>CAJNDS010001935.1:371984-631984 GCA_905221605.1 Symbiodinium natans
GGTGTGTGTGTGTGTGTTTGCAATAGCGGTTTGCTTCTTGTCTGTCAGGGAATAGCGTCTCCTCCTTGGATGCATGGCTGCCCAGCCCCAGCTGCTCGACGAGGCTGCGCAGCTTGAACATCAGGAGGTTCTCCTGCAACCCTAAACCCTAAACCCTAAACCCTAAACCCTAAACTTTAGAGTCTTTAGAGGCTCTCTGGGGGCTCCACACCAAAAGCTCGAAACATTTAAAGCTTGAAGCTAGCGTGCATGCACAGAACGACATCTGCTAGACAGTGAAACTGCCACCTGCCCAGATCTTCCAAAACCCCTTAACTAAGGAAGATACCCTAATTTATACTAAGGATCATTACTATGAATTAGGGTATATTCCTGAATTTAGGGGTTTTGGAAGATCTGGGTGGTTCTATTTAAGACCGTTTCAGACCGTCGGGTGGTTGTGCGTCGCGCGTCACAAAAGGCAGCGCTGAGGTCAATGGAGACCGCACTCGTTTAGCTAAAGCATGATCACTGCTGCTGGTATTCTTGCTACTTGGAGGTTCATTGGTACTCATCAAGAAGGGTCATATGCATGGGAACTATACTTCTGCCCCTCTTCAGGTTACTTAGTAACCCTACCTATAGGGTTAGAAGTATAGTTACCATGCATTATAACCCTACTGAGAAGTACACACATCCGCCCACAGCAGTACGGAGGTTGAACTCAAAGTCCTCTTGGCTCCGCCGCCGCTTCGCCTCGTCGCCTGCCTGGCGCTGGGCCTGGAGTTTGGGGGTTTCGGTTGTTAAACGGTATACGTGATACTGCCTATTTTATGGTGCATATTCCTGACTAGACTGTTACATTGTGTATACTTTCTTAGTATGATGCGGTCTGTTAAGTTGGCTCGAACAAGTTGTGTATGAACGCAGGGTTAGGACGAAAGAAGGACTTGATTGATGCCCTTCTGCAACTTTGACAAGCTGCCGGCGTTTTCTATGGGCATCGCTTGCTTATTTGGGTGCAGGTCTGGTACATCGAAGCGTGGAACTGTGAGCTAACTGTGAACCATGACCGCGTCTGATGCATGTCCGCGACGCAGAAAGTGATGGAGATGCAGGCCACCACGGGCATGGCCGAGGGCCATGCAACATCTCCACGCGCCCAAACGTCGCCAAGCACTCTAAACCCTAAACCCTAAACCATAAAATCCTAAACCCTAAACCATGGCTCTTCCCTAAAACCTGAACCTTGGACGTTTGCCCAGTGTCCGCTGTGGGGAGATGCAAAACACCAAGCGTTGCCACGGGCCAGGCCGGGAGGGTCGTGGAACCGGGGTAACGCGCGAAAAAATGCCCAGCCAGGGTAGGCTTTTCTGTCAAAGAGGGCCCTTACGGCTTGGCCCTTAGGGCTGGCTGTAGGCTGTAGTCCAACCATGTCCCCCGAAAACTTCTGGCTAAGCGTAGGTAAGACGAGGAAAGCACATCTACCGGCGGAACTGTGGAACCTTTGGCCACCTTATCCGCCTCAACCCACGCGACGCCTCGCCACGAAGGACTTCTTCTCTCAGGCGCTGCTCCGCCTGACAAAGGGTTCGGTTCTTGGACAGGCGGACTGGCACCAACTGACACGTACACGTGGCATATGTGCTCCTTGCTTAAACTGCCCAGGCAGCAAATCTGAATCATTGTACAATCCCAAAGGCCCAGAGCACCTACCTTTTTGGAACCCAGACTCCTGAAGTCAGCTGGGAAAGGCCTGTGACAAGCTTTCTGCCCAGGCCAACATACATACGTTCCGCCAAATTGTCAACTACTAAGCTCTCCGTCCCCCTAAACCCTAAACCCTTTTACAACAGGCCTCGCGACAGCCCTAAACCCTAAACCCTAAACCCTTTGAACTCAAGTGCCTCCTGAGCCTCCGTTTGGCGCTTTCGGAAAGCTTCCTGTCGCTCGTCGGCCTGGGAAGTAGGGTTATAGGGTTTAGGGTTTCTGCAGCACCATCTCCAAAGAGCGAATATCGGGCGCCAACGTGAAACACGAGTCTGCACGGGTTTAGGGTTTAGGGTTTTCGGGTTTTTTGTTCGCTCCCGCATAGCTGGCCGAGTCTAGGTTTGTCGTTCGAGGGGAAAATACTGCATATCGACGGTCTTAGGATTTCGTGTTTAGGTTTCATCAAGCTGTAGCTCTATTGTGGACTGAAGCCCCGGTGGATTCTGCTTCCTGCTTCTTTCCAGGCTGACAGGAAGGGGCCAGCTGGGACCCTTAGCGAAGATACATCAGGGCCATGGCAACAGTAACCCTTCTCTTAAAATCGAATCGAGCGGGTAGGGCAGACATGGCCTGGGCACTTAACTGTTGCCTCTCGCATGAAGCCCCTTCAGCACATCACATAGTACTTGGTGCGACAACAAAGCCTATCTTAACAGGATGATAGACGACCCTTGTCCTAGAGCCCTAACCCTTGTCAACTCACCCTTACATCCTCAACCGGCCTACATCATAGAGCCGGCAACCCGAACCCTAAACTAAACTCGACCCTATCATGTCCCCTTAACCCTGAACACTGTTCCCGAATTTCCCTAAACCCTAAACCCTAAAACCTAAACCCGAAACCTTAAACCCTAATTTCCTTTAAACCCTGAACCTCTCCCTGCCTCCCGCTTCGCGGTGGCCGCCACGGCTTCAGCCTCCTCGGCTCGGCGACGCGCCTCAGGTGGGCGATCATTCCGGCTTATGGAGGTTTTTTTTCTGGGGTTAGGGTTTAGGGTTTAGGGTTTAGGATTTAGGGTTAGGGTTTAGAATTTTGGGTTTGGGGTGTGCATGTGAGGTCGCGCGCTCCCGGGCCGCACGCTCGCCTGTAATCCCGCCCCGGCCACCCAAACTATTCTCAATTAGGGTTTAGGGTTCACAGACGTATTTCAAGTTGTCATCGCCCAGCCCCCCTTGAGCTCAAGAACATGTATTGAGGTACGGAAAACACCTGCGGGTAACCTCGTGTTCGGGCCGAGGCGTGCCACATGAGAGACTGAACAGGGTGTAGGGTTTCGGACTTTTGTGCCCAACCCAAAGCGCCTGCTCGGTTCATGCGAGGCAATCACAGGTCACACGACAGTGGTCATGAGAGACCGGGAGCAAAAAAATGAGTGCAATCGGGGTAGCCTAGTACCCCAACATACTCTAACCTTCTTGAGAAGGAACCCCAAAAAAGTACCCTTCTATGGGGCACCCTTTTCGGGGGCACAGGCGCGTAAAAAACCTGGTGACATGGAGGTGCAGACGCTGTTTCGCCTGGGTTTTAGCCGTTCAAGCACAGTCTGTATGTACATTTTCTGGGAAAACGCAAAGTAGTTTAGGATGTCCCACAGCAAGAAGCACTGTAAAAACCAATGTTTTTGAACGTTTATCTTGTGAACTCCAAGTAGCTGAACTATTGGACACGGAAGTAGGCATCACTCCTTTCATTTTGGGCGTTCTCGTGAAATTCCGCGATGGCGGCAAACAAGCACATAAAACCACAGTTTTTACGATGTTCTACGACATGCACAAACGGGTCAGTTTTGTGCGATGTTGTTTTGTTGTTTCTTTGATGTTGCTTCGGCTGGCAGTTGTTAGTGGGTTGAGCGTCATGACGACACACTGTTCGCATAAGCCTTGTGACAGTGAGTCTTGTTACAGGAACGTCAAACATCCTAGTGACCCTAAACCCTGAACCCTACACCCTAAACCCGCAACATGACCGCAACCAGCCCCTCCCCGCCCAAAAACCCCAAACCTCTCCAAAAGTCCACGAAACAATGAGGTTTTTACGCGCCTGTTTCCTAGGGCCTAAACCCTAAACCCTAAGATTCGTGTTCGCGACTTTTCCGTGCCAGGACACCTCAACCGCCTGCTCGGCGGCCTCGGTGGCACGCACCGCCGACTCCTCCGCCTCCCGCTGCGCAGCAGCTGCCGACCTCTGGGGGTTTGGTGGGGGGTGTAGGGTTTAGGGTTTAGGGTTTAGCGTTTAGGGTTTAGGATGGGTTGTGCGACTTCTGCCATAAACATGGATGGACGGAGTACTCTATCTCCCTCCCGAATTGGTGACTTTTTTCAAGATTTGGGCCACGGGTTCAAGCAGTGTGGACGTGGACAACACCAGCCCAACCGAAACAGGGAAGCTCGAAACCTTCTCAAAAGAGCCCAACACCCCTTAATCAAGGAATACACTGTAAGCCATGTTATGTTAAGGATCCCTATATAGTTTCGGGTATATTCCTTCATTAAGGGGTATTAGGCTCTCTGAGTTCTTCAACATGCTAAGGACCAGGTGCTCTGCAGCCTTTGCATGGAAGGACTCCGACGTCTGCAGCTCTCTCTTGGCTGCCTAGTCGCGATCAAAGCTACACGCAAGTGCCTGGAATGCTGAGTTTTGCAGCTAGCGAGAAGAAATTCTTGATTTTGAGCCCCCCAAGACTTGCGCTTCTGCCACAGCACCCCCCAGACACAAAACCTGAAAAAAGACGTCGCGCTGCCTCAGCTTCCTCCGCTTCCTTCCGGAGGGCAGCTTCCACTGCTTGGGTCTGGAGAAGTGCCGTCTCCACCACTTCCTTCTTCTCTGGGAGCCCAGATCTTCCAAAGCCCCTGAATTCTATAAGGAGTATACCCTAATTCATAACTAGGATTGCCCTTAAAGACCTCTGAAAAATATTCCTAAATATGATCCTCTTAAACCCAATAAGGGACAACAACAAATGTCCCAAGGGCCTACCTAATAATGATCCTTGGTATAATCCAGGGTATCCTCCTTAACTAAGGGGGTCTTGGCAGATCTGGGAAGATACAGGCATCGAGATCAAGACTGATACACTGATTTTGCTTGGCATGGCCCCTTGCTTGGAGCTTCATGGGTAGCTATAAGTAGGGCACACGGGGCTTCTGCTAAGAGCCTCCCAAAAAAAGTGTAAAACTTTGGGGGCTTCTGAAACTCTCGAAACCCTAAACCCTAAACCCCAAACCCCAACCCCTAAACCCCTAAACCCTAAGATCCCGAAAGCAAAGCCCTTCTGACATCCTGCGCGCGCTGTCGTGCAGCAGCCAGCTCGGCCTGCACAGGCATCCGCAGCGCAACGACTTGGGGGGTTTACGAAAATAGGGGGGCCCTGATGGTAGTAGAATTCCCTTATGAAAAAGGACCCCAATAAGGTACCCCGAATATCGTAAGCCACCACATTGTGTGTGGAGTAAAGAGTGGATTTGGCACGCAAAGTTATTCTCACGTTGCATCAGGAGTCTGCTCGTGGAGTCACTTCACTATCCTCTGGGGACTGCTGCGCCCACGTAGACGTACGTGTCGAACCCCAGTCCTCTGAACCCAGGTCCCTCAACCCGAAGATCCATCCGCCGCCATATTTTTACAAGCCCACGAAACCCGAACAATGGCCCTCCTATTTAAAACTGACAAGCCTAACCTCGCACTTCTGAAGCCCAATCCCCTCTATACCACCTTAAGCCCCAGCCTTTCCGAGCCGCTTCCTGGTGAGATCAGGAAGGGCCGCCCCTTTCTGGCAGATGCGCTTCCGCGGACCCTGGATCCAGGATGAGAGCGCTGTTTTGGGATTTGCTTAAGGGTTTAGGGCTTAGGGTTCAGGGTCTCAGGGCAAACTTTATCCTTACGCCCGGCATCCTGCCAGCACTCGCTCCATTCGAAGCGAAGGAAAGCGCTTTCACTTGTCTTGTTCAGGGTCACCTCTACGCAGCGCCGGGGGTAACTGGTATGGTGGTTTCACGCCACTCCGCGAGTTTCTTCGACTTTTTCGCCTGCATTGAGCTGCTCGAAGAACGAGCTTGTATGCAAAAGGCGGACTCCATTATTGAGATTCCTTGTGTGTTTAATATTGGTGACATTAAGAGCCGCAATGTACTCTCCCATCGCCCGCTCCAGCAACCAAGACAGTCAGGAAATGCCCCAAACCAGTCTCAAGAAAACGCACGTGCAGAAGTTCGTCGGACCCTATGCAATATGCGAGACTCAAAACCTTAGAAAGTCACAATGCAACAAAACCTCTTTTGGGGGGGGGGGGACGACGCGCCCGCGCCTCATCCGCCGCCTTCTTCCCCTTCGCCTTGGGCGCAGGAGGCTGGCCGCGGCGCTTCATCGACGCTGGGCTGACTGTGGCGTTTCGGTAGGGTGGACCCTGGTGGGACCCTGTGGGTCCATGTTGGGTTGTGGTTCTGGGGTGTTGGGCTGTGGGCTGTGGGCTCAAGAAGCTGGGATGTTCGGGTTGGGGTCAAGGCTTAGGAGTTTGTTGGGGTTGACAAGTTGAGGGCTGGAAACTTGCGTGCTGCCTCACTTCATGGCTCCCTCACTGATCATGGCAGCTCCGGAGAAGTCTGGGCACTATGCGGCACTCTGCTAGAACGGTGAAGCTCTTTAACCTTGGCTGACTTCTGAACCCCTCCTAAAAGCTTAGCTTTCAGGCTCCTTGTGGTAGTTTCTACAAAAACCAATAAGTTGAAGTCCTAAGAGCCAGCCAGCAGAAAGCCAAGTAACTAAACTCAGGCTGGCACAGCTTGGAACATGAGAAAAACCGCTCGAAAACATCACATTGCGCCGCTCATGCTCCTGAGCCCTAAAACCCCAAAACCCCAAACAACACTAAACCCCCAAAGCCGGCAAAGAAATGGAAACTCCCACGTGAGGGCTTGAAGCCTTTGGGGCCTGATGACATCACTCGTAGGGTTTAGGGTTCAGGGATCCTTTTTTTCTAAGCCCTAAGCCCTTTTTGCATCCGGACTCCCGTGGGCCTAAGCCCTAAACCCTACACCCTAAACCGTTTCACAGCCCTGCGGAGCTGACACGAGGCAAGACCTCAATAACGTTCGTGTTAAGATGCGGCAGTTCGGAAACTTCGGGATCTTTCGCCAACTGCCCTCACCCAAGCCAGTCTTTTTGTGTCCGCCTTCTTCTCCATCCTGGGCAACGTCTAAGCTTTGCGTCAGCTCGTCGACGAGGCGGCGCACGTGAGGTTTCAGACTTGGGTCTCGCAGAAGGGGATGACACTTCCGTAAGACCTCCAGGCAAGTCAGCATCACCCTAAACCCTTTTTGCCACTGGACACCCTAAACCCTAAACCCTTTTGCAGCAGGCTTGCGTGAGTCCTCGCCTGGATCAGGCTAAACCCTAAACCCTAAACCCTAAACCCTAAACCCTAAACCCTAAACCCCCTTCAGGCCTCACCAGAGAGTCCAGCAGGCCGGCAGCCGGGGCTCAGCGTATCCCCCACACCTGCAAGCCATTCGAAGGCGGGTTTAGTGTTTAGGGTTTCGGGTTTAGGGTTTAGGGTTAGGGTTTAGAGTGTTTTGCAAGTGCCGGACGCGAGCACGCTGATGTTGGATGTTTTGGGGCGGATCGCAGCTGGGGTCTCTTGGAGGTAGCACCGTATTGTTGAGGGATCTGGCTTAAAGTTTCGGGGTAATGTGTTTTTAAAGGAATTCTATCCCTGAGCGTGGAAAGAAGCACGCAGCCTGCTGTCGGGATGGAGGTTTAGCATGCGCGCCACTTCCTACTCCTTCTTGCCAGGGATTTGGCTTGTTGCTCGCTTGAACAAGACGAATCTACTTTTACACGCGGACGCTGCTTCCTGCAATGCTACCGACAACGACCCACCATGCTCCTGACGCTAGGTTCATGGGTAGGGTTGCAAGTATAGTACTCACACTTATGACCCTATTTAGGGTACTTCTAACCTGAATTACTGTACTTATAAGTATCCATGAACCTCCAAGTATTTCCAGCCCAGAGGCGGCAGAACTCGCTCGGCAGCAGCACTGTGGAGTCCCAGTCGGAAAGGCTGGTCCTGAGGAGGAAGCTCCAGGTTAGGGCTTTAGGGTTTAGGTTTAGGATGGTTTAGGGTTTGGAGTTTAGGGATATGCATAAGGCCATGTGCAGAGAATGACCACTGGGGAATGGTCCACTGGTTCGCAGTCGTTTCATGACATTCTCTGTATTCCCATGGCTGAGCTGCCCAAAAACCTCACGGAAGCAGTCAAGTTTGAATGGAGTGGGAGCAGGGAGCTTCAAGACTTACGTTACCATGGGATGCTGGGCTCTTACAGGGCCACACCATCTACCCATCCGCAACTGCAGGCTATCGCCAAGCATCCAGGACGGAGTCTGGCCAGCGATCAGCTCCTATGACTCGTGCAGGAATTGTGCTCCAGTGGCAGGACGCTCCCTGATGCTCCCTGCTAGGCTGTCTTCCTGACCGACATGCCCTGAGAATAGGGGTTTACAAGGCATACTGGTCAAGCCGTAGACGTAGGGGCGCGTGTCGTGGTGAGGTACGTTGTCATAGCCTTGGGCAGCTCTACGGCTAGAGGCCCCAATGCTTCCACACGCCCAACAGCTGACACGGGCTAAGCTCTTGGAGCCGCCGGCAAGCACTGAAAACTTTGAAGCCGACTCAGAACTCCCTCTCCCTCCCCCTTGTTGCCGGATGATGATCATGTGCCCTGTGTATACAAAGTGGAAATAAACCCTAAGCCCTAAAGGCCCTAAACCCCAAAACCCTAAACCCTAAACCCTAAACTTGCTTTGCCCAATGGGGCGGAATCTCCTGCAAGAGCTCACTCTTCTGGGCGGTGATGGTCTGAGCCACCAGCAGTCGCCCTGCACTCTGCGCCATCCTCGCCATGCAGTCTGAAATGTAATTTGCCTTCTTTTTGTGGCGGTCACTGACGGCTTCTCACTGCTGCAACGCAGGCGCTTGCAATAAAACTTCGGGACCCCAAAAGCAGATGCCCCCAAGCCATTTGGAGATGCTGAGTGGGACAGAAGGCTCCAACTCTAGTAGGCGTTGCAGACAGCACCGACCAGTGGTTCCTGTTGCGATCCAACAAAACGTGCTGCTGCCACATACTGCTACTTTACTGGTTTGCGCGCGTTCCTCGTCCTGTTGCCTACCTGTGGCCCATCTTACCTGTGGCTCCATAAGTTCAACTCTCCCAGCTTACCGCAAACCCAATCCTCAACGCTCGGTCCGGTGGCCAGGCACTGGCGAACTCAGAGGAAAACATATCCATCAGAAACCTCGGCTATAAATCGTGTAGGTTGAGAGTTGTGGCGGGTTCAGGGTTTCGTGCGGGAGGCTACACAACAAGAGCTGGCACGGCACCCACATACTGCCTGGTCACTCTGGGGATGGCAACCCTAAACCCTAAACCCTAAACCCTAAACCCTAAACCCTAAACCCTAAAGCCAAGGCGCAGCAGGGTGGTCGGAGGGTCCGGGGATCGCTCCGCACCCAGGCCCGGAAGCAAAGTTTCCGGGTCGGCCTCCGGGAAATCCACGGGGCTGGCCCAGGTCACCGGGGTGTCCTGCAACCTTTTTCCTAGGATGGCCCTTCAAAAACCCTCTACAATTAGTGTGTCAGGGTTTAGGGTTTAGGGTTTAGGGCTTGCCCCTAAAACCCTCTGAGAGATACTCCTGAAATTATGATCCTCGTAAACCCAATAAGGGAAAATCTAAAATGTCCCAAGGGCCTACCGAGTTTCGGACCTCGCTGTAGAGCCAGGAGGATGCGAGCCAACCTTCCCCATAGTGGTAGGAGGCCACTCCGTCGCCTGGGTTTTTTCTCGCCCGCTGTAGGGTTTAGGGTTTATAGGGTATAGGGTATAGGGTATAGGGCATAGGGTATAGGGTTTAGGGTTTAGGGTTTAGGGTTTAGGGTTTAGTTTAGGGTTTAGGTCAAAAGGCGCAAGAAGGAGCCGACACCCTAAGCCCTGGTGCTTGCAACCTCATGGCAGGATACAAGACAGGCAAGAAGCATCTGGTGGCTTTGTGAAAAGAGGATCCTCCTACGTGCCGTTTAGAATCGGACCCCCTGGGTATCAAGGCAACACAAGCCGCAAAATACCAGGCACGGAGGAATGTAAGCGTGTCAGGATCTCTGGGTTGGCGGATACTAACAGTCCTTAAGCGGGAGTATAGTACCCCTTCTATCTTAATCCCTATTAAGGACTTTCAGGGGGAACATCCCAAAGCAGCAACATGTTGCAAACGACGGCCCGGTTCGCTCGGGAGTCGACCTTGGCTGCCCAAGCCCGACCGCGTGGCGTGGCACAGTCGCCGGCGGTCTTCGCAGGGTGCCACGCGCGGCGTGTGCCAGCCACGACGCACGGTCCCGTCCTGCTGGGATGATTCAACATCATCGTGCTCTCTGAACTGTAAACTACTGGTACTGTATGTGCTAGATGCTTCCCCCCCTTGTCGGTGGGCTCTCTCGGACAGCAACTAACTACCATACCATGCTCAATGCTGGAGCACGATTCCGGTCCTGATACGAGCATAAAATCTGGGAGTAGACAGGGGCCGCCTCATCCGACAAAGCTTCCCGGGTCTCTTCCCGCACGGCTGCCGACACAGGACGTGCCAGAAATCTGTCTTGATTCAGGAATGTAAGCTTCCCTTCATCACGCTCGAATTCGGCCACGTTTCGTGCAAAGAGTCTGGACATGAACTCTTGCGGCGAGCTCGAAAGCAAGACTACCTCGCAAAGCATCTTGCCCCAGAGGATTGCACAAGGGTTCATGTCAAAGAAGTGTATGTGCCTCGGGTTCACGGCCGTGAGGAGATTCAGCGCAGTCATCGACCCAGCCACGCTCACCAAGCGGTCGATGTTCAAGACACGTGCCCGCACGAGGCTCAAGGTGATGTGGAGCAACTCCCCAGGCGGATCCTTTGCGGCAAAAAAAAGCATAAACTGTCCCCTCGCGACTTGGAAGCCTCTTAACCATTATCGGGCCTACGAAAAAGCGCCACAAACATGCTACACATCGCGGCAGCATTGAAGGCCAAATAGCAGTCGGCCCATCCCTGAAAAGGCCAGGAGACCTCCCTCCAGCCTGCCAGCCCGGGACCAGCAGACTTCGAAGTCTCCGGGCGCCTTCCCCAAACGGGCTGAGTTTGCAAAAGCCGCAAACCCACAGGCCTTTGAAATTTGGGAGCTAACATGGCTTTCTTCGGCGAGGCCGGTGCTTGAGCCAAGCCTGGCAGTCCGATTCCCAGCCCCCACCCCCACCCCCACCCCCGCCACCGGCTAAGACTTCTGCGGGCCACGGCCCACATCCTAAAACCTCAGGCAGAACACAACACCTCTTCTCAACATTCTTAAGTCTTAGGGCCATCGTCAACTGTAGCAACTATAGGCCAAACTCGCCCAAGTTACCCCTCTACCGGATGCGTTTCCGAATTTCGCCTGGCCCTTGCAGGAGTTAGTAGAACTCCTTGAGCTTGGCCCGTGCCTGGAGCTGAGGGCTCTGGGTTTACATGAAGGCGCCACTCTTGCATCTCACAAACAAGCCGATGAACCACAATCTTCATTCTATGCTTTCACTTCTCGCTGGCGTCTGGATCTGTACGGAAAGCGAACAACTCAATAACTACATGTATGCAAACATACACGCTTACTTACATGCATACACACACACACACATTTACACACATACACACATATGCTCAGACGGGTGCACATTCACATTCAGCCTCTCATTCAAGCAATCTCACCAGGCCTCTGCGGCTAAGCCTTTGAGCCGCAGCGCCTGGAGTTGGATGGGGGTCACTCGTCCACAATAAGCAGACAGACAGAGAGGGTTTAGGGTTTTTGGCACTCGCATAGCTGGGCGAACTCCTCACTGACAGGGTTTAGGGTGTAGGTTTCGGGTTTTAGGGCTTATCGGGCAGACAATGACAGAGAGAGAGAGAGAGAGACTCCGCGTGGCGTGTGCATTTCCCAGGTTTACGCAACAGGGGTCCTCCCTTCTGCTGGTGAGAGGAGAGGGTGCCTTGTGAAGGGCTCGAGCTGCCCCAAATTGCAAAAGCTTCGATTGCAGATGAGTTTGCAGGGGGGTTCATCTGAGTCATGGGCCGTTTCTGCTACCTTTGAGCGTACACGTCAGCATGTACATACACACACATATATGTATATATATATATCTATCTATCTATCTCTGTTTATCTACTTGTTTGCTTACTCATTTGTTTCTACGAAGATGGAAACCCAGCAACGGCCCATGATGTAGATCAACCCTCTTTGATGTTGTCTTGGCCTCTGTACAAGGTGGGCATGCCATCAGGGCAAGCCTCGTGTTCCGAGGTCCTTGCACGTTGGTGTGAGGACGCCTGGCAGACCCTGATGCTCAGTCGATCCACCCACCGGTTTCGCAGCGCTTTCGCATCGTCTACATCATACTGGGCGCTGTGGAGGTATCCTCTGCATACGACTAGTTCATGGATGGGATAGCACTAAAAATCGCAATGTTTATGCCTTTTTGAGCTTAAGTACCCTTAAAGATGTAACATGTTACCCCACTAAATTGTCACAAAGACGAAGGCGCAACTAGCAACAGTTCCATCCACTTCTCACGAGACTGGCGCTTCGGGGTCGGAGAACACGAACGCTTCGCATGATTCTCGGTCGCAGGCGGCCGACCAGTCAGTGAGGCATGAGACAAGCACAAGTAATCAGCTCGACCAGGAGAGCTCCGGTACCCAAAGAGCCCAACACCCCTTAATTCAGGAATATACCTTAAATCATATGAAGGATCCCTGTATGAAATAGGTTTCAGGCATATGTGTTAATTACAATAAAGCCAAAAACCCTCTGACAAAAATATCCCTGAATATGATCCTCTTAAACCCAAGAAGGGTAAATACAAACTGTCACAAGGGCCTACCTCGGTATGGCAACCATTCTTATGACCCTGTTGAGGGTACTCATAACCCTACTTATGACTGCCCATGCGGGGGGTTTACGAAAATAAGGGACCCTTAATGTCCCAAAGGCCTACCTAGCTCAGAGACTGGAGGATGGCCTTTCGACCAGAAGCCTTCGAAAGTCGCCGCATGGCCACCGCCCAGCAGGGTTTAGGGCGCTTAGGGTTTTCAGGGTTTGGGGTTTTTGTTTGGGGTTGAGTTTGCTTTTTTAGAGCCCCCTAGGGCTCTCAGGGTTTGTTTAGTTTAATTTTTTTTGGGGGGGAGGGGGGGGGGTGGAAATTAGTTTGTGTTTAGAGCCCCCTCCCACGACCATTGGCGGTTGAACGCATGTCCCCGCATGTTCCTTGGCCACGAGCTCCAAACATCAAGCCCTTGCTTCCCTAACCCCTAAACCCTAGACCCGAAACCCTAAATCCTAAACCCCTAGACCCCTAAACCTTGAACCCTGAACCCCTAGATCTTAAACCCCTGAACCCAAACCCTTAACCCCAAACCCTAAACCCCGAACCCCGAACCCGAAACTCAAGTGGTCTGAAGGGGGCCCTGCCGGTGCGGGCAAAGAACTGTAGGGCGACTGCCAAAGGTCCCTCTGTCCAACAGCATTGCGCTGAACAGGGGTGCTGCGTATGCCCAGCGATGACGCTTTGGCGGTTCAGCTTAACATTTCTAGTATTATCAAACATTAGCATTCATACTTCTTAATATTAAGTATGTCTCGTAATAATAATCTTATTTGATATTGACATGTTTAGTATAATGTGATATTGATATCATGCATACAAATATGATTCATCCTTAGTCAGATTTTCAACATCTGCTTTTGGCGCTTGAAAGGCTACTCAGTCTTGGCCGGCCCTCATCAAGACTTGCCGCACAGAGCCTGCCACGCATTTGATCTATGCCACGGTCCCACCGGAGGAGTCGGCTGCAGGGCGCTACAACGTCTTGTGCTTCTGGCATACGAAGACTATCACAATAAGTGTTCAAGAAACGAATATAACTCGAACTACCAGAAGACTATTATGATAATTACTGCCCATTCTCGGGGGAAGACTCGTGGGTACTGCACCATGCCGCAGGTCTCCCCGACATCTTCTTCGTGCTGCGAAGATTTGTGTAACATTTACTCGCTCAATTCTAGCATCAATATAGGCATCCTGTACCATACCCAAACTAGGGGGCCCTTCTGATGACAAAAAACAACAGCCCTGGCCTCCTTGCTCACACCACTTCTGCACGAAGGAGGCCGCCACCTCTAAAGCGTTCGGATCTAGACCGCGCAGACGTCGCAAGAAAGGCTCTGCTGCTGCCTTCAAGCATCTAGAGTGTAGGGTTTTAGGGTTTAGGGATTCTGTGGCTGAGGTTGGATGGCGGCCCCCTACTTTTTTGGGATCCTGCGTCCCTTCTCCTGCAGCCACAAATCCACAGGACCCAGCAGTCAGTGCTAAGAGATCGTCCAGTGACCTTACACCCCTAAATCCTACACCCTTCAGATGCTTGGTCTGTGAGTCCCAGGCACGCAGGCAGCCAGGATTACGACCACCATGGAGCAAGCCACCAACGGCTGAATCTCCTTTGAAGTCGCGGCTTGGGATGAGATATGGGGGTTTCCGAAATTAGGGGTACCTTCTTGGTCCATATTATAAGGGAGTCCTACTATTCGGGGGTCTATCTTAGGGGTCCCCTAGCTTCGTAAACCCCACATTCAGCTTTTGGGCTTAGGGTCGCAGATGCCTGCCCCACTCGGCAAGATCTTGCGGCAGGATTCGTGCAAACTTGAGTACTGTCTTCAAGTGCCTTCCAAGAGCGGCTCGTCTCGATTCGAGTATGCTCGTGTGCAGACCAGGCGCGTAAGCCCACGCAAAGAGAATCTGCAGGCCGAAGAAGCACAGAACCACGCCGATTCCGTAGTGCAGAAGTGGGAAGCAATACAGCATGTCCTAGGTGCGTCAGAGGGTTGTTTCTTCTCATGCTGAGAACACCATGTCACAAGAGGTGCCCACCATTTTTGCACCACATCAAACGTCGCTCTGCCATAAAGAAGGCGCCAAATGAGAGAATGAGCAACCCTCCCCCCCGCTCCCCCCCCCCCCTCCCTCCCAGCAAACTACTCCCCAAAGAGCCCAATATTGCTTAATTAAGGAATATGCCTTAAATCATAGTAAGGATCCCTATATGATTTCAGAATATTCCTTAATTAAGCAATATTGGGCTCTTTGGGTCGCGCATTCTCAGCCAGCAAAGCGGCCTGGCTCAAGGCAAAGAGCTCCGGGATGAGAAATGCTGCCATGGCAGAAGAGCTGAAGGCCAAGTAGGTGTTCGGGATCTCTTCCTCGAGCTTCCGGATTTTCAGAGGTCGAGCAGTGGGTCCATAGCCATCTTCCGTAGAAGAAGTTTCGAGCGTTGGACACATGCGTTCAGTAGAAAACCGGTTGTAAAAGGACTGCGGGATACACCCTGTCAGGGCTTTCCGAAAACCTGTCCAAGATTGCCCAAGTCTGATCCTCAGGGGTCTAACCAAGCAAAGCCTCGATTTTTGTCAGCACAACATCAATATCCAAGACGAAGTCGGCCAGAAGTAGGGTCGCGGTTGCAACGTCCAGCACAGATACTTTGAGATGCTCATAGGCCTTGACCACGAAGTATCCTTCCAGGTGGCAGCTTGCAAAAACCCAATTGGCCTTCTGTTCCTGGTTGGAAGCGACGGGGGCCTAAAGAGGGGACTGCCAGCATGCAAGTCCTGTTTCGTCCTGCGTGTCCACGGCAACGCGGTTTCCGGTGACGTTCCTGCAAAGGCTTGTCAAGACTCGCCTTCCCTCTCTGCACCCATTTTAAGAACCGCGTCTGCCCCCTGCCCCTGACCGGCACAAGTATGTGCAGACTTCACCTAACAAGTCGCTAAGGCTGAGGTGCATGGGATGGGTGGCCAACTACCCAGACCTGGCCGAGCATGCTTTAATGACTCACTGAGGAGTCTGTGGCTTTGGGTTGAACTTCTCGTCCGCATGAGATCTGGTCCCCCCTCGACTGGGAAAACCTCGCATGAGTTGGATACTTGGGGTTTCCGAAAATATTGGTATCCTTTTGGGGTCGCTTTAAGGATTCTATTCTATTTGGGGTGTAATTTGAGAAATATATTTTGGGAAACCAACATCCACTTGAACATTTGGCTCGGCAGCGCCGCGTCCACTTCCGCAATAGCTGGTCCGTGCTGGGCGTCCGTGTTACAGCTGCACAGTTCGTTGCCAAAAAACTTGTTGTTGCAACCCCTGTGCTCTTTGCCCACAATGTGCGAAAACTATTTGCCCAGAGATGTTGATTTGTTGGAGTAAGAACGCGGGCAAAGAGGCACGAATTCCTCCGGATTCCACCACGACAGATTCACCATTCTGCCGCCCAAAAAACCGCGCGCCACCCGTGAATCCGATTCCTTACTCGGCTGTGTTGGTAAAGCCATGCAGCCCAATTGCTTTGCGTCGTCGGGCCTTCCCTGCTGGTGAGCCCCAGCTTGCACGTGCTTGTTGGGGGGGGGGGGGGTTCACAAGGCCTTTCTCTCAACAAGTAGACAAAGAAGCACATGAAGAGAACATAAGATTGCCGTTCACTCCCAGCGTCTCAATGGCCAATTAATTGGCCCACTCAACTCTCAACACTTCGATCAAAGGCCTCACCATGTCAGCAGCAGGGCTGCCAGACCTCTCCGACGCGCAAGGGCCTCAGAGGTCGCGTGTGAGAGGCTCGGGATCTACCGTCCGGCTGCGAGTTGCGACTGCTCTCACTGACTAATCCAAAACTAGGGGAACAAGGTGGGGACACTCCTCTGCCCCAAAGTGGCATCCTGAGTGCACGGCTATCCGCAGGAGACACGCTGGCCTCGAGTCCAGGCTCCTCATGCGAGTGGCTCCTTGCAACGTCGCATGGAGGTAGAGTACCACTTCGGCCCAGGCGAGTCCGCTTCCCACCCTAAAACAGAAAAAATACCCGGGCAATCTGCCATCGGTTTCAGCCACAAGTCCACAACATGAGCAGATGCCCACCTCAACTATCCGGGTCTCACCCTAAACCCTAAACCCTAAACCCTAAACCCTAAACCCTAAACCCTAAACGGCCCTTAAAGGTTCCGAGGCGCAGCACATAGAGGCCGAGGCAAAGAAGCCATGAGCCCAGGAGGTACGGCAGCAGTATCCTGGCCGAAAGGAGGGGTCAATGGCCCGGTCTAGGGTTTAGGGTTTAGGGTCGAGGGCTACTGCCTTTCGGTAACATGGGGGTTTACGTCCTTATTGTAAAGGAATCCTACTATTTGGGGGGTCTATAGTAGAGGTCCCCTATTCTCGTACACCCCCACATTGGCAGCGCTAATGGGAGGTTCATGGGTCGTTGTAAGTGGGGATCTGAGTACCCTAAATAGGGCAGAGATACCATACTCGTAACCCTACTTATAACGACCCATGAACCTCCAAGTAGCCCTAAACCCTAAACCCTAAACCCATGAACCTCCAAGTACGCATCAGGTTCTGTTGCTCCAAGTGTCCAGGATCTCAGCCACGCGGCCAGCCCCATGAAGAAGACCTGCGGGTGGGTCGACGCGAGCCGACCCACGCATGCGAGAGCTGGGTTTAGGGTTTAGGGTTTATAGGGTTTAGGGTTTAGGGTTTAGGGTTAGGGTTTAGGGTTTATGGCTTAGGAATTGCAGCAACGTCCCGACATTCGACGAAACGAGCATGTAAATGCGTACTCTGGATCTGATTAGCTTTGAGTCCAGGGGCAGCGTCAAACATGACCTGGCCCCAAGCCACGACCACCAGGCAGCCAGATACCTTGCAAACATGGGGTCGGGAAGCAGCGTCAACTTAACCAGTGGACCAACATGCCTGGCACTGAATTGGGACATCCGTTTTCCAATGCTTCCGCAAAAAAGGGCTTGGTTGTCTGCGCTTTGAAGGCGGGACGCCGCCGCCCGGGAAAGCTGGAAAGCTTCGGCGATGGCGTGGAAGACAAACACATTCCTCAGGGAACTTCTGTGAGTTCACGGAGCTGTTTCTCGAGTCATGCCGGAACACCGGATCACTGGAAAGGGGCCTTTACACTGTTTAATATGTTGTGAGGTCCTGGGGCTCGCACCGCGCATAGAAACCAACAAGGTTCTCCCACCCCAAACTCCCTAAACCCTCTTGCCCAAAGAGCCCAATACCCCTTAATTAAGGAGTATACCTTACCTCATTCCTTACTAAAGGGGTGTTGGGCTCTCTGGGTGTTTTACAGAAGTTGCTGACAGCTGAGCTGCTCCGTCAGGAAGATCAACTCCAGTAGGTAGCCCGCCAGCCAGTTTGATCCATGGTGAGGGCCACGCAATGCCTTAGCATCTCATGGTAGGGTTTTAGAGTGTTTAAGGTTCAGGAAATCTCGATTTTGCTGCGCACCCTTGTAGCTGGATGCAACCGATGAAAACCGACGGACAATCAGCAGTCAGACTCTCAATCCTTGAGCAGATCCAACATTTTGAAGGCTCTTCGACCACAGAGCCAGTGCGGTGAGCAGAACCTTGTGATCCCGGAACTGAGGCCCACGCCGGAAGCAGACCCTAAAGCCGAAACCCTTTTCTAGCCCAGACCCTCTGCAACTGGACTGCGGACAAAGACAGGAGAAGGTACTACCCCACGTACAGGGTTTTTTAGCCCAGAGCCTAAACTCTAAACCCTAAACCCTAAACCCTAAACCCTCCTTCAGAAGCTGCTCTTGGGTGCTTCAAAGCTGCGAAGATTGCCACCGCGTACGCGGCGCCGAGGGAAATCCACCCTGGAAGCAGATCGCAAGCATGAAGGTGAGACTATTCGAGGTGTCTCAGGTGCGGGTTTAGGGTTTAGGGTTAGGGTTTAGGGTTCAGTTTGGTTTCCCCTCTCCTCACCAACCCAAGACCAACCAGCACAGCGATAGGGAGCGAAAGAGGGGCCGACGCGGGCAGGGAACGCGCCCGCTCCACCATGCAGGCCCTTTTCTATGGGAAGAACAACACTACACCCAGCACTAAGCCTACAGAGAATCAGAGGGGCTTCAGAGGGATCGTAGACTCATGCCGCCGTCTCCACAACGGGAGACGTTTACCCACAACAGCTACAAAACACAGCCACCCACCAATCAACCGTGAAACCGAGAGACGGGCTTTAAACCCTAAACCCTAAACCCTAAACCCTAAGCCCTAAGCCCTAAACCCTAAAAGGGTTTAGGGTTTACAGACTAAAAGTCGCACGGCAGGTCACAAAAAAACACGTTCTTACAGGGGAATGAATTCTAACCCTTCAGACCAACCACTACACTCACTACTTGAAGGTTCAGGGGGCAATATGGTGTACTTATAGGCAGGGTCATAAGCATGGGAAAGCTATACTGATAACCCTACTTATAACTGCCCATGAACCTCCAAGCACCCCGGAAATCCAGCTGCTGCCCTGGTGCCCGCCAGGGCCACCACCAGCCCCCGGCCGGCAGCAGCCTGGCGCCAGGCTGCTGCAGCGAGCGCCATGGACAAGAAGAGACACCAGTCCAGTAGCAGAGCCTTTGAGCGGCTCTGAGGGAACTTGAGGGTTTAGGGTGTGGAGGCTCAGGGGTTAAGGGTCAGGGTTTAGGATTTAGGGTTTGGGGTTTAGGGGATAGGGTGTAGCTTTTGGCTTTCTATTCTTGGGCAAAAGCGGGTGTAGGGGGGGTCGACTTGAGGCCTGGGAGGCTGGGGAGTCGAGGCTCGAAACCTCTAAGCAAGGTTGAAGTTGTGAAGTCTGCGTAGATGGCTGCGGCGTGTTTGGGGTGGGCCTCAGGGGCTAATGGAGTTCAAGCTGCCGAGAGGAAAGGGGGTTTGGGATGTTGCGTCCCCAGCAGGACCTAGCTGCACACGGGACGGCTTTGGCACTAGGGCCCCTCGGTACCTTGCCTGCATCAGAAAAAATAAGATGTGGCCGCAGAGGGTTTGCTCAAACATTATGCTCCCACTTTGGTACCCCAGAATTTCCGCTAGCAACAGAGCCCCGAAAAGGGCCCACACATTGGGCCAACCTCCCACATCACAGATGCGTGCGTGCAATGTGTGGTGCAATGGGACTCAGAGTCTCCCCCAGCAGGCACCGGAGTTTTCAACCCCACAGCAAACGTCGGCGCGGGAGCACCACCAAAGACTCATGTTTAAAGCTCCACAGTACTTTGCACTTCGACAACGAACCCAGGCTACCAAGAACTGGTTTGCTTTACACTTCGACCATCAGGCCTACCAGCCCTAAACCCTAAACCCTAAACCCTAAACCCTAAACCCTGACACACTAACAGAACCAAGGGGCCGAGTTGAAGAACTGGTGGATGCCAGTCGGCCCCACCTCCGCCAAGGAGGCCTCGGCTGGCCCAGCCTTTGCGCGCGTGTGCCGCGCGTCTGTGTTGTACCGTCTTGGGTGTTGGAGAACCCTTTTCTATAGATCCTTAAGGGCAGTTTAAGGGACATATGAGGAGTATGTTGAGGGAGAACTTTTAGGGGTACAACCTTTAGGGCTACGAGTCTTAAACCCTTGATTCAAGGAGTGTTGGCGACTGCATGCTATGGTGTATGCCAGGAGGCATGTCGCGCCCAGGACCCGAAACGAGAGAGCATCGCGCGCGTGCCGTTGATGACAACACCTGCACTGGCATGCAGCGCAGAGAAAGGCCCCAGTCTCGCTCAACTTTTCTGCAAACAAACCCACGAATCCTGCCCCCAATTTAGACCCCCAAATAGAAGGATTCCCTCATAAACAAAGGGACCTCAATAAGGTACCCTTAAATTCGGAAACCCCCCTCATGAACTCTCAAAAACTCGAGGGAGGGGTTTGCGCAGTCTTGGCCGCGGCGGGGAGGATAAAGGACTGGAGCACATTCACGATGATGACTCTAAATTATAAACGCGCTGACATATCCTGGCGAGTAAGCCTAAACCCTAAACCCTAAACCCTAAACCCCAAACCCTAAACCCCAAACCCTAAACCCTAAACCCTAAACCCTGCATCCCCCCCCAGTCGTGACTCGTAACTGACTCGAGGTTTAGGGTTTAGGGTTTAGGGTTCAGGGTTCAGGGTTTAGGGTTTAGGGTTTAGGGCGTTTGGCGTTTGGGGTTTAGGGTTTAGGGTTTGGGGTTTAGGGTTTAGGGTTTAGGGCGTTTGGGGTTTGGGGTATAGGGTTTAGGGTTTAGGGTTTAGGGTTTAGGGCGTTTGGGGTTGCCCTTTTGCCTACGGAATTCTGGCCCGACATCGCTGTAGGCGGCGCGCCGTCTGGCAACAACTGCCAGCTCTGCCTGGCCAGAAGAGGCACATGGTGCTGACCCTTCAACTCCTCAGAGTTTGCAAAACCACATACAGGACTCCCATTCCCTTGTTGGTTTATGGGTTTAGGGTTTAGGGTTTAGGGTGTAGGGTGTAGGGTGTAGGGTGTAGGGTGTAGGGTGTAGGGTTTAGGGTTTAGGGTTTAGGGTTCCGTCTTAGGTCTTGCAAGCCCGGATCCTGGTTGCATTCGCCGCCAAACTCCCGTTGGCTGGAAGCAGGCTGACATGCGCACCAGGTTTCTGCAGAAGTAGTGGCGCCTCAGAAGGCTTCTGAACAGTCTGCATCTGCACATGTGCTCGTACCACTGGAAGCTAAGTTTGGTGGCCTTACACCGCGCAGGCTCCGAGGCCCAGAAAGCTTCCCAAACGCCAGCCCGATTCTCCAAGCAAGCATCACAAGTTACCTGACATTTGTCCGTAAAGGCACTGAATTCAAGAGGTTGCCAGCCATACGCCGGTCCTTCACCGCATTGGGCGTGTGGCAAGCTGTGTCGGAAGACTCGTTCACTGCCGCCAAGCCTGCCTGCCATCATTCTTCTGGGGTTTCCAGGCGTTCTTTGATGTTCTTTGCGGAGCAAGTCACAGAAGCAAATGATGTACTCCAACGTGCAGTTGGAGGGGGCTTGGCGGTTAATGCTTCGGTTGAAGCTGGAGAGTTGTTTCTAATGACTTCGTTCTGCCTTCTACGTACAGATGTATAGCGCGAGAATAACAGCGAAAACAACAACAAATGTACTGGTAATAGCTATATGATGATAACTATACACTATAGAGAGAGATAGTAGACACATAGAAAACTATAGTGCAAGATCAAATGACCTCTGACTAATATGACATGATGTGACGTAACAACATTGTAGCACAATGTACTACAGTACCACAAACGTAGTGCAAACGTCACATCGACCACATACCTGTATTGGATTGGTGCATGCAGTCAAGCCAAGGCATCCTTCTTGTGCAAAACAAGCGGCACGAAACAAACAGACACACACACACACACACACAGAGAGTCTCTCTCCCCAAAGAGCCCAATATTGCTTAATTAAGGAATATTCCTTAAATCATATAGGGATCCTTAATATGACTTAAGGTATATTCCTTAGTTAAGCAATATTGGGCTCTTTGGGTCTCTCTCACACACACACACACACCCACTCACTCACCCACGCGCAGACAACCCGGAAAACTCCCTAAGTTCATGCCACTGGCCACCAAACCCGAACCCCAAACCCAAAGAGCCCAATATTCCTTAAATAAGGAAGATACCTTAAGTCTAACATGAAGGATCCCTAGAATGATTTAAGGGACATTCCTGAATTAAGGAGCATTGGGCTCTCTGGGGGACAAATCTTCGCAAGAAGTGCCCTCGACGGCCAGCACAAGAGAGCCAGCAGGGTCAGGTCCAGGAGGAGCCACGGGGCCATGCCTCCTTGAGGTGGCCAATTTAGGGTTTAGGGTCTAGGGTTTAGGGTTTAGAGTGTAGGGTGTAGGGTGTAGGGCTACTTGGAGGTTCATGGGTAGTTATAACTGGGGTTACAAGCATGGTAACTATACCTCTATACTGATAATGATAACCCTACATACAATTACCCACGAACCTCTGAGTATGGGGTGTGGGGTTTGCATTGGCATCGGATTGATGGGCTGGGGGTTTGGAGGCAGCTTGCCATGAACAATTCTTGGAGGCGAGGCGCGGTCCTACACACGCGCCACCATTCCCCCCGCAGCCGGCGCCACGGCGCACTTCAGTGAGAGGTGCGGGGGTCCCTAATTTTGAGCCTCGGCTCCGAACATCAACAGCAAGCAGGGCCCACATGAGCCGCAAATATAGGGGCCTTAATAATTAGAATATGGTTTTAGGGGGATATAATAGTAGAACTACAAATAAATGAAGGAGTACTATTAGCAATTATTCGACTCCTGTAGTAGGTGAATGTGCCAGAGGAGCGATGTTAAGCCACCTTTGGCCTCAAGACAGAACGCTGGTTCGGACGCCTTGTTAGGCTATCGTGGGAGCTGTCCCATCTGTCGACAACTGGCCTGGGCCCGAATCTCTAATACTAGTAACCTCGGATACTGAGCCTGACATGTTGCTGTTTGTTTGGGGCCGGAACCCCCGCGCACCAGGCGCGCTCATATTCGCAGTTCGTTGTGACACCCTTTTCACGCTTCTTCTCTCTCTCTCTCTCTCGCTTTGCTTTGCCTTGCTCATGCTCAACAGCTCAACAGATTAAGACAGAAAAAACCGTTTGAGGCTTCACAAAGTCACTAGGTAAGTACGGGTCTTTGCCATTGCTCATCGTAATCCGAAGGCTCGTCTTTTCAGCTTGTGCTCCGGGGATTGAGCAGAACCTTTGGCGTCGAAAGAGGAAAGCGGCATAACCTAGTCAAACTCCAACTGTCCCATCACAACACTTCTATCAAGGAATCAAAGCTCCACAGGCCCGCTAACAGGAATCACCGTGAAGCTTCTTTGACCCGCCCCATGAACCCTACTTAGGTCCTGCAAAGTCGTCCTGACCCTTCTGATTCTACTTGCCTCTGCGTAGTCCTCCATCTCCGCAGCAGCCCCTTGCCATGTCTGACGATGTCTGACGACATGCCCCCGGCTTTTCAATCGAATGCTTGGTGACTTTGAGACATGTTAGGCCGCACTTTGTCAGGGCTCGTTGAGAAAAGTTCACATGGATTTAGGACGATTAGGCTATTCGGGACGGTTAGGTCGGTTAGGTTTGCAAGGCAGTTTTTGCACCATAGACCTGCAGTCGCTGTGCACGAAAGCTTGACCTTGGGGTGAGGCATTGCTACATCATGAAGTTTCCGTGTTTAGCCCCCAGCCTCGCAAATCGAGCGAGCTCAACTGAAAGGATTTGAAATGGAATAGGTTGGGGCGGCTTTTGCCGCCCTAGACAGCGTGGGGCGGCCGGGGCGGCCTTTAACTTCGCATGTTGCGAACACTTGCCAGCCTTCACAGCTGGAATCTCTGCCACATTGTTGCAAGCCCTATCACAAACCCTAAACCAGGGCGGACGAGAGCTTGACACCCGAAACCCGAAGCCCTAGAAGCCCTGAACCCAACACCCGCCAGTCCCTACCAGGGCCCCGACGCTTTCGTGCCTCGAGGTCCAGCACCTCCTCTAGAAGGTGGCGCCTCAAACTTCAAGGCTACTGGCTTTGATTTGGGGCTTGGAAGGGGGGGGGGGGGGGGCGCAGGTTGAAGGGCGTTGTGCTCAGAGATGTGAAAAGGGCTGTAAGGAAATCCGTAGGGATGCGAAAGTGCTTGCATTCAGAGCTTGAGCTCGTGGTCAGACTTAGGATAGGGTGGTAGGTATCTCAGGAGATCCTAGGAGCTCGGAGGTTTCGGATGCTGCTGAGGGGGCCGGGGATGTTTTTGAGATGTTTTGCCACCCCAGGTTCAGGGCATAATGCTTGCATCGGGCATTGCTATTTCATGTGGCGGTGGCATGTTGAGAGCCTGCTGATCCGGAAACTGACTAGCTCAAGCCACATCGTAAGCTGCCCTGAATTGGCTAAAGCCTGAGCGCAAACCTTCAATAGCTAACCCGCGCTTGGCTAAGTAGCTTTGTGCCACACGAGACATTGTTCTAATGTGCCGTAAATCGAATGCTGTAAAACGCGTTTTCTGCCTTGCGAGAAACCGTGTCCGCTACTGCACGTTCAACACCTGCAATACTTTGTAAGTTTCCACAACCTCTGTTCCTTTCACAGCCTCTGCTTGCGTAGTCCTTTCAGTACCACGGCAAAATATCGCCGTAGACCTAGTTCCAGTGAAGGTAGGTACATTCCCGGTTTCTCGTCAGGGTCGAGGGTTTGAATTTTGAATTTACAAAGGGCTGCCAGGTTTAAGTTTAGGACAACTAACAGTTCATGCAGTGCTTCATGAGGCCGCCGCTTGCGCAGCCAATTCACGTAGGTTGGCATGCCTTCCTGCAAGAGGGCTCATGGCTGCCGAGCCACTTCCTCCCCGACATACCGTCGCCTGCCCTCAGGCCCATGAAGCCTTTTTTACGACACATGCAGGGCCTCTTCTAGCACGGATGAACTGGCAACCTCCAAGAAGCATTGGCCTTGCGGCTGCTACAGCGCTGTAGGAAAAGAAAAGCATGCCTTACAGCGCAGCATTCTGCGAGCTTGGCGGCGTCGCGCGGAGGTCTACGTATCTCGCGTCCGGCTGACTACTGTAGCAAGTGCTCTCCTTGCGGTGAGGATGCGCAAGCTCAGGCGCCATTCGAGACATTCAAGCACGCCGACCACTGGGCTGACAACATTTGATGCCTCTCAGAGTCTATGTGCTTCTTGAATCGGCTAAGAAGGCAAGCGACGTCCTCTGACCCAGAACCCTGAACTTTAGGACTTTTGCATGCCAAAGCACGTGCCGAAATTTGGCCTCGGGGGTGCATTCTCGTAAAGCGTCGCTCAACTTGCCCTAGGCCTTCATGGGTGTTGTTTATCGCAGCAGTCAATGGAAGCACACTTGCCCTCAAGCAGAAGCTGTTTATGCGCATCATAGAAACTGAATCCCCCTGGAATTGGCGTGCGGCCACAACACACAGCGAATCTGAAAGAGTCTGCACACACAAGCGTTCCAGCCATCTTGAACGATGCATCTTGCGAGCGGACTGCCAACTGGAACGCGCACACGCACGAGGCAAGTATTGGTCCCACGGCGTAAACAAAGAAAAGGCCCTAAACGCTAAACCCTAAACCCTAAACCCTAAACCGGCAAAGCCTAGCGGAGACAAAAAGCCACAGCGCGAGCGGAGCCGTGTAGGGCATTGCTGTTTAAGTCAGCGCACGAATCCCTTATATCCCCCCAATCCAACCCTTCAACACCCCTCTACCCTGCCTGTTACACTTGACAGACTCTGACCAGACTAGACTGAGTGCCACAGCCTTCGAGAAAACATGGTCACAAGTTCCTGCAAAAGCCCCCGAAATCGAAGGCGGCAGCTCTCGACGAGTCAACGCGGCCAGGCAGCATACTGACGAGCTGCAAAGAGCCGCCAATGTACCTTGTTGCGGCAGTTCGCAGACCCAGGCCCATGACTGCAAGGTCATCCTTACCAGAAATTACTCCTGAAAGCCCATAACAAAACCCACATCGTCTGTGTTCTCTGGACCAGATTCGTGCTTTCTGCCGGCTGCCATGTGCTACTATTCAGAATCATTCTAAACCCTAAACCCTTTTTTGCATCCGGACTTCCGTGCCCTAAACCCTAAACCCTAAACCCTAAACCCTAATCATTCAGAGCCTCACCTGCTCGGGATTGGAGGTTTCGGTCCTGGGTTTGGACTAGCACACCTTGAAAGCTGACTAGGCTTTAGGGTTTAGGGTTTAGGGTTTAGGGTTTAGGGTTTAGGGTTTAGGGTTTAGGGTTTAGGGTTTAGGGTTTAGGGTTTAGGGGTTAGGGTTTAGGGTTTAGGGTTTAGGGTTTAGGGTTTAGGGTTTAGGGTTTAGGGTTTAGGGTTTAGTGTGTAGGGTTTAGGGTTTAGGGTTTGGGGTTTAGGGTTTAGGGTTTAGGGTTTAGGGTTTAGGGTTTAGGGTTTAGGGTTTAGGGTTTAGGGTTTAGGGTTTAGGGTTTAGGGTTTAGGGTTTAGGGTTTAGGGTTTAGGGTTTCGGTGAGGGTTGCTGTTTGGCCACCACCTTGGCTTGCACGCAGGCCCTCCCCCCAACCCATGAACCAAGCCTTGCTCTCAACCCTAAGGGTTTAGGGTTTAGGGTTTAGGGTTTAGGGTTTAGGGTTGCAAAAACCTCGGCGCTCTACACCTCAAGACCCTCCCTGCGCACTCGGCGTACAGCCGTGACAGCGGCAAGCCGACACCGAAGCCCGCCAAGGGAGTGGCCTTCAAGCAAGAATCATGAAAGTGAGTGAGGGGAGGGTCGGTTGAGGTTCTTCAAATGTTCGTGAACCCTTCTTGACAAACCCGCCTCAAACATAAACCTTTCTTATGACAGCTGATTGAGTTGCTTCTTGAAACCCTACACTCTTTTGCAACGACCCCTAAACTCTAAACCCTAAACCCTAAACCCTAGAGAAAATTCAGTTCAGCGGGGCATCCCCCCAGCTTCCGGCACCTCGCCCTCGTTTTCCTCAAGCCCAGGCGGCAAGGTCCTGAAAGAACAGACGGGGTTTAGGGTGTAGGGTTTAGGGTTTAGGGTTTAGGGTTAGGGGTTATTTAGGGTCTTATTTTTGCCACCCGCCTTAGGGTTTAGGGTTTGGGACCTTAGGAGTTATGTCGGGGTTATTTAGAGGCTACTTAGGATATATATAAGCACTACATACGGTATGTGTAGGGGTCATATGGGATCCCTTCAAGGGGTCCCTCGGGTGTTGTTCGCATACGGGATGCCACAAATGACTCCATGCACGTCGCAACGTCGTCTTGGTCGGGCGCACACCATTTTTCTCGCAATCCGCCCAGCAGACTCAGACCGCACTGCCAGGCAACACATCGCGCTTAGTGCGCAGAGCAGTCGAGCGCGCTTCGTTTGGCACCTTTGTGAAACAAGAGACTCTTTCGAGAAAGCTCCCCACACAGAGGGTTGAGCCCCATGTTCGGATGTTATGTTGATGCTGCATCATCTTACTTTTTGAGTGGATTATGGCAGTATGTTAATTATACCAAAATTATAGCTTTTTCATTATGATAATGTTCTGCTACTTCGATCATATTCTACCAATCTGTGTCTTGCCATCCTCATATCAAGCCGGCCGTTAGTGGCACCAGGGGGGCAAACTTCAGCCCCCCTCGATGCTCAGACGAGTTGGCGTCTCTGAATTTAAAAAAAAATCTGATAAAACCTAACTCCGGGCCAAGCCCCTCAACCCAGAGCTGAACTTTGGGCTCAAAGTGCTCAGACGTGAACGGGGCCTTTCTGGAGAAGGTCGGCCCCGGGCACGTTCAGCTTTCCATTCCTCATGGCCTCCAGCAGCAAGCCCGACAAAAACGTGGCGATGAACATAAAGAAGCCAGTGATGGCCGAGACGAGGAGGTTGAAGAACCGATCCTGGCGGTTGCCCATGCGCTCGATGCCGGCCAGTTCTCTTGCGACGGACCGCATCCAAATGTCCACATTGTTCCTACACCCCCCTTAGAACCTGAAAAAAATCATGTTTTGTGACATCCTCCTGGGTTTTATATAAACAAAAATACAAAAGAATTCCCAGGGGGGGATATAGGTTCTTGACGTACTTCACTGCATCTTTGACATGGTGGAGCACGAAGTCTGGCGGGTTGTCCGGAGCGCGGACACCTTGGAACAGCACGCCGGCAGCCACGTGCTCGCGGAAGCCCTCATCTCGCCAGATCTGCTTGTAGATCTGGCGAGATCTCTCCCCACGGAGGGACGTGTGGAGCGCGCGCAGGATTGAGAAGCTGTCGATGATGTCATCCCAATTCGTCTTGTTCACATTGCCTTGCAACTTCTCCATAAGGTCCATGATCCTTTCCAGCTCCTGTCTGTCCCGTGCCATGTCCTGTCTTGTGACGCGTAGGAAAGCCAGCAACTCGCTTGATGTATAGCCTGTGACCTTTTTCAAAGGTCCCTCCAAGAGCTTCGCAGCCAAGGGGCCTGCAGTGCTGACACCCTGGGAGGACAACTCCTGCAAGCCTTGTTCGAACATCGTGATGGCCTCTGCTGTCTTTTTGCCTCCGGTGGTCTTGCTGAGCATGGCCAGGCTTTCCGTCAGAACCGGGGGCAAGCGCTGGTTCTGCTCCTTGAGGAGGCTTCGGAAGTTCTTCTTGTCCAAGATCTGCTTCAGCGCTGCAGCTCGCGGCTGCAAGCTCTTGTTTGCCAATGTCTCGAGCTTCTTCGACATCTCCTCAAGGCGTTTGATGGCATTGTCTGCTTGCGCTGCCAAGTGCTCTGCGGCCTTCTCGGCAGCCATCCCGGTCAGTTCCATCGCGGACTGCTGGACACCGTCCGCCACGCCCTGCGTGGCATCTTCCACCGCGCTTGTGCAGGATTGGCAGGGTAGCAGCGGTGCCCAGAACCCTGGCTGCTCCTCTCCGTCTGCCCTCATCAAGTCTCTTGGACCGCCTTCGGCCGCGTCCTCGTTGTCCTTATCCTTGTCCTCATCCTCCTCGTCGGAACTGTCGACGGCGGCTTCTTTGTCAGAGTCGTCTCCATCTTCGCCCCATAGGCTTTTCACCAACTCATGCCCTAGACGCATGAAAAAGCCTTTGGATGATGGCTTGCTCTGTTTCACGAAGGCTTTCTTCTCTAGTGCCGCCACTTTGCACTCACTCTCTATTCGGGGCTTGTCATCGCTTTCCCAATAGACATCATGGAAGTTGGTACCTGCGAGTAGACAGTAGTCAAAATGCGCACCTGTGAGTGTGGCCCCTTCGAACATTACACCTGTAAGGTTCGTGGCGAAAAGATTCGCACCCGACAGATCGGCATCTTCCATCGTTGCACCAGAAAGGTCGGAATCATCCAGCAGGGCACCCGTCATCGTGGCCTCTGTGAAGGAAGTGCGCTTCAGGCTGGCATTCATGAGAGCTGCACCACTCAGGTCGGCGCCTTCCATGTCTGCGCACGGCAGCTTGGCGTTGTTCATGTTCGCACAGAGAAGCTTGGCTGAAGCCAACCGGGCCCCCGTCAAGTTCGCCTTCCACAAAGTGGAACCTGAAAGATCCGCCTCGCACAAGGTTGCACCAGAAAGATCTGCAAAACTCAGATCTGCACCCTGTAGCCTTGGTAGCCCAGCAACCCCATATTGCAATAAGGGTACCCGCTATTTTTTTGGGGGGCTAGTCACTAAAAAAAGGGGGAAAAAAGGCTACCACCGGGCTACCCAAGTAGCTTTGCCCCTGCCAAGTTCATTCCCTGCAGCTGCGCCCCGCTCAGGTCGGCAAACCGAAGGTCTGCGTTCTCGAGGCTGCCTGGGCCATTCTCTGTGGCTCCCGTGGACAGCAGCTCCGCGACCTTGTCTGCAATCTTATTCCATGGCCTGTCCTCCTCAGCGATGTCTCTTATCCAGCCGATGGATTCCTGCCTGACCATGCCAGGGAAATCCTTCTCCCTGATGCTGGTGAGCCTGGTGAGCCTTTCCTGAAGCTGCTCCTGAATCTCCTGCGGGATGCTGTCGCCTTCAAATTTCGTAGTCACGGACAAGCCCTTCCTTACTTCTCCAGAATAACCAAGAGGAAAAAAGGTGAAGCTTCATTATTCCTACTAGACAAGGAAGCCCATTGAAAGTTTAAAGTTCAACTATTGGCAAAGTAAGCTTCTCATCACAGAAGCTGATGTGAAACCGTTCGATGATGTGCATCTTCCTGTCGACGTCGGGCACGCCAAGGTCTGACCAGGACTCCGGGGCCTTGACTCCGTACTTGATCGTCCGCCTCTTGATGCTCACCTGCGAGTTTACGAAATTCGGGGGTACCTTCTTGGGGTTTGTATAAGGGGATCCTACCTATTCTGGGGGGTCTATTTTTAGGGGCCCACGGATTTTCGTCAACCCCCCACATCGGGAGGCCGCGCAGAGTGCTTCTTCTGAACCTGCTGGCGCCAAGCTTTCTCCGCCGATGTGATGGAGTCGGGAGCCCTGGCCTTGGCTTCCTTGCTCGAAAACATGGGGCCCGGGCTCTACTTTATCACAACTTGATTTAAAAAAAGGGATTCTGGAAAGCAGCGCAAGGTTTCACAATGTTGAAATAACGAATGCAGAACATGGTCACATGGTGTGTGCCACATGCCAGAGAAAAACGCCCCTAGATGCCCTCAAGGTATGGTTTGGCCACAGCGGGTCAACCCCGCCGGGCACAAGCTCTTCAAATTTCTGGGGATGTGTCCGAATGGTTCAACCGGATCTGGGTCATCCTGGGTGTGAACGCAGCAATGTTCGTTGTGATCCCTATTTACAGGACTTCTTGCTACAAGGAACAGGAACAAGAAAACAAGTCCAAGCTTGGACATTCTATGTGTGTCCTCCTGGTGGAGTACATGTAGCTCCAGATCTTCTGCTGATGCCTCGAGCAACAGGTTTAGGGTTTAGGGTTTAGGGTTTAGGTTTTAGGGTTTAGGGTTTAGGGTGTAGCTGTAGGACAGGGTTTCGGGTAGCAGAAGGAAAGCTTTGGGGCGGTCCATGCCCTGAATTGCTCCCACAATGTCGCATGAGGCATGCATTTCCAAACGGCGTCTACTTGAAGGTCCTGGTACTTATTAACCAATTATAACTGGACTTATCACCCAAATTAGAACCATACTAGGCACTTAAGGGCTTTTACGTACAGTTATAATTCGTTAATAAGTACCCTGATTCCGCGGGACGCCGACCGGGTATCGATATATGTACCCTGAACCTCCAAGTACATCCATCCTTGCAGGCCAGCCACACAAATGGGATGCCACCGCCGCGATCGAAGATGTCCAGCCTCTGCTGAATTAAGGACTTGAAAGCTCGGAGCGTCCTCGGAAACCGAATGGATGCTCAGCCGTTGAGTTCATAGGCCCCAGAAAAGTTGTACACTTTTAGTGCTATAGGGGATTATCGTATGCCCAAAAATGTCAAGCGTGCTCATTGCAAAGAATGAGAGTGATTCTTGAGTTCGTTAGCACGCGCCTTGTTGTGGCCGGTGGTGGCTCCCAAGACTAGTCTTGCAAAAACGCCATAAAGTTCAAAGTTGTTGCTTGGGGCTTGCCGCGCGAAAGTTCCCTCCGCTAGAAAGCGTCGAGCTAGACTCAGCTAGATTGCATGCCATTTGTGCAAGGGTTTGTACAAGAAGCGCGGCTGCTGCCTTTGAGGGACACGCTATACTACATAGGGCACCTAATTGAATGAGACCGTCGCCGCATTGCAATGAGTGACGGGATCTGAGTGCATCGGCACGACTTGAGCTTCGTCGCTCGCCACGCGAATCACGATCGGAACAACCCTGGCGCGAGCTCTGTGGTTTTGGACATCGTTAGTCATGCCACTCAGCTGTAAGGAAAGAACAAGCTTAACTTCAGGATTGCATGGCTGCGAAGCGAGATCGGGCTCTGCCAGGAGGCTATAGGTAGCAATGAGCACCACCGATCCCCAGCTTTTTACATCAAGCTACAACCCTCGGACCCTGCCCTCAAACTCCCGCATCTTCGAAGCGGCACTAATACCCTAAACCCTAAACCCTAAACCCTAAACCCTAAGCCCTACACCCTAAACCCTAAACCTGCATTCGCGACGGATCATCAGCCGACTTCATGGTCTTGTGGTGCTCTGCGGTGGCCCGGAAGCCTCGCTGAGAAGGTGCTTTTTCCCGGGTTTAGGGTTTGGGGGTTCTAGGTCTACGGTTTAGGGTTGAGGGTTTAGGGTTTAGTTTCGGGTTGGGGAAACCAGAACCTAATATTATTCTCCAATTATTGTAGTATCATTCTCCTTTATTATAGCATCAGTATCCCAACACCTACGGTTTAGATGTTTACCCCAGCTTTACCTGCTGCGACTTCAACCGCTTGAGTTGCAGCACGGTCCAGACATGAAGCCTCGGCTCGTCTGGGCCACCTGCTGTTCTTGAGAAGCTCCAACAGTATGTACATCCTCAGTGGGTGAGCAAGATACAATGAGCTGCCGCAGTCTGACAGTCGTCCACTTGTAACATGTCAGAGTGATGTCATAAGATCCATTTCGACTGTAACGGAGTGCAAATTGCCCAACAAAAATCGCGACGCCTTACCAGCATTCTCTCCTCAAGATGTGTGCAAGAAATGGGCACTACAGTAGGTAGACTACTCTTAAGCCCACAACTGCACCCAAAACGCGTCGATTGCAGCTGTCAGCGATGTGTTGGGCTTGGCTTCAAGGCGTCAGGACTGTGAGGGCTTTGTGGGCATGACCATTCAAGATCGGGGTGCGGAAGTACTCGTGCTGCAGGGAACTGCGCACAGCCCGTCACAGCCCTACTTGTGTCTAGGTGCTGCCCGACATGGTCAACGCTGGCGGATGTTAACTCTTACATGACGGTTGCGTAGATTCGAGCCCTCCAACTATGATACTAGTAAGTAGTAGTAGTAGTAGTAGTAGTAGTAGTAGTAGTAGTAGTAGTAGTAGTAGTAGTAGTAGTAGTAGTAGTAGTAGTAGTAGTAGTACTGCTGCTGCTGCTACTACTCTACTACTACTACTACTACTACTACTACTACTACTACTACTACTACTACTACTACTACTACTACTACTACTACTACTACTACTACTACACTACTACTACTACTACTACTACTACTACTACTACTACTACTACTACTACTACTACTACTACTACTACTACTACTACTACTACTACTACTACTACTACTACTACTAGACTTACTAGACGACGACGACGAAACCATTCACAAAGGCGTAGGTTTGGAGCTCTTGGTGTGGACAGCTTTCGCGACCATGCCACAGAAGCCGAGGCCGCCACAGGTATGAGGGAACAAGCGGGATGGTGCGGGCCTTGAGAAGCGCGGTTGCTCCCGGTGGTGCAAGGTCAAAGCAAAGACGGTGTGATCCGCAGCTTTGACACAACACCCTGGCACCCACTGCTAGCCCCTATGGGAGTCTCAAGGCTTGCTGGCTCACTCCGATGACATGATATAGTAGCGAGTGCTCAAACTCCGAGTGCGGATGCTCTCAGAGTCTTAGGGAAAGCACTGGGACCATGATGAGGTTGCTGCGTCCCGCAGCCCGTGGAAAGTTATCTGGACCTTTGCCAGTCAGTGGCAGGTTGCATCGGCAAGTCTGGTATAGGCACTTACATGCACTTGAGGTGCTTGCAGCAGTTGATTGGGGTTGAGCACAAGGCTAGAAAATCATGAGCCTGAAGTAACCAACCCTGCAGTGTGAAACCGCAGCGACCCATGGGCAACTTCATCTAGATACAAGTGCATGCCCAATATATTGCAGGCGCTGTCAAACGGCCGGTACCATTTGCGGCACGGCCCACAAGACTCAAACCCCAAACCCTAAACCCTAAAGCCCATAAAGCCCCTATCAGTCCAGCTGTCAGACGCCAACCGCCATCGTGCGCACCCAATGAGCTCCACCCATGGCTGCCCTACCGAGACCCTGAAGCCCCGAATTCCACCCTAAACTGCCCCAAACCCTAAACCCTAAACCCTTAATCCTAAACCCTAATCCCTAAACCCCTAAACCCAAAACCCAAACAAATAATTATCTGGCAGCGGCGCCTCGGGGAGGAGGCGGGACTCGAACTCCTGCGCTGCCAGGCGCCGCGCCTGGCGAGCTGTCGGTTTTCGGATTCTTCTGTTTGCTTTAGGGTTCAAGTTTTAGGGTTTAAGTTTTAGGGTTCAAGTTTTTTAAGGGTTTAGGGTTCAAGCTTTAGGGTTTAAGGGTTTAAGGGTTTAGGGGTTAAGGGTTGGGGTATATTTTTTGCTTGAGGGTTCGAGGGTTTGAGGGTTTAGGGGTTTAGGGTTGAAGGGCTTCAGGGTCTAGGGGTTTTGGGTTTCAGGGAGGGTTTTAGGGCTGCAGGGTTCGGGGTTTAGAGTTTAGGGTTTTGGGGTTCGGATGTTCTTCTGATACCTACCTGGGGAAAGGAGCTTGGGGGAGTGCGTTATTTCGAACGACACGACCTTCCTCCGAATCAAAACCCAGGAAGCCCCGAACGCTACGTGCTCACAGCAACTCACTGAAAACATGAGGTCAGCTCTCTCAGTTCTGGTCCCCTTTAATGGGGGGCCGCCTTGTAACTTACTTCTCCAATAGCCAAGGGGAAAAAAGGTTAACCTTTAACATTCCTACTAAATAAGGAAACCCAAAAAGTTTATAGAGTTCAACTAAAGGCGAAGTAAGATAAAGATAAAGAACCCAAAAAGGACCACAAAAGTGACTTTGAAGGGGCTCCAAGCTTTGGGCCGGTTGAGGGGAGAGTTTTGTAAAATTCGGGGGCTTGGCCTAACTTGGGGTTTTTGGTAGGATTTTGGCAAAAAAAAATCAGGGGTTTCGAGTCAGGTCCGAGGCTCCCCTAAACCCTAAACCCTCAACCCTAAACCCTTTTACCCTAAACCCTAAAACCCAAAACCCAAAACCCTAAACCCTAAACTCCCAGTATGCGCAAGAAGCATCGAAAAGTGAGCAGGGCAGCTGAGGCCGAGGCGTACTGCGCCGCTTTCCGGGCCACAGCCTGGACTGACACACTTGCTCTGATACAGCTCGGACCTCAGAGGCCTGAAATCTGCTCCGAACTCTGCAGGACCCTCCCTGAATTATCTGAGCTGTGCTTTCAACTCTTTGAACACTTTGAATAGGTTCCTAAATGAGGAAAGAAGTAAAATTAAAAACGTATCCCAAAGCACAACCCAGTTATAGCACGGTCATGAGATCCTCGCGCAAGGGTCGCAGTTGGGGTCCGCAATGCCCTTGTTCTTGGTGGACAGGGCCAGGTACCTGAGTTCACTGAGTTCAGGGCTTCCGGCATCGCGGGTGCTCGAAGCTACTGAAACTTCGTGCTTCACGCTAAGGGGCCAAGATGGCAGCAAATCCTAAACCCTAAACCCTAAACCCCAAGTGAGTCAGGCCACAGGCTGCCCGAACATCTTTTAACACCATAAGGGTAGTTCTCTAAATTAGGGTCCCTTTGGGGTCCCCTTTATCACCCGGTACCCTTATGATAAGGAGCCGAAAAAAGGAGCCCAATCTAAAGAACTACCCCATGTACCTCAGTCCTGGACCCTATACCCTATACCCTAAACCCTAAACCCTAAACCCTCGCCGGGGGACTGGGAGTTCAGCATCTCGATGCCGATCCGCGACAGCACAAAACCTCACGAGTCACGTCGAGGGCTGTTTTTTTGTTTTGAGGTTGTTTGTTTGTTTGTTTGTTTATTTGCTTCTTTCTTTGTTTGTTTCTTTGTTTGTTTTTTGGGGGCATGGGGCCTCTGATTTTTTCGGACTTGGCGTTCCTCAACTATCCCTGGAAAGCCCCATTGAACGCTCAAAAGCTTGTCTGGTCCAGAACCAACTCGCAATTACACAGCAGAATCACAGCTGACAACACCACGTCTTGTGGAGTAGTGGCTAGACTCTCATGCCGCCTAGTGCATCTCGACAGTTAGGGTGCCCGATCTACATCGAAGGTTGCGATATTGTGTATCGATGGGTAGTTGCCAAATCGGGGTACCCCTGTTATGCCCCAAATAGAATAGAATCCGCTTAGGGCAAAAAGGGTACCCCCATTTTCGGAATCCAATCCTACAGTCTCCAGAGCTCGGCATAGCAGCTGGGCGTACTTAGGCGTTTTTCTAGGGCGCGTCAGTCATACAGCATCATGCTTTGCTCCTCTGTCCATGACAGCTCCACCGGCTTCGATGCATATGAAGGGTTCGCGGCACTGAAGGACGTCAGGCACTTGACATATCTTTCCATGATGAGCCAGTCCCCGAGACTGTAAGCCGACACCGGGGACTCCAAATGCTCATCGGGCTCATGTGGGCTCTGGTCAGGTCTGGTGATGTTGGCGACTGACCTTGTGGCAACAAGGATCTGCTGCTCTTGGTGCACGTGATACCTTTGAAGGTAGTCTCGCAACATGGCGGCATCGCGTGAATGCGTGTGGTTCTTGTGCGCTATTGGTAGCTCCAGATACCCCTTGCCAGCTTTGTGGAAGGGCGTCCAACACAACAGCTTCATTGCACTGATGCCCTTCAAAGCCAGGTAAATGGCATGACCGATTATCAGCTCATCATGCTGAGGGATCCAGTCAATTATGGCTTTTGGCCAGAACCCCGCGGAGCTTGCCTGGCTGGGTGGATGCGTCACCAAAGAGGCCGTGAACGTCGGTGCTGCAGGGGGTGTCATTGCTGTGATGTTGCTGGATGCAGACTTGCCATCACAACTGAAGGCTTCCTTAGTTGTTTAGGGTTTAGGGCCTTTAGGGCCTAGGGTTTAGGGTTTAAGGTTTAGGGTTTTGTCCAGTAACCCGGGGGAACTCAAGGTTCACCTTTGGGATTCTCAGGGGAGTATATTACCCCAAAAAAGGTTAAAGGTTGCCTACTCTACTACTAAGCTTCAATGGTGAAGGTGACCCGCCTCTTTGGCCACAAGCCACACTTCGTGGCGAAGCTCAGGGTCTTCGAGGAGGCGGTCCGCATCCGGATCCCGCATTCGCGTTTCCAAACTCCGACCTTGTCTTCGCAAAACAGCTTGGGGGCTTCCTCCTCGTAGGTGGTGAATATCCGGAAATAAGCATCGTCCGGCAAGAGGGCAAGCTCTGTGTGAGGATGGGACCAATGCAGGTCCATGCACACAGAACCCTCGTCATTCTTGACATTGATTCGGGGGTCCGTGCGATGTAATTGCAGATCATAGGGCGCTGCAGGCACCAAGGCTTCCGCGCTGGACAGCCGCGGCTTTGACGGACAGCTGAAGCTGGAGCCTTCGAAAGCTGCATCTTCTTTGTCAGCGAGCTTCACCTCGAAGGCCTTATGAGCTGGCAGTTTGCGCATGAGGGCGCGGTACCGGCGGATCTTCCGGTCAGAGGAACTGGTAGCGGTGGCCGTTTCAATCTGGCCATCGTCTGGCCCGGCATCGGTGATGTCCAGTGGACGCAGTCCACCACCCCACTCGGCCGTGTACTCGGAATCCTTGGACTGCCTGCCGTAGATGTACGCCACCGGCAGATCACCAGCATACAGGAACTCGACGGTAGCACAGGACTCACTCACGCTCGGAAGGCGAGGAGTTCCCACAAACTTGCTGTGAGGATGCCACATTGGGCAATTCGCCTTCGTCTCGCGAATAAGCACCTGCATTTCCTCGCAAGCCTTGTCGCCCTTTCTGCACGCCCCTTGTTGGTTTCCGCAACCCTGCAAGATCAGACCGCATAAAGGCAGCAGGCATATGCTGACGATGGCACCTCTACCCATGCAGATCCACATGTTGGGGACCTGAGAGTTTCCCAAACTATGGTGTTTTAAGGGGATTGTAGTCTAGTTGGGGGAGGGGGGAGGGGCTATATAACGGGTAACCCTACTCTTGGGAAGTGCCCACACCTTCTAGCTGCTTGAGCCAAAATGTGTACTTGGGGTTTAGGGTCTGTGTTTAGGGTTTGGGACGGGCGACAACACATTGATGCAAAAATGTCTCTATACTGTTGTGGCACAAACTGAGGCACAAACATCCTTATCTGGGCCCTAAACCCTAAAACCCTAAACCCTAAACCGCCCTGCTTTGGGTAGGGAGTAGCTTGGTGGGGTAGCGCAGGATCTCAAAAACTCACCTTTAAAGTTAGCCTAAACCTGCCGAGAAGGCCTGAAAGCAAAGCAGACCTAATCCTGGAATCTACCGGACACCCTATGAATAAGGAGTTCTGAAATGGTTTAGGGTTTAGGGTTTAGGGTTTAGGGTTCAGGGTTCAGGGTTTAGGGTTTAGGGTTTAGGGTTTAAGGTTTAGGGTTTAGGGTTTAGGGTTTAGGGTTTAGGGTTTAGGGTTTAGGGTGATCTTGACTAAGAGGTTTTGGGCTCTCTGGGTATCGGGCGGCTGGACCTCAAACCCAACCAAACCACCTACTGCAGGTCAGGGACGATCCAGGAAGGTATCGATGTCTTCCACAGCCTACCAGGGATGGCTCTGGTCTTCTGCCATGGAGAATCCAGCATGGGACGCATGAGGAATTGTCACCGAACCCGAGTATGGCAGCGTTGTGGCGACTTGTGGCTCTGCTGGATTCTGCGACGAAGTACACAGCCTTACATTGGTTGCGAAACGTCGTGTATGGGGTTCACGCGTGCTGAGAGAAGACTTGCACAAGGTTGCAGACTTAACTCTCAAACAGTTCTGTCGCATCCCCTTTCATTCAACCTGCAACCTCAAAAGTCTGCACACCTCGGACTCGCTCTCGCCAGCTTCTATCTTCAGCCTGCAAGACATAAACGGGCACTCGCCGACAGCATTTCAGGTCTTATAGGGTGTAGGACCCCAAGTCAATGATGATGAGAAGAATAAGTGCAAGCATGGTTGTTCGCACATCAGCATGCTCGGACAAATCCGGCGCTGAACCGAGGTACGAAGGCCACGACCAGTGAGTCTTTGAGCATTGACCGAGTTCCCCATTGCAAGGACGAACATCATCTCAGGTTCCCGCACATGTGAACTCCATTACCTATATACCCCCCGCGACTTCGATGCAGCTGCCACACCAGCGTGCTGTAGTGACCATTCCCAGAGCTTTTATTATTAGTACTATTACTATTATTATTTATTATTATTATTAGTAATATTATTATACTATTATTATTATTATTGGTATTATTATTATGGCCCGATGGCAGGTGAACGGATCTGCCTCAACAAGAAGCAGACAGGCCTCTTTAGGTCCTTCATGCCAACTGTCAGGCGCTTTACCCTTGGTGAAGCGTCGTGCATAAACTGATCTCATGACAGTGTTTCGGGTTTAGGGTTTAGGGTTTAGGGTTTAGGGTTTAGGGTTTAGGGTTTAGGGTCACACTGCTACTACGCCTAGGGTTTCTGACAACCCGCAAGTCCAGTAGGACCCTTGCACGAGCTACTAAAATGGTGTCCATTACGGCCAACAAAAAGCTGCTGCGTTTGGGCCCACGCTGATGCTTGTGCCTCTCCTTCACAGAGCGAACTGCAGCGGCAAACTCCTGCAGGCGAAAGAGACATTTTCTGACTTTTGGGTCTCGGGTTGGAGTGCAGGAGCACGGACTGTCAAGGTCACAAAGAGAAGACCGTGACTTGCCTATGGCAGATGCTGAAAACATCGATGCAGGAGGCCACTTTCTCTAACGAAAGCGTCAGGTAAGACCCGCGCCTACCACCAGCACTAGTACCAGGTAGCCACAGAAACTGCTGATCGCAGAAAGGTTGGGCAAGCTTCCAAGGCAAACCTGGGGGAGTGAAAGCCGCCATTGTCCCTTCAACGCAAAGGCATGAACCGGCTTTGATAGCCCACCGGTTTCCAACCTCAACCCTCAGCCCTGCGCCCTAAGCCAACACTGGTGTCATGCAGGCCTGGCGTCGAAAACAAAGGGGAAAGAGAAAGAAAAAGAGAGAGAGAGAGAAAGAGAGAGAAAGAGAGCGAGAGAGAGAGAGAGAGAGAAGAGAGAGGAGGAGAGCAAGAGAGAGAGAGAGAGAGAGAGAGAGAGAGGGAGAGAGAGAGGAGGAGAGCAAGAGAGAGAGAGAGAGAGGGAGAGAGGGAGGGAGAAAGAGAGAGAAAGAGAGCGAGAGAGAGAGAGAGAGAGAGAAGAGAGAGGAGGAGAGAGAGAGAGGGAGAGAGGGAGGGAGGGCGGGAGGGAGGGAGGGCGGGAGGGAGGGGAGGGAAGGAGGGAGGGAGGGAAGGCGAGGGGGGGAGAGAGGGAGAGCCGGCGGGTGGCGCTTTTAAGATTAACCACAAGAGAAAACAACAACACCAATCATCAGACATGAGAAATCGTGGTCCCCGGAGGTCCCGGCCGCCGCCTGGAGGTTTGCACCCTCTTTGGCTGCACGGAGAATGTCGGCGAAGGAGCGGACCTGAGCTTCGAGTTTAGGGTTTAGGGTTTAGGGTTTAGGGTTTAGGGTTTAGGGTTTAGGGTTTAGGGTTTAGGGTGAAGCTTTTTCCCACCTGCCAAGCAGGGTTCAGGGATTCAGCATTGTAGGGTTGAGGCTTCAGGGCTTGGGACTTAATGTACCAGGCTTCGAAAGGGTCGTTCATAGCAAGCTGAACAACAAGGGCGCACTCCAAAAAGAATGACGCCTGTTGCCAAGACTCAACCCAAAGGTCCCCTTCATCCCATGCGCCGCGCCCGCCCAGCTCAAAAAGCCAAAAGCCACAAGCCCCCAAACCCTGACCGACCTCCACAAGGTTAGAGTTTAGGGTTTAGGGTTTAGGGTTTAGGGTTTAGGGTTTAGGCCCGAACTCTGAAATCCTCCGAGCCCCCAATTTGGCCACGCCACCAGCCGCGCCCGGGCACACAGAAGAGCCCTGGCCGGGGTCTTGATGGCAGTTGGCTGTTCTGGGGGGGGCCCAGAAGGGCTCTGGATGGTTTGTTCCCTACTATATCCGAACGTCCCGAACATGGGTTTTCAACTCAAAAACTGCCAAGCGACACTAAGCACAACCCCCAACCGAGGCGTTGCCACGGGCAACCATCGACCATGTCCAGATTCGTCAAGTGCGCAATGCCTCTGAGGGTGTGGAACAAAGATGACTTCGCGCCATTCTCTGCTTCTTAAGTCTTATGCGAAATATACCTTCAACTACGAATCCTGTCCTAACACTTCCTTAGTTCTTCGCCGTGCTAGCACGTTTTTGAGCACTGGCAGAACCTAAGGCTTGGACGGTTGGCCAGCCGAACCTGGGGCCGAAAGTGGAAACCCTGCTGTGCCAAAGGCAAGAAAAGCCCTACAAACCCTGCCAGAGCCATAAAACCGTAAAACCCTAGACCTTCAACGAAAGCAACCCCCTAAACCCTAAAGACTTGTCCCTGTGGAGTGACGCCTTGGCGTCTCCAGTGCGGGTGGCAAACAACAACCTAACTCGTTCAAGAAATCCGATAAAGACGCGTGGAGAAACCTGGGCCGTTTGGGGTCTGGGCTCTGGTTGGGCACGCGTATCACGACACAACAGTTCCGGAGTCCTGAGTGTTGTGTATGCTTGTGGATTGCTCCAAATAAAGGGGCCCCTAGCTTTGATGCCACTCCGGGAAACGCATCCAAAAGACGTTTGCTGCCGGAATTGCAGGTTGATCATCCTCCTCCAACGTTTCTGCACCGTTCTGATTCAGGTGCTGATGACCACACCTTTTCTACCGATTAACTTGGTTTGGGTCATGTATGCTCAAGGAAGGAAGTGCATGCAGTAGCCCACACGTGTGAGCCGGAACGTGCATCTTCCCGCCAGGCGTATAGCGTGCGCCACACAAGAGATGAGTTTGCCCTTCTCCACCATGATGGGAAAACCTCTAACAACTAGTTGGAAACATGCAACTGCCCATTTGGACCTCGTAGCCTTCCCTGAGCCAACAGCCATTTTTGGCACCCTAAACCCTCAACCTTACCTCACAAATGTTCTGTAAACACCCCTGACGCCGAGCTACGCAGGCCCAGCGCAACTGACAGGCCATTTTTCTGCGCGGCTCTGTCCATCCCCAGGGCTTCGGGGAGAAGACGTTCGGGTTTTGGGGGGAGGGGTCTAGGCTCGGAGACTCTAAGGGTTCAAACAGTTTGTAGGTCAAAGAGATCTGAACGGCAGTTGCTTCGCACACCGCGATCGGAGGCCAGCGGAATCAGCCACCATTGTGGTCCGATGCTGGGCGCAACAACACCTACAAATCCTGCCATATGAATCCTTTTTCAAGGATTCAACTAACACAAAACAGCCAACTGGGGTGTTACACCCGTTGTCTGGGCCCCCTCTTGTGGATGACCCGTGGCCTCGCATTCTGAGTAGGGATCCCGCCTGCAATTTCTAGGGCCTCATCAAACTCATCTGAGCTGTCCCACATACATATATATATATATACATTCATTTATTTATTTATTTGCTTATATTTATTTATTTATATTTATTTATTTATATTATATGTATACATAATCATTGTATAAGAACTGTTCAAATATGTGTCTGCATGGAATTCTAAGCCGGATCTCAGCCCCCAGCTCGATTCTTTCGTCTGTACCGCACAAAGACTACAAGGAAGCCTCCTTTAACCGCCCTTCTGTTGCTTGAGTCTTAGGGTTTAGGGTTTAGGTTTAGTGTTTAGGGTTTAGGTTTAGGGTGTAGGGTTTAGGGTTTAGGGTTTAGGGTTCAGGGTTCAGGGTTGAGGGTTGAGGGTTGAGGGTTTAGGGTTTAGGGGATTTTGATGGAAATCGAAGGCCAGATCCGGACTGTAGTTGCGAGGCCACGGCATCTTTGTGGCCATACGTTGCTGTACCCAAACCTCTGCGCCAAGGCGCTCACTCTTGCCTCAGATAAGGCAGCACCCTCTGCAGGACTGCAGAGTCTGACAAATTGAGGGTTTCCGAAATTGGGGGTGCCTTGTTGGGGTCCTTATTATAAGGGTTTATATTAGGGTCCCTTATTTTCGTAAACCCTCAAAATTGTTGACTCTGCCAGTCTCACCGCTTCCCCCCAATACTAGCCTCCCTGATTTTCAACCCACTTCCCCCCCCCCCTCTTCCCCCCCTCCCCCCTCTTAGGTTCAATGCTGACATGCAACCCAACTACCGAAACTGCAACGAGTGCACCGCTCGGAAACGTCAGACTGACCCACCCAAGATGCGGAGAGCACAAGCCCTAAACCCTGAATCACTGAACCCTAAACCCTTTAAACTTTAAACCCTAAACCCTAAACCCTAAACCCTAAACCAAACAGGTCGCAGCATGTGCAGGATCTCTTCGGCGGAAAGCCTCAGCTGCTGGGAGCTACGAGTTGGCATGATGGCCACACAGCAGAACTGGTAAAACCGTCCCCCCCGGCGTGCAAAGGGCCCTGTATTGCTGTGAAGACTACCGAGCCCTTTTTGATACTGAATACCCGCCCAGACCATTTTCAGGAGACATGGCTTGGGTAACAGCTAGTTTCTGGTCACTGCTGGCTTTGCATCTGCATCTGCGAGCGGCGTCGGCGGCGGTGCTTCGGGCTTCGCTTTGGCTTTGGCCTCAATACCGCACGTCCATAGAAGACATCGCATGTGACACATGTTCACATTCAGGGTCTTGGAGCACATCCTCGTCCGAAGCTGTTGTCGGCCACAGGCTCACAAGTTCTGAACCAGCTCCATGAGCTCAGCATCCCCATACTACCATCTGTCAGAGAAAAGATAGGCGCATGTACATAGGCACATGTACTTACAATGGCTTGGGGGTTGAGAGCGCGCCCCTAAATCTAAAGAAAAGGCGCACTCCCTACACGCGGACACTAATGCACACCCTAAACCTAAACCCTAAACCCTGAACCCTAAACCCTTTTTGCAGCCGGACTGAGAGCGTTGCCGGAATGGGAGCAACCCTAAACCCTAAACCCTGAACCCTGAACCCTAAACCCTAAACCCTGAACCCAGTCCCAACTCCCGGCCTTAGGTTTGGCTTTGGCCTTGGCCTTGGCTTTGGCCTGCTTCAGGGCTTTAGGGCTTCTGCCTTAAGGTTTCGGGTTGAGGACTCAGGTCTGCATATAGGTACAAGGTGTCGGGTGCTAATGTAGGCATGGACGAAGGGTCTGAAAGATGCTGTCGGTACTGGGTTCCTGCAGGCAGGTTCAGTTCGCAGCCTCTACATCGCAAGTGCTGGGCAGATGTGCATGGGCCCGTGCAGGATTCTCTCTCCAAGCCCTTGAACATGCGCGAAAGGCGCCTGCCCCGGGCACACACATACATATATCGACCACGGGATGACGAACATAGACATGTTCGCAACTTGGCTGGCTTAGGGTTTAGGGTTTAGGGTTTAGGGTTTAGGGTTTAGGGTTTAGGGTTTAGGGTTTAGGGTTTAGGGTTTAGGGTTTAGGGTTTAGGGTTTAGGGTTTAGGGTTTAGGGTTTAAGAGTAACAACCTGAAGAAATGTCTGAACATGTTGGCTGCAAGCTTCCGGAGAACAGTTCGAATCTGATCAGTAGTCAGAAGCCATATTCGTGAGGCATCGTACCTCAACCCGCCCAGAGAGCTACTGGTAGGAACTCGGCGGTACCCCTTGACTCTCTTGGGGGTTTACGATAACAAGTGCCCCCAAAGATAGACCCCCAAATAGTAGGATCCCCTTAGAATACGGACCCCAATAAGGTACGCCTACTTGGAGGTTCATGGTACTTAGCAACCCGATTATGACTGTACCTCTAAACCCTAAACCAAATTATAACCCCATTAGGGTACTTAAGGGACATTATGTGTGGGTCATAACCAGGTAACTACGTGCCCCTGAACCTCCAAGTATGTTCGTAAACCCCCCAACTTCGAGACACCCCGGCCCCTCCTAGACATGCCAAAGTGAAGATTTCTCGCCGCAAGAGCGCCCAATCACCTCCAAGCTTTGGCTTGGAGGGCTTTACAGCAACCCTACTTTGGAGTAGTCCCTGGAAAAAAAGCGCATACTTCTTAGGGATAAGTAGCGAAATTCGGAACCCAGAACCGAAGCAAAGTATCGAAGCATAGTACTGCAAAACCCTTGTAGACTCCAGAAAGTTGGAACATGGTTTAAGGATGATTAGAGCTGGGATTTCCCTTTAGTATAAATTTTTGGGGTATGGGATAAGGATGTTCCAACTGCTTGGAGTTTACTGTAGCGGCTTTAGCAGTCTTAAAGCGGCTTCAGGAGGGTTGCAGTCGAATCAGGTTTGGGCCCCCTGGTGAGGTGTTTGTACCGCAGGGCGTTTTGAGGTGACTTTGTGGGACTGTTGGTCTCCTTCACTGTGCCCTCCGAAGCTGAAATCACCAGCAGTGCCTAAACGCGAGCCCCGAAAAACGGCATCCCAAGCGCCTCAAACCATGGCATAGTCTCCCCTTGAATTCGGGAACACTCTTGAACTGGCAGGAGATCTCGATGAACACCCTCGCTGATATTTGGCACCCCATGAAACGTGAATTCTCGAACCTTGCACCCACACGACACTCGGAACTCGGCCCCAAGCAAGTCGCAAAGCAAGCGTACCGACTATCAGCCACCATGACTACTAGTTGCTTAAAGAACCCCCCCCCCCCCCCCCAAAAAAAAAACAAAAGAGAAACAATAAAAGAGAATACTTCCCTATATGACCCTAAGGAAGAATATTTTTGTAGGGTTCTTCAGCAAGTTGTAGATCAGGGCACCTTCTCCTCTGCCACTGCCGGTGCGCCGTCCTAGGGGCGGATGATGTCATGCTTCGCTCGTTTAGGGATTAGGGCTTAGGTCTTGGGGCTTGAGGCTTAGGGTATAGGGTTTAGGGTTTAGGGTTTGGGGTTTAGGGTTTAGGGTTTAGGGCAACTGGCTCTGGGGATTTCCGAAATTAGGGGTACCTTATCGGGGTCCTTGTGAGGGGGAATTCTGCTATCTGGGGGTCCCCTATGTTCGTAAACCTTCATTTACGTTCCTGAGGCACTTGCTACGGCAACTTAATGTCGACCCTCACACCTAAACACCCAAAGAGCCCACTATCCCTTCATTAAGGAATTTTCCTTCAACCATCCTCAGGATCCCTATAATATATATATCCCTTATATTATAAGGGATATTCCTTAATTAAGGGGTATCAAGGGCTCTCTGGGCAGGGCCCTGTTGGTGGAGACCCAGCAGCCGCACTCTCCACGTGGCTGTCGGCGAAGACGCTGGCGGCCTGGCAAACTGGGAATGCCAGGCTTCTAAGCTGCACAAAGGGGTTTAGGGCTTTTTCCCTCTTGCGCAGGGGTTTAGGGTTTTTTTTTGGCTCCCGACTAGCCATGGCACAGCGGGGTTACATGGTTGGTCTGGGAAAATTTCGGGTTTAGGGTTTTTGCCGCCAGGCGGACAAGCGGATCGGGAGTTTCTGGCAATGCGTTTAACAGTCTGGAGTACCAGTTGTTGGGCTCAAAGAAGCTGACGACACTCGTGCAAGTTGCTTGAATCTCAATGAGATACTGTACTATACAAGTTCAAGAGTTATGCGAAATCCCATCAACTTTGCTGACTCGGCATGGCGCCCCCCTTAGAACCGACGCACGTGAGGTGGGGTCTTCGTGGCATCTCAAACTCCTCGAACCCCACACACCGATGCTCACCCAACTCCTGGTTCTGCAGCTGCGGCCACTAGTTTACTTACTTGAGTTCGTATTCATGCAAACGCATACCGGGTTTCAGTCTCCATGAACTCAGGGCATCAATTATCATGCGGTCGACTGATGCAGGTGTCGTGCAAACTATTCAATTTCGAGGCTCTGGTGGTCTGGGTGTGCGTGCCACTTACTGGGAATTTCATGCCACCCGCACCTCCCCTCTCGGACGCACTGCAGGTTCGTTACGAAACCCTAAACTCGAACCTACAGGATCCCAGCTCAAGACTTCGTCACTGACGCTCAGCTTTTTGCTTTCTCGGCTTATCCTTCTCGCACTGGCGTGCCTTGCTGCAAGTCCTTCTTGCTGCAAGACCAACTACAACAATCCCGTGAGGCATGTGGAAAGAGGGGTGTACATGATTGCGGCCCTTTTGCAATGTTGACCCCGGCCATGTGAAAGTGCCTTGATGTATCTTGCTGCTTTGGTTTCGCCCATGGCTCACAGGTTTTGTCAACCAAGAATCTGCCACTTCGGTCCGATACTGATCGAAGCCCGAAGGGCGGCGTGATTTGGGGGGAGGTTTCCGAAATTCGGGGTACCTTCACGGGGTCCTCACCAAAGAAAAAGGAATCCTACTATTTGAGGGACGATAGTAAGGCTTGGGTCCCCGAAAATTCGGAAACCTCCAGTGGTGTTTGAGCAAGACTGGGGTGTGGGATGTGGGAACTGCACCTCGGCACGGCGTGGAGCTGCACGAACCCTCCACCATGACCAAGAAGAATCCAGAAGCAACCACCAACCAGAAGTGAATCATACAAGGGATACTGTAAGTAAGACACGGCCACTGCAGGGCTGGGCATACTCTGGGGGTTGGGGGAACTGGGGTTGGGCACTCATTCTCTTGGGGTTGGGCACACCAGGGATTGTTTGCGCATAGTCTGGCAAGTGATTTTGTGGGGATATTTTGGGGTTGGCACTGCAGGGATTCTCCGGATGTTGTGGTTCGTAGGGGATATTCTGGGGCTGGGCACTCCCGGGACTCTCTGGGGATACTCTGAGGTGGGATGCGGGTGATGGGCGACGAGCAGACCGCGCGAGGAGAAGAGTTTAGTTTAAATCTAACAACCCACACCGAGGGCGGCGGAAAAATATAAAACACAAATATGATATGCATACAATACATATATAAGGTTAACATATTACAATGTATATACGTAGAGACCCGTAGAGACCAAGACCCACAATTAATGCGCAAAAGACACGGTGCCTAAATGCGAGTGATCACTGTGGGCTCAAAATCTTGGACCTGTAACTGCTGCTGATGAAACAGAGAGAGCAGTGGAGGGAATCCATATCCTTTTGTTGCGAAAGACCCAAGCCTGCCCCCGCAAAGGCATACAGAGAATTGTGGTTCCTGTTTTTGCTGGTGGATGGGTTGGGGGATATAGCACATGATACATACATACATACCCTAAACCCTAAACCCTAAACCCTAACGTACGTACATACATACATACATACAAGCCCACTTGTCTTGTGCACGACGGAAAAGAAGCCGAGCTGAGGTGGCAGGTACCCCACAGAGTGCTCATTCCCTGACGGACTTCCTTATAAGCAGGACCGGTTGGTGTATGCACATATATATACATGTGTATATATATGTGTATATATATATGTATATATTTATTTATTTATGTAGACTACATACATATTCTACTTGAGGGGCAGGCCGTCAAGCCAAGCTGCGCTATAGCTTCCTTGGCTCTATACCATGATATGTTGTCTAGAATATACATATATACATATATGCATATATACATATATACATATATACATATATACATATATACATATATACATATATACATATATACATATACATATATATATATATATATATATATATATAGATATAACTTAATATCATATAATGCACTATCAATATTGCATATACATAAATATGTACATCTATATTCGCAGATCGTGCCTGGCATGCGAGTTGCGGGCCTTAGGCTTTTGGAGTCCTTTTAGAAGTCCGTTTAGAGGTAACTTTACCTTGCCAGGCGCCACTCAGTGATAAATCTAACACTTCCTCATCTTGGCGGTCCCCGGAGACCATGGCCACACCCTGTCCTCCAAAGACTCCGAAGTAAGGTCCCTCTAACCCTGAGCCCTAAACCCTAAACCCGAAACCCTAAGATGACTATCAGCGATTAGCCGAGGTCGGATCACGGGGATGTGCCTGCAATTCGGAGGAGCAGGAACAGGAGCAGGAGACCAAGTAGTCGGTTTAGGGTTTCGGGTTTGGGGTTCTCCGCTGAGGCCCCGAGGTAGGGTTTGGGCCGCTACTTGGTCTCCACATGCCATGCTGCATGCATGACGTGGCGACGTAGATCCTCGAATTGCACACCAGTGGCTCTTGCCACCCTTGCCTCCATGTGGGGAGGGGGTTTCCGAAATTGGGGGTACCTTGTTGGGGTCCTTATTATTTTGCAATCCTACATATTGTTTGGGGGTCTATATTCGGGCTCGCTTATTCTTGGTGAACCCCCCCCCCAAAAAAAGCTCTGAAACGGGAACATGCTGGGCCGGGGCCTTTCCTCCACCCAGGGCAGTGGATTGGCTGATCTTCCGACGCCATGTTGTGAGACTCTGCTCGATTCCCGGCCGGCTGGCTTATCTCTTCTCGCTCTTGATATTTTATTCTTCTTCTTCTTGTTTTTCTTCTTCTTCTTCTTATTCTTATTCTTCTTCTTTTCATTCTTTTCATTCTTCTTCTTCCTCTTCCTCTTCCTCTTCCTCTTCCTCTTCCTCTTCCTCTTCCTCTTCCTCTGCCTCTGCCTCTTCCTCTTCCTCTTCCTCTTCCGCTTCCTCTTCCTCTTTCTCTTCCTCTTCTCTTCCTCTGCCTCTGCCTCTGCCTCTTCCTCTTCCTCTTCCTCTTCCTCCTCCTCTTCCTCCTCCTCTTCCTCCTCCTCTTCCTCCTCCTCTTCCTCCTCTTCCTCCTCCTCTGCCTCCTCTTCCTCCTCTTCCTCCTCTTCCTCCTCTTCCTCCTCTTCCTCCTCTTCCTCCTCTTCCTCCTCTTCCTCCTCTTCCTCCTCTTCCTCCTCTTCTTCATCTTCTTCCTCTTCCCCTTCCTCTTCGTCTTCGTCTTCGTGTTCTTGTTGTTCTTCTTATTCTTCTTCTTATTCTTCTTATTATTATTCTTCTTCTTCCTCTTCTTCTTCTTCTTCTTCTGCTTCTCCTTATGCTGCTGCTGCGGCTAGGCCTGCAGCCTCTCCCACTCCATTCTTTGCTTTTGTGCTGTTCTGTCTCTCACTCCCTCCCTCTCTTTCTCTTTCTTTCTTGCTTGCTTACAGCGCACGTGGCCCCGGAGAGCGGCCCTAGGGGCTTGCTTCACCGAGCCTGTTGGCGTGTGAGACCAGGCGTATGGGAAAGAGTTGAGCTCCCCTTTCACTTGAGGACCTTGCCTCCGCACCCGTTGGGTTGATTGGTTGGCTGTCTCTCCCTCTCTCTCGCTCTCGCTCTTGCTCTCACTCTCACTCTCACTCTCACTCTCACTCTCTCTCTCTCTCTCTCTCTCTCTCTCTGCTTGCAGTCTCACTCTCTCTCTCTCTCTCTCTCTCCCTCGCTCTCCATCTCCATCTCTCCATCTCTCCATCTCTCCATCTCTCCATCTCTCCATCTCTCCATCTCTCCATCTCTCCATCTCTCCATCTCTCCATCTCTCCATCTCTCCATCTCTCCATCTCTCCATCTCTCCATCTCTCCATCTCTCCATCTCTCCATCTCTCCTCTTCTTCTTCTTCTTCTTCTTCTTCTTCTTCTTCTTCTTCTTCTTCTTCTTCTTGTCCTTCTCCTTCTCCCCTTCTTCTTCTTCGGAGCTTAAGGGGAGCGGACCCCCCCCCAGCGCGCGAGGCGCGCCCAGGTCCAGCGTCCGAGGTTACACTTCAGCAGTGGAGACTGCAAGCCAGAGGTGAGTAGACTTCCCCCCCCGTTCCTCACTGAATCACTCCATTCCCCCCATGACCTTACTCTCTCTCTCTCTCTCTCTTTCTCTCGCTCTCTCTCTCTCTCTCTCTCTCTGTCTTTTTCTTTGTCTCTCTCTCTCTCTCTCTCTCTCTCTGTCTCACTCTCTCGCTCTCTCTCTCCTCCTCCTCCTCCTCCTCCTCCCCTCCTCCTCTTATTCTTCTGCGTGCTTGAAGGCCCCCTCGCGGAGGAACCTGGCCTCGCTCCCCCCCTCTCTCTGTTTGAGCCCTTCACCTCAAATTCTTAGCCCATCTGTTGGGCCGGGAATCGGCCTCCAGCAACATGCAGAAAGTAACATGTGACTGAAAGCCCGCTGGAAGCGTACTTCTGCATATGCTCCACTTCATACCCAAGGGACTTTGCAAATATGGGTGTTTCCAATATAGGGACCCCAATATACCCCCCACCCCCCACACCCAACGCAAACAAAGAGGGTTTTGGCCACATTTGGTACGCTTCACAACAAAACTTCGCTTGGCCGACTGGTACACACCAGCGGCTCCCTGTATACAAGCGGCGAAGTTTTCGCGGCACAAGACAGGTTCACTGCGGGAACACCTGTTTCTACATCCGCCTTGAAACATCGTGCCTTCTGGCAACGGCCTCAACTAGAGGTCGAAGAATACCACGCCATCCCTCTGTGTAATCACCATGCCGCTGACGCGGTCTGGAAGACGGGCTTCGGTAGCCCCCAGTGCCATGTTGTACCCACAAGGTTGTGGATCTGCGGCTGCGGGAAATGGCAATTCTGCTGGAGTTGGTAGCGGAAGCTGCTGTCTCTGGCTCTCCCCCCTGTCTCCAGCCGTCCACATGCCTTGCGTGTCTCCCACGGCGGATGTTTCCCTTCTGGCGTCGTGAACGCGCAGCTCCATCTGCTCACCTGCAGACATGGGGATGGATATTGTAGGCGGGTCTGCTCTTGGTGCAGATCGGGCCGCCGAGCTCTGACGCGGCTTTGGCTGACTACGCTGCCTCGTCGCCGCACGTCTTGCTAATTGAGCAGACGGCCGACGAGGGCCCGCCACTTGGCAGGTGTCTCTGGCTCCACGCACGGCCACTCTGAGCCGCTGAAGAGTCTCAGGCGGAACGAGCATCCTCACAGCCAAGCGCAAGGGTATTTGGCGGCACCCTTGAAAAACTGTGGGTGCAGTGGCGCTCTCCAGGCCGCGCCAGCCAGCTTTCGCGTAAAAGGCCCCGAGGTTCTCAGATAGGCCTTGATAGCGAGATTGCTGTACTTTCCTGATGTAGCCTTGGCCGTCTCGAATCTGGTTGTGCACTGAGGTCCAACAGTTGAGGCAGAGGTTGTGAAAGACGAAGTTCACTACAATCACACGACGGCATAGTAGATACACGAAGTCGTAGGGCAAGACGTTTCCTTGCCACAGCGGAGGACAGATCGTGCCAAGCATCCGCAGGAACTCGTCTTTGTCAACGTCCTCTGTGGTCCGAAAGGCGAGCGTAGTCGCCCCATCAACCAAGCGAGACATGCTCGTAGTCCAGCCCAGACCCTTCTAGCGTGGTCAAAGTGGCGAATGTGCTTACAGGGTTTTCTGAAAAACACAAGGGAGGCTACAGCAGCTGCTAGGAAGGGTCCTGGCTCAGGGGGCGTGGCCCAGACAAAGTTGAAGCAAGAAAGGGCTAACTCCAGGCTGCAGCGGAGGGACACTTGAGAAAGTGAGACTGTTGCTGTGCGACGTGAGAACCGGAGAGAAGGGTTTAATTGCCTTAAGGGTCCAAAGCACTTCTGAGCCCGTGGTTACTTGGAGGTTCATGGGTAGTAACGAGTAGGGTGATACGTACCCTAAACAGGGTTTTTAGTCGAATTACCATACCAATAACCCTACGTATAACTGCCCATGAACCTCCAAGTTGCATTTTCCTCATCTGGAGTCAGAGTCCCTCCGCTGCGCTGCAGATAAATGCCAATGATTCCCGAGAAGGCCCGCTGACACAACGCTGCGAGGAGGATTTAGGGTTTTGGGGGGCCAAGCCTTGGGTTTTGGGGGGCTAAACCCTTGGATTTCCGCAGTCATTCCCAACAACTGTGTCAGCGGGCCACTGCGATCTGGAATCTTGCTCTCACGGGCGCGTCACGGCGCAGTCCACGTCAGCTCAAGAAGGTGATGTAGGTGGTTCAAGGGTTTCAAGGGAGGTGAGAACGTAGTAGAGTACGCTGGGATGTTCCCCCTTCCACTAACACTCCTTAATGGGGATTACGGTACCCTATGAAGCACTATTAGTATAGCGTGGCCTGCGCCCACAAGGCGCCACAGAGCTCGCCGTGGGTGGCGGAAAGTTAAAGTCTTTGGTCAAAGCAAAACGACGATGCAGCCAGCCGATTTTAGTCGCCAGCTTGAGCCCAGATGGTGCAGGGTTTAGGGTTTTTGAGGGATTTGGGGTTTAGGGTTTAGGGTTTGGGCTTGGGAGACACTCCCAGGCACAGTCTTTATGAGCAGCTCTCACTATCTGCCACAACAAGGCCAAGGCAAAAAACTAAAAGAGATGCAGATAATGAGTGAGTGCGGCAACCCATGCTTAAGAACTAATCCGCAGCACCAAGAAGGGACAGGCACTGCCCGTGTCTGGATGGAAGCAGATTCCCAAAATATGCTGCTTGGCTTCTCTTTGGATTTGGCGATGCTGGGGAGTTTGCCTCAACCTCTGGACCTTTGTGACTACCTTCAATATCCCTTAATGAAGGAATATACCTTAAATCAGATTAGGGATCCTACTATACTTTAGGGTAGGGATATTGTAGTCTCTGGGTTTCCCATTGAAGGCTGCAGCATCACTCTGAACCTCAGCTTGAACACAGGCATGCAACAAGAGCCCTCAGTAGGGTGTACTGTTTACTACTATTTGCTTAAGAACCCCAAAAGAACATTTTAAAAAAATATGAGAATCCCCATATCACCCTTAATAAGGATAATAGTATTCTAATTTTTTGGGGGGGATTCTTAAGCAATTCGTAGCTTAGGGAAGCTACAAAGGCCAGGCCCGGGGTGCCTTGGCCTTGGCCGCTGCTTTCGCCTTGGCCTTGGCCTTGGCTCTTGCCTTGGGCGTGCTGGCTCTGGGAGTTGGGAGTGCCTAAGAGGGCCGTTAATACACTCAACCCAAAGAAAGGGCCCCAAATCGGGTTTAGGGTTTAGGGTTTAGGGTTTAGGGTTTAGGGTTTAGGGTTTAGGGTTTAGGGTTTAGGGTTTAGGGTTTAGGGTTTAGGGTTTCTTTGGGCCCCAAATCGGGTTTAGCCTTGTGAGGCTGAAGGCGCACTTAGGTGCAAAGGGGCGCCAGCATGTGACTCCGAGAAAGCAAAGCATCCCAACATGGCTTCGCTGCGATTTCCCCCCGCTGCTTCCCACCAGGCTCTGCAGTGGCCCCTGAACTTTTCACCAAAGCATCCCAGGCCCTAGTGATAAGGGCGGGTCTTACAGAATCTACTTGGAAGCTCATGGGTGCTTGTAAGTAGGGTTTGGTGTACCCTGAGTAAGGCTATAGCCGTAGTTACCCTACTTAGAAGTAGCCGTGAACCTCCAAACACAGGCTCTTTCACTGAGCTTCTCCATGCTCACACCTACCCTAAACCCTAAACCCTAAACCCTAAACCCTAAACCCTAAACCCTAAACCCTAAACCCTACCCTAAAGGTCCTAGCGGAGACCTCTGAACCTCCAGAAACCTCGGCTGTCTGTTCCTACGAGCTGCAGAAGCAGAGAAGGCCAGCCCCTGAATGAAGTCTTGAAGGCTGTCCTGTCTGGCCACTCTGAAGTACATGATTTGAGCTAGTGAGCATGTCGAACAACAGTTTTGGGGCCGGGGTGTATGTTCAACGGAAGATCAACCCAAGACACAGGAACGCAAGTATGTTGTGCCCAAACCCTTAACCCCCAAACCCTAAGCACTTAGCCCTTACAGTTTATTGTAGCCCTTAACCCTTAACCTTTAACCCTTCACCGTTCACCAACCCTAAACCCTAAACCCTAAACCCTAAACCCTAAACCCTAAACCCTTACCGCATCGCTAGGGCTGTGCAGGTTCCCTCGCTCCTCCTGCGCTTCAGCGCTGGGCCCCGCCGCGTCAACGGCGGATTTCGGATCCGCGTTGTCATCCTCATCGCGCGGCGCTGAACCCTTGAGCTGTTCGCGTGAACCCTCCTTTCCTCCTATTTTACTTGCTTGTCGTTGAAGGGGGCGAGACCCAAGAGTGGCCGAGGAACGGACAAGGGTGCCCCTTGTTGTTCTAAAGGGGGTTTACAAGAAGCTAGGCCAAAATAAAAAGGACGCAAAGGCCATACAGCAGGGCCAGAAAAGATGAATAAGGGCCTACTCCAGGTCCTAGCAGTTGGGGAATATTGGGCTTGGGGTAGGCTCAATCCTGTTGATACTTGGAGGTTCTTAAGTAGTTCTAAGCAGGGCGATAGGTATGGTAAAACTATACATACAACTCTGTTTAGGGTACTTATAACCCTACTTCAAAAGTACCCATGAACCTCCATGTAGTGGGCCGTGCACGGCAGAGAGCTCCTGTTCAGGGGGGTTTGGTGAAGTTGCAGCCCATCGTCCTGCGGCATCAGGTCGGGGGAGCCCAGGCACGCCCCAGTGCCGGCCTCAGCGGCGGTCACTGGAGGCTGCCGCGGTTTAGGGTTTAGGGTTTATAGGGTTTAGGGTTTAGGGTTTAGGGTTTAGGGTTTAGGGTTTAGGGTTTCGGGTTCGGGTTTCGGGTTTAGGGTTTAGGGTTTAGGGTTTAGGGTTTAGGGTTTAGGGTTTAGGGTTCAGGGTTTAAGGGGCTCACGGCTGGGGGTGCTTGGATGTCTTGGATGCGTGGCTCAACGGCTCGCTTCTCACACAAGAAAGCAGAGAACTTGGAGGCTCATGGGTACTAGAAAGTTGGGCATTATAAGTAGGGCTACTATGGTTCTAACCTTAACTTCGGGTACTTGAAACCTTACTTATCAGTACCCATGCACCTCCAAGGATGAAAGTTCTAAGCCACCTTTGTCGCTCAAAGCACCTCCCCCCGCACTTCTACAATTCTACAACCCTTTTTGCTTGCATCGCCTTCAACACCCAACCGAAGTTCTCAAAGACCGACAGCAAAAGCAGCAAGACCCGGAAGCCTCCCTAAACCCTAAACCCTAAACCCTAACCCCTAAACCCTAAACCCTAAACCCTCCACCTCCTTTCTGGACCAGGAGGCGTCGCTCATGTCCAGCTTCGACTGCTGGGAGCCTACGGGCATTTGGATGGTTGCGGTCCCCAACTCGGGCGCTTAAGGCATTCTGCTAGGAGGTTCATGGATAGGTAGAAGTAGGGTTATGGTAACTATACTTTTAGGGTTTAGGGTGTAGGGTTTCGGGTTTCGGGCTACTTGGAAGTTCATGTCATGGGTAGTTAGAAGTAGGGTTATGAGTATGGTAACTATACTTGTGACCCCTACTTAGGGTACTTATAACCCTACTTATAAGTACCCGTGAACCTGCAGTTTGTGCAGTGTAGTCGCGGCAACCGGGTCATAGACAATGCTACGAGGGTGGGAGTCATAGCAACTGTCAATGACAGCAAGGGCACTGCACGTGTCTCAGGGTAGAAATCACAGGCAAACACACACACAAGTTTGCAACAAGCAGAAAGCAGAACAGCCCGAGGCAGCAGAAAAAAACCAAAAACTCTACGGCTGCTTTTGCTTGCTTTTGTAGTTTTTGTTGAGTTCCAAGCCCTCCCCCGCACCCTGACAACCTCGTGGTGTCCGCACGGAGTCGTTCAAGTCCGGCTGCCTAGGCCCATTGGCTGTACTCAGACTTCGAAAGCCGAGCCCAAAAGCGTAAAATCCAGCTTCTGCGGCGAGCTTTCCGTCCCACTATGTTAGCCTTCAGCTTGGGGACTTTCTCCACTGGCACGAACTAGGCTTCAGCGAGAAGCAATGAAGCCGAAATCCCTCCAAGCAGCACAAAATAGTAGTCCTGCCCCTAGAAGTATGTATAGACAAAAGTGCCACAAGACCTAAACCCTAAACGCTGCGGGCTAAACCCTAAACCCTAAACCCTAAACCCTACTCTAGGATCTGAAGGCCCCTCCATGCGCAGCGAGGCTCTCCCCAGATCCGAGCCAGCCTTGGCGGTAACTGAACTGGCTTCAGAGGCGTACGGGGGGGCTGCCATCTCATGATACGTGTGTTACACAGCGAAATCATAAAATCCTTTTGGGTCTCATGTTGTTCCTTGTAGCTTGAGTTCGGGCACCCAGAAGGGCCCTAATCCGGATCTGCCACCACATTGTGAGGACTTGAATGCGCAAGGCACGGCGCATGGCGTCAGCAGGGACGGTTAAACTCCGACATACGTGTGTCAGCACGGAGAACCCAAAGCCGCAATGTTTCTCCCTGGCCGTTCTCACAGCAGATACGGCCGTCTGCTAGCTGAAGAGACTTGCCAAAAAGAGGTTTGAGCTCGTCTGCTTGGAGGACCCAAGGACACTTTGAAGCCCACTTAAGCCCTGCGAACCCAGACAGGAGACATTAGGGTTTAGGGTTTATTCAGGGTTTCTTTAGGGTTTTTTTCGGGTTGATTTAGGGTTTATTTAGAGCTTCATTTCGTGTAAGTGTAGGGCTTCGGGGTCTAGGGCCCAAGCAAGCTCTCCCCAACACCTTGGTCGCCTGGGATTCGGGCCCGCGGAGCCGAGCCTTGGCAGCCTTTGCCCAGGGAAAGCTCACATGCCAGGTTTAGGGTTTAGGGTTTAGGGTTTAGGGTTTAGGGTTTAGGGTTTAGGGTTTAGGGTTTAGGGTTTAGGGTTTAGGGTTTAGGGTTTAGGGCCCCTGGCTCTGCTTGCACACTGGTCTTCGTTGCTGAATTCCACAGCCCCCCAACCATGTACACGTTCAGTTCTTCCGGGGATTGTAGCATCCCAAAAAGTAATCGGTGCTTGCCGCATGATCATGGCTCCCTAAACCCTAAACCCTAAACCCGAAACCCTAAACCCTTTTGGAGGAGGACTCCAGCTGTCTCTTTCCTGCCCTCAAGTCCAAGCTCGAAGAGCGCGGGCGCCTGGCATCCAGGCCACGGAACTGCTTCTGAAGCTCGTCCCTCAGAAGCAGCACATGTGGGGGGTGGCTCTGGGATTCCTCACGACCTACCGGGCTTTTGGGTTTAGGGCTAGGGTTTAGGGTTTAGGGTTTAGGGGTTAGGGTTTATCTGGGCGAGCTGCTGAACGATCCCTGTCCGCAAGCTACTAGATCGAGACACGTCCTTAATCTGCCTGTGGTTTGCTTTGGCTGGTACCCTTACCGCCCCTACCGGTAGCACGCGGTCTTACGTGCAACAACTCCATGTCCCACAGAGGCCCTCCAAAACCCGAAGTCGCATCGAAGGCACCATGCCCCACGGTATGGCACATCTAGTCACATAGATGCACATCTACACGGCATGCGCATTCACAAGGCACCGGGCGCCTCAGCAACAAGCGAGATATTCTGCATGCCCCTAAACCCCAAAAAACCGTTTGAGAACTCCGCCTACAGACTCCCCTACACAAAGCCCAGGTTGCTGTAGCCGCCACTGCCGCTTCAGCAGCTGCTTGACTTCAAAGCTCACCTGAGACATTCTGAGCCTTAACACAAGGTCCACATAGATCCACGAACCGCGGACTCTTGCCTTTCTAAGCCTCCCACGCCTCAGCCGAACAAAGCTGTGCCGAATAGCCGGTTCTCTGACACACCGGGCTCCTTCCAAGGTAAAACTCTGCTAGGCCCAACCTAGGGAATTAGGGCCCTATGTCATCCCTTGAAGGGTGTATAACATATAGTGCCCTCATTTCCTCATTCCCTACTAAGAACCTGGTGTTTTTTGAAGCGTGGACTGAGGTCAAAGGCCCAGAAGGTTTCTGTTCCTTAGACCCTAAAGAGCCCTGAACGCTCTAAGTCAGCGCCTTCCACCCAGCGGCCAAACTCACATCCATGGATGAGGCAGAGCCTCGCATCCGGCAGCAGGCCTTCTTGCTGTAGACGTTGTTTAGGGCTACTCGGAGGTTCATGGGTACTTATAAGTAGGGTTGAAAGAAAAGTAGCCTGAGTAAGGTCAGAACTAGTTACTCCACTTATAACTTATAACCCTACTTATAAGTACCCATGAACCTCCAAGTAGGGTTCCCTCTTCAGGAATGTTGGGCTTTGTCGCTACACTACAATCTGAAAGTTGTTGGGGGCCTTAGGGAAAACCCTACTGTACCCTGACCTCCACTGCCTGACCTCGGAAATCCTTGAAGTATGTGATGCCAGTGCGTTGAAAGCGTCCTGCTCCCACACGTTTGCATGCTGGGGCCAGGGGAGGGATCCTACTCCGTAGCGTTGAGGGCTCAGGTCCCTCTGTAATCACCCTTTCGCGGATCGCTTTTCAGGAGATGCCAATTCCAGGCCCTGCTTTATTACTAGTATAATATTAGTATCATACTAGTATAACATCAGTATGATAGTAGTATAATCTTAGTATAATATCAGTATAATAGTAGTATAATATTAGGTATAATATTTGCATAATATTAGTATACCATTAGTATAATAGGAGTATAATATTGGGTAAATTGTTAGTGTTATTTTAGTATAATATTGGGTCTATTATTGGCGTCATTTTAGTATAATATTTGTCATTTGTAAGCTAGCCCTGCGCTCGCCAAGAGCTCGCGCTGGTGGCTCTGGACAGTCGGGCCAAGGTTCGGCGAACGGTTTTCCACAACCAAAGGCTTCTCGCGGTCTAGGGTTTAGGGTTTAGGGTTTAGGGTTTAGGGTTTAGGGTTTAGGGTTTAGGGTTTAGGGTTTAGGGTTTAGGGTTTAGGGTTTAGGGTTTAGGGTTTAGGGTCACAAGCAGCCAACCCAACAATGAACAAACATCGCTGAGCTGAGCTTCTTGAACAAAGTCGATGAAGCTCACAGATGTGGCACCTGGTGCATTGCCGGGAGACTGGCTGGGTAAACCATCAGAACTTCAGAGAACATGACACTTAAAAGGCAACCAATGCTGCGTCATCACAGTGGCTCACAGGCACCAACACATGGCAGTGTTTGGATTGGCTACCTGCTCACTCCCGGAATCCCACAACCCTAAACCTTAAACCCTGAACCCTAAACCCCAAAAAAACTGTGCTGAGCTGCTTGGTGAGACCATCGCAAAGAACGTGGTGCCTTAGGCGCATTGATGTGCAGAGTCTGTCTTTTGTTCGGGTTTAGGGTTTAGGGTTTAGGGTTGAGGGTTTAGGGTTTAGGGTTTAGGATTTAGGATTTAGGGTTTAGGGTTTGGGGTTTTGGGCTTTTTCTGTTAGGAGGTTGGGCTCTAGAACTTGATGCTGATTGGCAGCACCGCCCAGAATGCAAGATAAGTCCAGACGAAGATGAGCTGCAGTCCTTGATGTCGAGGCCGTGGAACTTCAAGAAGGCCTGGGCAAGACATGAAGCGGAGACATGCGCACCCCTCAGCCCTCCGACGAAGCATCTAAGATTCCCCGCGTCGAGATGAACCATCGCAACCACGAACCGAAGTCGGAACTCTGATCGAGCTCATACCCCAAAGGTCTACCGAGTCTACCGGACAGTCTACTGGGCCGCATCCTCAAAAACTCCTTGGCGGCACCGCTTTTGCTAAGCCGCTTGGGGGTCCTCGGAACCATCTAGACCCGAGGATCCTGAACCCCACCACATGCGTTCTGCCGAGCGGCTGCCAGCTGGTTATCGCTTCCCATCGCCTCCCGAAACTCATCGACACTGATGGAGCCTTGGCTGTGGACCTCCCGAAACCGGGCTTTTGAACTGGCCAGAATGTCCAGTCCCCCCAACCGAGCGATGAGCTTGCTTTTGTGAGGAAACCACCCTTGCTTCTGCTTAACGGAGCCTGTCAGAAACCGAACCCCTCAACAAAGGGTTCAAACGGCCCTAGCAACCTAGTCTATGTGGCGACGGCGCTGAAAGGGATCGGAGGCTCGTCATAAAAATTTGGGTGATTGTCCAGCTGCACAACCCCACCCCTCAAGCAAGGGATTCAGGGCAAAAAAAACCCTAATTAAGGAGCATCCCCTCATTTGTACTTAGGAGAACTGTTATGAATTAGGGTATATTCCTTAATTACCGGGGCTTTGGAAGATCCGGAAAACAGGGCCCAAAACAGGGCCCCTTGCGACGAAGCGACCGTCGCCATCCCAGTCAACCTCGGGTTCTGGAGTTTGCTTGCTGTTGGTTACCAGCAAATGGGGGAATGAGGTACCCCCACCTCCCCCGATATATACCCTTTAAGGGATTATATAGGGTACCTCATTCCCCCGTTCCCTACTAACCAACAGTAAGTTTTTTGTTGGGTTCTGGAGTTTGTCTTGAAGCAGGGTGACACACAGCCGCACCTACTCGAAATGAGATCTTGTTGCATGGAGACTCACGATCAATGTGATAGCCCTGATAGTCCGTGGCAGTGGCGTCGATCGTTGGCAAACGGCCGAGGACTCTCTTCAAAGCAGCACAGCTCTATATAACAGCATTAAGGACCAGCCCCCGACCCTAAACCCTAAACCCTAAACCCTAAACCCTCAACCCCAAACCCTAAACCCTAAACCCTGCCCCCGGCGCCGCCCTAAGGCCTCAAAGAGCATGTCGTAGAGCTGCACAGCAAAGGCCTGGTCCTCGGCCTGCCTCCGCTCCAAGTTCTCGGCCATCCTCGGCCGTAAAGCTTGGTGGGCTTTTTTCTTTGCCACCAGCCTTATGGTGTAGGGCTAGGGTCAGGGTTTAGGGTATAGGGTTTAGGGTCTAGGGTTTAGGGTTTAGGGTTTAGGGTTTAGGGTCTAAGGCTAGGGACCATGAGCTGGTTTGATCTTTGGCTGTAAGCTGTTAGGTATACCTGTTAAGAAGGACGCGCAACTCGACGATGGCTGGATGTGGTGAGTGCAGTGCCTAAGGCGTGGCATTTGAGGATTGAAAATTGAATTGTCACATCCTGACGCAGCAGACATGAACCCCCCCCCCCGCACTTAAGAAACAAACAGAAGATACGCAAAATGTGGGGAAGCTGTGCATATATGGTTTGATTTATGCTGAGGGGTTTACCCCTAAACTCCAGAGAGTCACAGCCCAACACCTGCATCGAGCGTCGTCGGGCGCGTGGACTTCATGGCCCTGTCGATGAAGGAAGTCATGACCTCCGGGCTGCCAGAATTGAAGAGTTTCCAGGACGGGGCATTGAGCCTCGCAACCCCTGTGGTCAAAACATACACAAGCCGTGGAGGGGATTTTCCAGGGTATACATCATGCACCATTCTACGACGGCTCAGGAGGCCTTTGACGACCCAAAAAAAACCTCAACCCTGAACCTTCAACCCTAGATCCCTAACTTGCTGAGATCGCTGCCGGAGGCGCGCAGTCGGTTCGACATGGTTCGACCCTGAACCCTTCTTCCAGCCCGGAGCGACCCTGAAGCCCGAAAAACTCCACGGGCGAGGGCTTCTGTGAACCTTCTATCGGGCTGAAATTGTAGGGTTTAGGCGGTTTAGGGTTTCGGATTGGGGGGTTTCGGAAGGGAGGAGTCGGAAGGAGGAGTCCGCACATACGAAGAGATGCCCTTCCCCTCATGCCGGCACAGAGATACTGGTATTTTACAAGAACACAAGCCTAAACCCGAACCCGGAACCCTAAACCCATGCGCCCCCAACTTGGATCCTGACCCCTGCAATCCTTCAACCCTGAACCGAGTCACAATGTTGTAGACCGCCAGGGTAAAGAAGACCTTTCAAAGCTTGAGGTGGCGGCTCCGGTTGGCTTGGCAAAGGGCTTTCCCTACAAGGGTTGGTCTAAGCTTCTTTGGGTCTGGTATAGGGATTTGGGGGCTTGCAGTTGCAACTGCAGACCTCCAACCAAGGCTGAAGCAACTTCATAGCAGCAATCTGGCACGCAAACTCTGCTCAGATTTCAACAAGCCAGGCGTGACTCAGTGTCCCTAAATCCGAGGCCTGTTGCTGTGAAGGCCTGAAGTTTGGGTCCACGTCTTCATGCAAGCAGGCTGCGATGAAAAACACCAGAATCCCACCAGGAATGGACCCTGTCTCGTAGACCAAACCTGCGCGGGCAAAAGCGCATTCGAGAACTCGCGTTCGGCGAACATCGTTGACAAGACCTCCTGCATACTCATGACCGCTGTCTGCTGCCAGACTCGTGCAACATTCAAGAGTCCAAACCCTAGAATCCCCAGAGGGCAATGGCGGCTGCGTCCGCTGGCTGCATGGCTTAGCCATGTACAAATGCACACTCACATAACAACACTAAGACACAAAAGGCACGGCAAGACACATCGCACGCGCACATGAAAGCTCAGAAGGAGACCTTGGGAGCATGGTTTAGGGTTTAGGGTTTAGGGCGTAGGGTTGCAGAATGCGGGGATGCAGTCAGTTCGAGACCGAGGCACGGTGGATGTCGATCCAATCCTCGCCGCCGGTGGTGCAGCCCAGCAGCGTGAGCATGCACATGAACCTCCGGGTGAAGCAACGCGGAAGCCGACACAGAAAAGTGGTCTGCGTTTCGTCTTTGTTCCGTCGCTTTTTGGCCGGAGGTCTTTGCGGTTTCTTAGGGTTTGCTACGGCCTTGAGTTTGGGGTTGAAGTATACAGGTGTCTAAGTTTTCTGGGGCTTTGAGTTTGGGGCTGTTTGCGTATTGTGTTTTTGGCGTCAGCAAAATGAAGCAAGCCGCACGCTGTTGAAGTATCGCTGGTAGTCAGTCCACCATGTCCTTGGAGGACTTGGGTCACATCAATTACTGAGTAAGCTTCGTTCACAGAGGTCACCCAGTTGCTGCACGCTGTTGATGTAGGCGAGGGACCAATTTCGGCCAAGGCAATACATGTTAATACGGCACGTGCCTGAGAAGGAGTGAGTCGTCTGTCTGTGGCTTGATCCTGACACACTACAACTTCCCAACAACCCTAAACCCTAAACCCTAAACCCTCTGACTTTAAATACCAGTGGCTGGTTGAGGGCATCGCCTTCGCTGCTGACGTGCATCACCTGGGCAGACGACACCAAAGGGGGGTTTAGGGTTTAGGGTTTAGGGTTTAGGGTCTAGGGTCTAGGGTCTAGGGTTTAGGGTTTAGGCTTTAGGGTTTAGGGTTTAGGGTTTAGGGGCGTCGGATTACAGCATGCGGGCTCCGCAACGTCTTGTGTCAACGGGACCAGAACGTTGGCTTCCACAGCCGAGGCGCTCCCATCTGAACCTTACGTGCACACTGCGGTTTCTGCAAAAGCGGACGAGCTCGTGAGCAAAGGTGGAATCTTGTACGAGCCGCTTGTGAGCCCATGATCCCACACTTCCGAGCCAGATTTTCAGGATGACCCACATCATTACACGGGAAAGCCTTGCTAAGTCGCCACGTCAAGCTTTCGCTGACCGAGCAAAATCTACAGCCTACGTTTAGGGGATAGGATTAAGGGGACCCTCAAGAGGGTTAAGAAGGGTTCCCCTTTTAAGGGTCCCCTTATTCTGCCTAGGAACGTTGCTGCCGTTGGTTTGCAACCCCTGCGAACGGGATTTCTTGGCTCCACCCTCGGGTGCCCATGCAAAGCATGGAGCCTGGTTTAGGGATTTTAAGGGTGAAGGGTTTCAGGGTTTCAGGGTTTTAGGGTTTTAGGGTTTTAGGGATTTAGGGTTTTTAAGGGTTTTTTAGGGTTTTTTAGGGTTTTTTTAGGGTTTTTTAGGTTTTTTAGGGTTTTTTAGAGTTTTTTAGGGTTTTAGGGTTTTTTAGGGTTTTAGGGTTTTAGGGTTTTAGGGTTTTAGGGTTTTAGGGTTTTTTAGGGGTTTAGGGTTGCCGGGGAGCGAAGAAGATGGCGAAGAGGCAAAGGAGGAAGGCCAGCAGCACCAGCGACCAGAACTTGGCGGGGGCTCGACTTTGGAGGTGCGCCTCTAAGAGCCGCCAAGCTACTCTACTAACCCAAAGAGCCCAATATTGCTTAATTAAGGAATATTCCTTAAATCATATAGGGATCCTTAGTATGATATAAGGTATATTCCTAAAATTAAGGGATATTGGGCTCTTTGGGAATCTGGGTATTCCCCTCTTAGGGGTTCCCCGAGTTACTAGGGCCTAGTATGCCCCAAAATACAAAACTCCAAAACTCCTTATTATAGGAACCCCACAAGGGTACCCCTACTTTCGGAGAGCCCCATAATTGCACAATATGATATAAGGTATATATTCCTTAATTAAGGGATATTGGGCTCTTTGGGAATCTGGGTATTCCCCTTTTCAAAGAAGAATGAAGGCCCCGCTGTTGCACACGCACGCGTGGCGCCCTGTTCTTTCATACGTACGCCGCTGGTCTTGACGGAACGGCTTTGCTGCCTGATGTGAAAGATGCTGCAGGCCTGTTACAGTCTGCTACACGCCCTGGACTTCTGAGTGGCAGCCATATCGGTTGGGCTTCGACTCTCAAGCTGGCACAGGCGGGCGAGGACTTATCACAGATCCTCTCTGTCTGGGATCAGGGTCGCTGAACCGAGGTCCGTGAGTTGAAGGTCCGCCGCCACGAGTGCCACCAAAGCAGTCCAGCCTGCAAATGGGGCAGCCCCTTTGCCCTCGCCGGTCTTCGGATCAAAGTTCTCCATGAGAAAGCGCTGGCGTTGCAGCGCGCCCAGCACGACTTCCACAAAGCCCCCTTTGAGGGAGCGCCACGCGTCCTGGGCCTGTGGCAACGAACACCTCTGCAGTGCTGACAGCGTCAAATAGTTGAGGTTCGCCCACACCTTTCCACGCCAGTAGTCCTCACCCTGCCGGAATAGCGGGTCCTTGCGCGACAGCGACATGACGCCGTAGGGGCTCCACAGCTCTCCCTTCGTTGGTGTGAGCGCTTGAAGGAGTTTCTCGGCTCGTGGATGGTCACAGGGCAACAGCCCGAGAAAGAGCGGAAAAAGCGAGACGTATCCCAGGTGGGGCGAGAAGGCTGGCGCCATCCCTTTCTTCACGCTTCGCTCCTCCAGTTTTGTAAACCGCCTGCAGCCCGGGCAATCACAGAAGTCGGGTGATCCGCCACACCAGCCGGAAGGAGAGCAACACGGTGCGCCGCCATAAGGGTCGCACTCTCCTGGCGCACGAGAAACCGGAAATTGGGGGCCACATCGCCCGTCTGTTCGCCATGGAGGCAACACCTGGACTTTCCCACGCTCGACCGGCTGGACGCCCAAGAAATCTGCCAACGGAGCCGTCGCAGGTGCTTTGGGGTCTGCGAAGATGTCAAACAGGCTGGCGTTCAGGTGCGTTGCCCGCTCAGACCACCGTGGACGGACGCATAATCTCCCATCTTCCTCGTGGCTCAACATACTTCGGGATCGAAGCTGCTCGCACAGTTGAGCCAAGGTCCGGGCAAAAAGAACCATCCAGCTGTGCAGGTCCAGGTGGCACTCGTCCTCATTCACCAGCAGGCCACGCGGGTAGTCGTCAAGGCCACTGGCCAGGCAGTGTGCCGCTGTGCGGCCCCGCCACCGGAAGCAGCCCTTGGGATTCGAGGACTTCTGGCTGCGCTCGAGGAAGGCGAACCAAGCGCCCAGGCGCGGGAGCGCCGCGGCGCTGAAGGACAGGACCAGGTCCCGTAGCTCGTCTCTGGAAATTCCGGCTTGCTTGGCCACCTTGTGGGACGTCTCCGCGTCGAGCTGCAACAGCCAAGCCAAAGGCAGGAGAAAACTCGGAGGGTTTGCCACCTCGGGGTCCTGCTGCAAGAACTGCTTGGGAACTCGCACTTCTTGCTCGGCTCCCAGTGGCACCTCTCGAGGGATCCACCCAGATGGTTGTTGGAGCTCAAGCCAATGTGCCAGAATGTCCAGAAAGATACGTGGCTGCCATCGCGACAGCAGCAAGCCATGAAAACCCTCATCCCACAAGAAGCCCCGAGGGAAGAAGGAACGCGAGGGCACGCCAGAGAAAAGAACTGCAGGTGGAAGCCTTTCCACACCCTTGCGAGCTTTGGCAAGGAGCCGGCCCCGGAAGGAGCCCAGGCCACCCAACAGGCTGGAGACGGCCACGGCGATCTCCGCGGTGGGACGGTCTGCGTCACGGCCTTCTGTGCCTCCACCGAAAATCTCAGTGACCTTCTCATTGAAAGCTCGGGACCTGCTTGTCGCCAGCGCATCCAGCATGTCGCTCTCTTCTTCACGGGAGCCAAGGCCTGCACTGCCGAATGCCACGTGCGCGTCAATGCGAAGTCCCGGCGGCACTCCCGCGAGCTGGAATGCTCGGAAGTTTGCTTCTCTCATCTCTTCATCCGGCAAGACCAGGATGGTCTTGGCGGGCTTGCTTGCGTTGGGCGCCACTCGCTTGAAGAGCTGCTGGAGGTGCTTCTTGGCATCCCAGACGCCCGTGAGGGGTGCGTCTTCCTCGCTGGCTTCCACCTCGTGGGGCACCAGTGCTGCAGCGTGGTGCCATCGCGTTCGGGAGGCCGGGGCCCGAAAGGAAAGCCTCGCCCGGAAGGGTCCCTGGGCCGGGTCTTTGCCAGCCAGCAGAAGCGATCTGCACCGAAACTCCCCACAAGTTTGCCAATCTGGGTCGTATGATGTCAGCTGCAAGCTGTGACTGGCTGCCTCAATGCCCAAGTAGATGAAAAGCGATGCTGCTCGAGGTTTGCTTGAGTTCGACAAGGGCTCCGTCACCACACGTGCATGCCATTTCAGCCTCGGATGGACCTTAAAATCCTCTGACGAAAAATTTCCTATATTTGATCCCCTGAAAAACCTTTAAAAACCCAATAATGGAACATATGAAATATTTCAAGGGCCTACCGAGGAGCGCGCCCTCCTTCACGAAGGTTGTGTCCAGCTTCAGCTGCAACTTCTGATCCTCGAGGCTCTGCCGCCCGTAGTTGCGGCCATCATGCTCCAACCAATTGAAGGCCTGGAGATCCCCGGACTCACACTCGTGGCGTAGCACTTTGCCGTCCATTGAGCCCCAGGCCAGGCCAAGCAGAAGAGAGTTGGCATGCCGGGCCTTCACACCGAAGTAAATGCCCGGCCGGTAGGTGCCCCAGGCCATCTCCTCGCGGTAGGCCTCCGGAAAAAGCCGAGGGTCATTCACCAGAATCGGCGCGGAGGCAAGGTCGAATCTCAACGCCGACTCATCCGAGCCCCAGAGCCAATCCAGCCAAGCGCCGGCAACGGTGCTGAAGGAGAAGAAGGCATACACTAGCCGCATTGCTCCGGCCATCTCCCAAAATCAATTGGAGGTGTTGTGTGCTGAGTCTTTGTCAACAATAAAGGGTTTTCACATTTCTGCTATATAAATACATACAAACAGAAAGAGTGTATGCAGGCACGTTTGTCTGCATGTGTATGTCTACATATACGCGCATGCGCATGTTTCACTGCGTTTAATACTGTCTGACTGTTCACGCTTTGCTTCGGGCGGGAGAAGTGGCACGGAAACTGGTTCACAGCCCGTTCAAGTTGCGGGTGTGCGTCTTCGACTCCAGTACGGCTGTTTATGATCACTTCGCAATACTTGACACAAATTGATGACAAATTGGGCTGGAGAGTATAGAAGTCATAAATAACCAAACAAACATATATATATATACATACATTTACGGTCATGCCAACGTCTCAACTCCCTACACTTTAATCCCAGATAAGCCCAAAACCCCAAACCCTAACCCTCGACCGGCATGACGAAGCCGGGCCAGGCGACCATGGTGAACACGCAGCCCAGGAGGGAGTCCAGGATCCTTCTGCTCGTTGCCAAGAGCAGGGTTTAGGGTTTAGGGTTTAGGGTTTGGGGTTTAGGGTTTAGGGTTTAGGGTTTAGGATTTAGGGTTTAGGGTTTAGGGTTGTCAGTTGAAAGGCTTTCTTCAGGGTTTGGGTGTAGGGTTTCGACTCTGAGTGCCTTGTCAGAAAACCATCCCTGAGCCCGAAAAGAGGACCACCAACGCCCACTAACGACCCTAGACCCGACTGAACGACAGGGATCTCATGGCTGGGCTTGGAGTTGCACTTTGGGGTCCGGGCAAGGCCCTGGAATTCGGATGGCCAAGGCAGCCGTGAGTCGTGCGTAGGTCTTCCAGGGCTCGTAGCGCCTTAAGCATCCGAGCGATCCTGGCAAGGTTTGACGTTGCGTTGACAACTAAACCAAAGCATTGACACTGATGATCGGGACAGGGCGTCTAGAAGGATGGCGACATGCATTCCAAAGAAGCAAGTGCCTCAAGCTGTCCATATCCGGGCAGATGGGCCCCCTCCCGCAGATGCCTCGCCTGCCCACTTTGACCAGTCGGACGATGCGCAGGAAGGTCGGGTTCAAGAGTGACCTGGATGCCGTTTCCAGTTGCTTCAAGGCTTGGGCCCCTCGCACTCCCAGGCAGCAGGCAAGGTTTAGGGATCCAGAATATTCAGAGCTTAACAGCTTACATGAGAGGTTGAAATGGCATGCCTTGGGATGTCGACTACGAAAGAGAAGAGAGTGAGAGAGAGAGCGAGTGAGTGAGTGAGCACCCTCCTTCCGAGGCCCACACGCGGCCAAGAGCTCCATGTAAGCAAAGAGAACCAGCCCAAAATCAAAGCTGTTCCAGCCGCCATCCGCATTCACCTACCAGTTGGCTTTCGCTTCTGTTGGTTCACTGCTACCAGCAAATGGGGGGCGGAGTTGCTGGCGCTTGGGCAACTGCGCTCGCCTACTCGGATCTGACGGAAATAAGTGCCCAGGGCGGGTTTGCTAGGGGTATATATATATATATAGATATATATATATATATATATTCATTCCTTATAATATGATTTGAGGAATATATATATATATATATATTCAGATTCCTTTAGGGTCCTTCGGTGGAAAGGACCGGGCCGTGCAGGCTAAGCGTTGGAGTTTTGCGGCTCTTGGGGCTCTGGGTTCGGCCGTTAGCCCTTTGACCCAAAACAAACTAAAGTTTAGGGTTTAGGGTTTAGGGTTTAGGGTTTAGGGTTTAGGGTTTAGGGTTTAGGGTTTAGGGTTTGTAGGGTCCCTACACTTCAGGTTGCTCCAAGTACCTGCAGAGCTCGGCATCTGACCGCAGAAACTGCCGACCAGCTGGCAGCCAAGCTGCGAAGAAATAAAGCCGATGGACTGCGAGCTTCAGAAGCAGCTCCTGCATGCGAATGAGAAACCACACCCCCCCTGCTCTGCCCTACTGAGTCCCTTCTTCCGGTCCAGCGTGTAGAAGGCTGTGAAGAGGTGGCCGAGGATGACAAGTTCAATCGGCTCCTCCTGCCAGGTGATGTTTCTTGCATTCCGAAAAGCACTTCCTCGCTCTGAGACCCCTTCAACAAGTTCCCTGGCGAACAGCACTGAAGACCCACCATTGTTCGTTTCCTTGATATCTTTGCACCTCGCACCTGATGGACACCTGATGTGCACTCAGTAGCTGCTTGAAAGTTTAGGCCCTGGAAACCCTGGACATACTGACTGCTTCCTGGATAACAACTCGTGGGCCGGAATGTCCTTCCCGATGTTTGCCATGGCCCAGTTGCTGGAGTGAATGATGACCCCGGCGTTGGCCATGATAGCCTGTGGGAAGGTCTGGGTTCAAGTGTGCGGCCTAGACAGAACAGGTTGACGTGCCGCGTTTAAGATCGTGCGCCCGTGGCCCCCGATGCTTATCATTATCATCACTGGGCTTCTGGCCAGCAAGCAAATCGTCTGAAACCTTGGCTGCGTCACTGCCATCTCCATTAGGCAGTATGGAATCGCAACCATACGTAGAGGTTTGCATGAAAAAGTCTCGAAGATGGAAGTCTACTGACGCAGCCGCACTGGATAATGCATGGGTCGAGTCGATGCTGTTTTCCGCACGCAGCGTGAAGCTGTTCTCTGCAGGTCTCGCAGGAGCGTCGGTCGTACTCTGCCGCCACTCTCCTTGCCAGCCATGGGAGCATGCGATAGCGCACCTGCGAATGCAGCAGCTGCAAAGCCATCTTCCAACTGCCCGAGCTGCAGAGTCCGGAAGAAAAAGATGGCGTGATGGCGCTGGGCAGGAAAACAACGTTGAGATACAGGGTGCGTTTAACCATCTCTAGGCCTTCCTTGGTAACCCGGGCGTGCCGCCAGGTGAGGACGATGCCCGGGGCGAAAGATGAGGCCAGTGGTTCCAGGACGAGGCCAGCGCCCGGCCGCCCTGGCCGACAGGGTGTGGATTGCAGGAGGTCCGAGATGAGCTTCTTCCCAAAGAGCCCAGTTCAGCCCGGCTGCCGATGGCTAGCGAAAACCGGTCGTATCGGCTTGCAATCCAGCGGCCACTGCCTTCGCTCCAATCGCCCTGCCGTTAAAGGACACACGCTGAAAAAAACAGCGAGCTCGGCCTCCAGCTCGCAAAGCATGCGAGGAGCATCGCATGGGGCGCAACCCTGGCTAAACTATGTTTTTAGCACACTATTGGATAAGTTTTAAGGTTATGATACTGCATCATACCCATACCTGCAGAACCCTAAGGAGGGCGAGGCTTGGGCTCGTAGCACCGGGCCACCGCTCTGCGAGCGAGGCTTTGCACCTGGCCAGAAGCTACTGTCTTCCTGTTTTTTGGGGCGGGGGGGGGGGGGATTCTTGCGGATTCAACGATGTTCAAGAAGGGTGGGGATGTTCCCCTTCATAGTAACAGTCCTTAATAGGGGTCATCATAGGGGGCATCATCCCTCTTAAGGATTGTTCCCAAAATTAGGGGCTTCAGGGTAGTTTTGTGATGTTGAGTGCTTTCGGGCGAACTAAAGGCCCCGGTTCCCCCCCCCCCCCCCCCCCCCCCCCCACAAAACAAAAGATGCCTGCTTGTTTTGGTCCCCTGTCAGTTCTTGGAGCTTGTCGAGGTGCGGTATCAACCTAAGCAGAACGGCCCACTTACAGACATTGCTGCTAGGGAGATGGTGCGGCGCACAGCTTGAGGCTGACACTGGGCTGGCAAAACGTGAGAAAAAATGACGGTCTAGCCGCTATGAGCCGATGGATTCAGTGCCTGTTGCCTTGACGCTCTACCCATCACCGGCCGCCCCTTACAGGCCCAGGCACTCACCGGGTTTGCACTCCACGAGTGCTCGGAGAGCATTCCAGCGGACGAGGAGCGTATCCTGCCCACACTGCATTTTTGCACTCCGTGAGGATAGAAAATAGTAGGACCATCGACCCCAAATCTTCAACCCTGAACACCCCGATGCATTGGAAGCGATCCGAACAACTCATTTTGGAAAAGAGGAGATTCAAAGGTCGTCGGACACATGCTGCCGAAATCCATCTCAGGAATCCCTCGTGCTCAACGCATTCAGGCAGGTTCGCCAGAGCCCCACCTTCAGTCGCTTGGCCAGCACAGGGACGTATCTCAGCAGGGCGGCTCGGGCTGTCCCAAATCGTGCAAAAGATGCAAGCCCAAGGATGGTTCTCAGGAAAGCAGAGGAAAGGCACAGTTATCATTAGCACTATTTAATCACTATTTCACTAGAAAGGAGATCACGAACATTAAACACATTCTGGCTGTTGTTCGTTACTAGTAAGGCAAATACAGTATCTACGAATCGAACCTACAAGGCAAGTCCCTACACGGCAAGTCATGCAAGTTGCGGGGCAACCAGGAAGGGATCCAGCTTCGCCATTGCTTGGCACACGGCGATCCGAATCTCGACGTCCGGATCCTTGCAGCACACATCGTGCCCCCAAGGGAGTACCCAGATCTTCCACAAAACCCTTAATTAAGGAATATACCCTAATTCATAATAATGATCCTTAGAATAAATTAGGGTAGATTCCTTAATCCGCCGAGGCCTCGGGCCGGAGGTGTATAGGTTGTCAGAACAGGCACCCCCCTCCAAATCCTCCCCCCACACCCAAAACCATTTTTCGGACCCCTTTTTTTGCCTCAAATGGGTCCCCCCTAGGAAACCGCAAGCGGACGGTTTGCCAGGACCAGAGGCAGTTGAAGCCCCTCCCAGCAGGCCCCCGCCCTCCACCCCCCTGCCCTACCCCCCACCCCCCACCGGAACATGGGGGAGCGGTTCAACTGGTGTGAGCACAGCCGGGGATGCATTACACGAAGCTTGAACCTCAGGACTGAACCTTAAACCTTAAAACTTAAGCCCGAAGCACTCCCCCCTCCCCCTTACCCCCCCTACCCCCCCCCCCTACGATCAATCCAAGCCGAACCATCTCTTGAACCCTAAACCCAAAAAACCCTAAACCCGAAAGCGTGAACCTTGAGCCCTAAGCCCTCAATCCTAAACTAACCCTCAACCCTAAACCCCAAACCATAAACCATGAACCCGGAACCCTAAACCCTAAACCCAACCCTTCTTGCTGGGGGTCCAGCGACTTGGGCGCTGCGGAATCACCATGCTCACGAGGATGCGCTGGGCCGGGCCGAGGCGGGTCGCGTAGCGTTAAAATTAAGGGGTTTTGGAAGATCTGGGTATAATTTCCCCAGTCGAGTACCATCGCCCCAATGGAGTCTCTTTTGGCCCTTCTGTTGTCTGGGGCATTTTGAAACCGGCACATGGCTGGAAACAAGAACCCATCCCCAGCACGCACGTGACCCTCTCCTGACTCAGGCCTGCCAGCTTCGGCAGATGCCTTAGGCGGTGCTGACACACACACACACACATGTAAAGCCAGGCCTAGACAATACCGACATCAATCTGAAGTTTCGGGACTGCACCGGACTGGGAGATGTTTGTCATCTCTGTCATTATAAAAGACTTGCTGGAGTTCAACACACATGACAACGAACATGCCGATGCGTGTTTCGTTTTTCACATAAGAGTACCGGTCGAAGGGAGCTTCATGGGAATTGGAAAGAGAATGGTCACTTTTGCGGGGTGGTCTCTACGATCCATCTCTTTAACTAGGATGGTTCTTGAGAGAACTGTCTCTGAGGTTCGAGCATTCTGGGGGTGTGCCACCGAGAATTCTCAGACACGATCGACAAGCCACTGTATCTGAGAAAGAGACATGCCTGGGATGGGGGATTGCAACAATCTGCAACATAGCAACATCTGACTTCGGCTAGGTAGCCACGAGGAACCTGCCGAACACACTTGTAAAGCCACAAGAACTATCAAGAAGGGTCTTTGTTAGCATGAGCCTTCATGGGGTGCTGCGGCGCATTCTGCACATGCTGATGCAGGTAATTCAACGTCTTTGCTCGAACTGCTGCTCACACACACACACACACATCTTGAAAACCTGTCGTTGCAAGAGTATGTAAACCTGCCTCTGGTTCCAAAGCCCGTCACAAAATGGGGTCGAACTGCTGACTATTGAAGAACCACGAACTTCCTGTCTCCACAGCCGCGATCTCCACGGCAACCGAGGTGCGGCGCAAGCAGCGGCGCACGGCAGCGGGCCAGTCCCTGGGAGGCTGCACCTGCGGGATGCTGCATCAGGAAGGGGAGGGGGAGGATGGAGAGGGGAGAGGGAAGGGAGGGGGAGGAGGAGGAGAGGGGAGGTTCCGGTCAAAATCTAGCACGTTGAGGTCCGGTCTTTGGAGTTGGGTGAGGCAGTCGGAACAGAAGGAATTGAAGGTTGGATTCCGGTCCGCGAGCGCACTCCCGAAGATCACCTTCCCTTCCACTCTTTAGAGTCTCATAGCCTCTCACAACCACCTTCTGAAAACCCTACATATCATCAGAGATCATGATGAACTCAGGCAGCCAAAGGTGCGGCGGATGGCCCAGTGCTCGTCGTCTATGTGGCGGGCGAGCGAGGCCGAGTGTGGTGACACGGCAGCTTCATCTGCATGGTTTCTTGGCCCTCTGTTTTCAAGGGTTCAGACGAGAAGGTTTTGTTCATGCACCTTGGCCCACCACTACTTCAGGCAGATTGGACCCCAGGGCTCAACAGGCTCCACTGACAGCAGCGCTCTGCAATCCGGCACATGCCCAAAGCTTGCACACGCCAGCCTTTGACGAGAGCAAAGGCTCGGAAAGCAGCCACCACCATACGGGGGTCCTTCAGCTCGAGGCAGGAAGACTGGGATTGCTTTGTAGGAAGTGGGGGGGAGCTGCTTTCGGCAAATGAACAGGTGGAGGAGGTGTGTAACATTGAGCCGCCGAAGCGATACAATTGATTTCAAATTCTGCAAAGCTAATGCTGCCAGACGCAATTCCTAAACTTCTTCGACCCCGCTGTGGGGTATAGTTTCGGAGTGGAGATCTCAGGAAACCAACCTCGCCACACGAGCCAGAAAACTCATTCTATCACATGTCACACGGACCTCATCTTCAAAACATCTGGCCAGCAGGGCTGCCGAAGGCGTCACGGACCACTCGTCACAAGCTCCGAGGGCCTCACCTGTCGACCGAACAAAGGCAAACACAACCTTTGAGACCCACTGAGGAAGCAGTTTCCCTGGCACGGCAATGGTTGAGGTGGTTGGGGCCAGGCAGCGCAGATGAGATCCCCTACAAGTAATGCGACGAACTCTGAAATAAAACCTGCAGGTTGAACTTATCCCCTTGCATGCTGCTTCTGCTATACAGCAACACGAACTGCACGACCACCAAGATCTCACCAACATCTGATCAAGGAAACAAGTGCACACACCAAGCTGCCATAACGGATGGAGGGGCCGTTAACACAACAACTGAGGCAGTTCACGCCCTCTTGAGCCCCCTTGAGCCAGGAGTTGCCACATCCCGTAACTGCTGCCCCGCAGCATGCTGCAACGCGGGCGCGAGCATCAGGGTCAGCGAGATGGGCAGCCAGCAGACCTGGAAAGACAAAAAGCCAAAGCAAAGAGCTCCGTGGGTTGCTTCTTGCTTCACTTCTCCGTATGTGGGTTGCATCACTCTTCATGAGGCGGGCCCATCCGTCCTCTGGGGCGTCTTGGCACTAGCACATGGCGACAACACTGTGCTGCAGCCCAAAATGAAACCTTGAACAACTCCTTTTGCCAAGCCGAGGCAGAAGTCCCTAAACCCTAAACCCTTAACCCTAAACCCTAAACCCTAGTCGGGAGGCCACCAAACGGCGACACAGCAGCAGGCTCACAGCGCCCAAGAGCTTTGCCTGAAACTCTTTGAAACCCTAACCACACATTTGCAACCAAAGAAAACCCTCCCTCTCTCTCTCTCTCTCTCTCTCAAACAGGCGCTCAGTCAATGAACCCTGAATCCTTTTGAACCCTGAACCCTGAACCCTGAACCCTGAGCCCCTTTTCTGCATCTGGGCCCCCAAAAAGCCCTAAAAACCCTCTTCAGAGGCCCGGCTGCAGGCATGGAAGCGCACCTTCCACGACAGGTCCTCTGAGGAGGGAAGCAACCTGTGTCATTGAGCCTGAATTTTGCTACTCTACGATTGTCTTGTTATGTAAGTAGAGTCTATTCGTATATTTTTACCAGACCATGCTGTTCTTACTATGCTAGTGTGCTATGAGATGATGATATTGCTATAGTGCGAAGGGGGGAGCACACTAAACATTCGCGAGGATGAAAAGGACACCCCTCTCCCCCACCCCCCCCCCCCCCAACAACAACAAGAATGTGTCGTTCTCTCGACTCGCCCCGAGCAACGCACCCTGTAAGTTCTGGCTCGAAGCAAAGTTCGCTAGTTCTGTCCTACGTCCTCGACCCCTGTTTTCCCGAACCACGATCATGGCATATCGGAGGGCCCGCTTGACATCACTGTGTCACTGTGCGTGAAGTCAACCTCCAAAGTACACGCGGCGGAAGCCGACGTCAACTCCATGCGCGTGCCGTGACATCACTGACACGAGAATGCCCAGGGTGTTGCAAACACATCTAAACCCTAAACCCTAAACCCTAAACCCTATGCCAAAGCAGTCCTCAAGGCAGGACGCCAGCTGGGGCGCATGGGAGGACAAGACGTCAGCATCCTCGATCCTAGAGAAGTCCACGAAAAAGGAGCAACACGTGATCAACAAAGGACTGAGAGGGTTTAGGGTTTAGGGTTTAGGGTTTAGGGTTTAGGGTTTAGGGTTTAAGGTTTAGGGTTTAGGGTTTAGGGTTTAGGGTTTAGGGTTTAGGGTTTAGGTCTGAGGGGCGTAGAGGTCTGATGGTATCGCCACGGTTTCACAAGTCTGTCCGTGGTTTGGGGGCCAGTTGTTCTATATACCCTGCATCGCCGCATCCTTGTACTTCAGAACCCTCTCAAGGCGGTAAGGGACCATATTAAGGGACCGTGTAACTACCCCTAGAAGCCCCCAAAAAAACTGAGGTTTGAATTCCCGGGTTCAGCTTTACACGCATTGCTTGCCGAGGAAGGGACATCCCCCAAGCAGCCCGAGAGTTTTTAAAGAGAGCGAGAAGATCGCAAACCAGGTTAAAACCATCAAAAAAACCACCAAGTCTCAACTTACCTGGGGCACTTCGTATTGGGGTCAGATGCCCTTTCCTGCTGGAACCCCTATTTGGGTATATGAACCATAAACCCTTGTAGAGTGCATTGAGTCCTAGACCCTAAACCCTTTTGCAGTAGGCTTCTGAAGATTCTCCCGGAAACCCTAAACCCCAAACCTTAAACCCTAAACCCTAAATGTCCTTTGGACTGGGGGCCCGTCCTGGAAAGAGCCTCGGCGGCGGCGGCCCTCAGCGCTAAGTCCCCGTGGCCCAAACACCGGGCCAGGGTAGGAGCCAGATGCCTGGATGCAGGTGGGTTTAGGGTCTGGTTTTGGGTTTCGGGTTTTCTTGGCTTAGGATTTAGGCTGAGTTGGGGTCTGGGGCTTAGGATGACTCAGGTGCACAAAGGTCATGGCCATATGGACCTTGTGTCCAAGGTGCTGAAGGGTCGGGAGGGCCATCCGCTCCAACACCTGACGAAGCAAGTGACAAAAGACAGGGAACAGCACAAACCCTAAACCCTAAACCCTAAACTATTGCGAAAGCCTAAGTGCATGACTTGGGCCTTCCCAGAATTGTAGACGTCTGGCCCCTACTGTATCGATGTGCATACGGAACCATCTGCGTCCAATAGGGAATAATATAGAAGAGTATATAATGGTATATCATAATATATAATCGTATATAATCGCATATGATAGTATATAATCGATAAATATAATAAGTTTTGGGGCTCTTTTCTCCTGAACCTGGAAGAGCCACACATCACCCGGCGTGTACTGCGGGGCCCTGCCAACTTACACCGACAAGGCTCGAAGGAAGCACCCTGCAGAGTCCTTGAGAGACCCTAAACCCTAGACCCGAAACCCCAAACCCTAAGCCCTAAACCCTAAACCCCAAACCCCAAAGCCTAAACCCAACCCTTAAACGCTAACCCCTGCGTCCCACCTTGCAAGCGATCCAGCGCACGAGGAGGTCAGAATCCGTCAGGCGGATGGCCAGTTTCTCCTTGCTTTTCCGGCTTTCCAAGCACAAGAAAGAACGCATGTGGGTTTAGGGTTTAGGGTTTAGGGTTTAGGGTCTCACGCTGGCTCTGGCTGACCAGCTTGAGCCAAACCTCCTGTCATCACCCAAGACCCAATGGCTATGGTTTAGGGTTTAGGGTTTGGGGTGCAGGCAAACCCTGATTCCACGCTGCCACACTAGCTCGGTGGGCCGAGAATCCGCAAAAGGCTCGAGCTGCATGGGATCCAGCGTCCAAAGGGCCTCGGGGAACAATGGAGCAGTTAGGTCGTTCGGGATGCAACACCAGCCGTGCATGCTATCATCGGCATGCAGCCATTCGAGGGCTTGTTACGGCTCATTGGGAAGGCCTTACAACTCGCAGGGTATACACAAACAAAGTATGCATCGTTTCTCCGGAATCAAGCTTGCGATGGCTTCGGGATTCTGGGGCATCAGAAAAAATACCAGTGATACACCTTAAGGTCTGATAACTTATAGCCCATGAAGAAGCTCTAGAACCCTGTGACTCTGAACCCCGAAGCTTGTGGGGATGCCCCGGGAAAGCCCTGCGCACGGCCAGCCTTGCAGGCAGCGCGTCGCACCATGGCCTGGCGCTGTTGCGTCAAGGCCTCCGGCCCTTGCTAGTACTAAGAGCCTTTTGCTTGCCATTGCCCACAGCATGATGGGTTCCCATTGGGTTCCCTAAGGCCAAACACTTGGGGACGTTGCGCGGCATCGCCTTGGTATCCTATGTTTCCTTGGCCATCCTGGGCCGAAGCCACCTTTGTCAACTCTACGAACGTAACAAGCCAAGCACCACTCATATTCTCATATTCTCCTAGATGTATACAGCCAAGGGTTACTTCCTAGAAATCTGCAAGAAAGCATGCTTTGCACAAGTCACAACCTACCAGGCCCGTATACTGACGGGACCATTGGGGAAGGCTCCGAAATTCGGGGTACCCTATGGGGGTCCTTATGATGTTCTAAGGGAATCCTACTCTTTTGGGGTCTTTTTTTGGGATCCCTTATTACCTGTAAACCCCCAATACCAGGTCGAGGTGCTCTTGTGAAGGATATGAAGGGTGGCCATGTCACAGATACCTCATTCTATGGGTTGGCATGTGGACCGATGGGCCCTAGACATTTCTAGGCCTTCGGCCCATCACAAAAATGGCCTGTCTTGGGCCGGGATGTTCCCCCTTTGTACTAACAGTCCTTAAGAGGGATTCTAGTACCCCCTTATTCGAATCCCAATTAAGGACTGTTAGTAACATCCCAGGCCATGAACTAAGCCCCATCCTTCCACCCCGAACCCTGAAGCTCCCGCGCCGACCTCGTCATCATCCATGCACATGGAAACCAGGTCGGGCTGCTCCAACAAGGCCTGCTGCAAACGGTCTCTGCTCTGACTCCCCCGCGCCCGGGCTCTTTCCTTTCGCACGTCATCCTGCTCAGCAGCCTTGCCAGAAGCTCTTGACCCAAGGTTTCAGGAACTTCTGGAGGACACGGAAAGATCATGTACAACATTTGACCACTCACCAGTTAGGCAGATCGTGAACAGCACTTGCTTTCAAAAGCGAGGGTCATGCAGACCTACGGCTCACACCCACACCTTTTCTGCAACTCCCGGGCTAGACTCAGGTCACCGTCCTACGATGCGGCGCGAGTCACGCAATGTTCATATACCCTCAATGTTCAATGCAGGAAACCAGCCATCGAGCCTTTGCTTTGCCACAGTGGTCCCGCAATGCACCGACCACGCCCTTCATCCTAGAGTCCTAGAGGTAGGAGAAAACCTTACAAAGCCTTGGCACTATCGGCTTGCATGCATTGGCGTTGGTTTCCATACCCGAAGCTGATACACGACGTCAAGCATGTCTTTGTAGCTTAGAACGTCAGGTGAGCTCGGGCTGCGAATCGAAGGCACCGGAATCGGAAGCAGTCGACTCTCTTCTTCAATACTTCAGTACTTGAGGTGTAGACTCTGCCCAATTTTCTTCCAGGCACCTCTGACATGTCCAAGCTGAAAGAAAACCGAGTTGCGGCCCTGGCAGTGCAAAGCATTAACTACACCCCCTAAACAGTACTCTCAGTTTCAGTTCCCTGAAGCCCAGGTCTTCAGTGTTGCAGCTGAACCCGGCAAGTGTTGTGCAGTCTTTCATGGCAGCTTTGTCTAACAAAGCTGCGCTGGCACAAAGCCGGGGTCCGACACCAGCTAGGTTTGGACTTGGATCGCAACTAAAACTTATTGTTAAACACGAGATAAGTAACTTCGTAGCCTCCCGCGCGCTTGCCCGCTGTTGGGCAAGGTGACTATGGAGGCAGTATGGCTCACCATCAACTGCGACATGGCTCCGCCCAATGTCACCCATTGTGGTTCTAAGGCAGGACTCGATTCACATACACGCGCAAGCAACAAAAGAAAAGACCCTAAACCCTAAACCTTAGACTATAACCCTAAACCCTAAACCCCAAGAGCTTTTCAGAGGAAGCCAGGGATCGAGTTCCTGCCCTTGCCACAGACACTGGATGCGGCTACTCCTCGGCATAAACTCGGCAAAATCCTGGCTGCAACTCGGTCAGGGCTGGTTCTGTCTAGGGTTTAGGGTTTAGGGTTTAGGGTTTAGGGTTTAGGGTTTAGGGTTTAGGGTTTAGGGTTTAGGGTTTAGGGTTTAGGGTTTAGGGTTCAGGGTTCAGGGTAGATGCACTGCCACTTCCAGTTGCAAAGGAGGGCATGTGTGGCCATGGTCGATCAGCATCACAAAAGCCCGAAACGGCCGACTCTCTATTTCGAGATTCAGGCCTGAGCGACCAGAAATACAGAACGAGGGCATGGGCAGCCTCCATTGCTGCCGAAAGCACGCCATGTACCCCTGAACGAATTTTAAGCCTATGGGCCTGCGTCAACTGATTCATAGCACCGCGGGCGCGGGGAGTTCGCGGAACTCACTCTCCCGGGGTGATGAAAAGGGGTATAAAGCTCGCTGGCCCTCTGAAGATAACACGATTAAAAGGAGGGGTGCCTCAGCTGATTCAGCTTCTGAATTTGCTTCGTTTTGAGCTTCCAATTTCGGGTGCTCGGGTGTCGCTGTCCCTGCACGCGAAGTCCGAACTCAATCACCACGCGCCAATGACCGTGAGCTTGATCACTGCCACACGTGCTCGCATTGGACATCTGGCCGGGTTGCAGGCGTAGACGTAGTGCTTCACTTGCCCTGGTGTTGGCTCCTGCGGACAGCCATGCACCAAGCCTGATCGCTCATCCAGCACTGCTCCACTTGGAAGCTGTGGATCAACGGCAAAGGAAAAGCTTGGCGGGTGAGATACCAGCGGGCACAACTCCACTTTCTGCCCAACAAAAATCTCGAGGCTGCAGGGCGTGTAGAAGTCACAGCGTTGAAGCTGCATAGGAGTCATGAGCGACGTAAACGCGGCATGCATCAGATGTGCCAGAACCGAATCGCAAAGAGCGTTCAGCGAGATAACAAGCTGCGTCACGCCTGCCACGCTGGCAGCAGCTCTTCGTCGACGCCTCCATGTTCCCTCCGGCATGTCTGCAAGGCACTGAGGACGGTGCTGATATGCAGCAAACCGTGACATGTAGCGACCGCACCATTCTAGAAAAGGTCGGAGCCTTTCCAAAACCCTGTGGCAAGGATCCGCCCACAACAGTCGATCGCTCGCCCTCGACGTCCAACCACGCCGCGTGCGGCAGCCCCAATGTGACAAGTTGTAGCATGCACAGGGCTTACATTTTTTCGGACGTCCGATGCCCATGCTGCCCACTGAGTCCACCAGTCCTGCTGTAAAGAAAGAGTCCGGCTCTCTCGGGGTGTTAGCATCCGGTGCATCCTCTTCTTGCGCACTATGCTGTGCCGAGCAACTGCACTCGTCCTGTGTCGACACGGACTCGGTTTGTGTGTGTGTGTGTGTGATCCTGTGCTGCCGCGACTGCCGTCCCTGGCTAGCTTTACGGCCTCGATCCCTGAAGGCTCGTAGTCTGCGTTGGTAGACGTGTTGCTGTTGCTGCTGCTCAGTGACTCATCGCCATTCACTGTTGGCATGCTCCACCCCATGGGTCCAGTGACACCCGGGTTCCAGCTTTGGTCGCCCACCGCCGGTACACCCTCTCTCAGACCACTCGGAGTGCCAGCCACACGGGCCAGTTCGGCCCCGGCACGAAAAAGCGACATGTTGCTCGCTTGCGCCAAGGACTGCGGAAGCTTCAATTGGGCTGAAGGAGCATCAAGTCTCTCAGGTACCCACCACCTAGTCCTTCGCCAGCCTCCGGCAAGCTGGTTAGCAAGGATCTTGGTATGGGACTCGCAACAGAATTGGGGGTTTTAGGACACCCAAGGCCGCCAAATTTCGGGGGGCCACTAATGCCCCCCGAAAACTACACGCTTCTTTCGTTCAGAGAAAACACAACACAATATAACACCATCTAACATAATGAACTAGAATTTGTACATACATATGTATATGTAAAAATGCTGCACTTTGGTGCTCTAGGACCCGGCCAAGGCGGAATAAGTAGCGATACATTCCGACATAGCCACAGCTTATGTGACTGCATGCCGTTTTTCCACAGCTTTTCCGGCCCTAAACCCTAAACCCAAGAACCCTAAACCCTAAACCCTAAACCCTAACCCCAGGCGCGCCAAGCAACAACTCGACCTTCCTTCGCGCGCCTCCGGTGGCAGCTTCTGCAGCGCCGTGCAGGCAGTGCTGCGGACCAAGAACTCCGGATCCTCCCCGGTTTTAGGGTTTAGGGTTTAGGGCTTAGGGTTTAGGGTTTAGGGTTAGGGTTTAGGGTTTAGAGCGACTTGGAGGCTCATGGTACTTACAAATCGGGCTATAAGTAGGGAAGCTGTGGTTATGACCTTACTTAGGGTACTTCTCCTGCCCAACTTGGAGGTTCATGGTACTTAGAAGTCGGGCTAAAAGTAGGGAAACTCGGTACTTCTTACGTATAAGTCCCCCTGCAAGAAGGCGACTTCTTCGGCTTGCTGACCCGATCAACCTCAAGAACCCGGACCTGTGTGTTGCAGGCTGCCTGAGGATCGGATGAGCCTGTTTAGGGTTTAGGGTTTAGGGTTTAGGGTTTAGGGTTTAGGGTTTAGGGCTTAGGGCTTAGGGCTTAGGGCTTAGGGCTTAGAACAGAAACAGCCGGGGCTTCCAGGTAGTCTTCCACAACTCTTTTGGGCTTTGGTGGGCTTGGGGTGTCAACATGCAGCACACACTGTTTGCCACTACCCCAGGATACCCCAGGGTTCGCAAAATTTGTGCAAACTAACGGCGAAACTGACCCACATACCGGATCCCCAACGTTCGGTGTTGTTGAGTTTCAATGGTTGCAGATCTTCCTATGTTGGCCCTGACCCCGAGCTCAGTGAACCCTAAACCCTAAACCCTAAACCCTCAAGCTGATCCAGCTCGACGTCCTTCAGGCCCATGGAGATCAAACCTGGCTTTGTTGGCACACTTAGTTGTCCAGTACCTAGGGGAACTAAAGGTTAACCTTTGGGATTATATGGGGATTATATTAGCCCCAACAAGGTTAAAGGTTACCTACTCTACTACTAAGCACAGACATCTGCACAAGTGAGCATTTCCCTTTTTAGGCTTGGCGTTGCTCTCGGCTTGACCGGACCTCTGCAACTAGAATTTCGAGGACATTTTGCAGTTCATAAGGCGAAAGAGCCGACGGAGCTGGCGTTGGGTGGTAGCCTGGGGAATTGAACACTTTACGGGAGTCAAATTGCAGCCTCTGAGCTGCCGAGCGCACTAGCCGCTAAGCAATCACACTTCAGCCTCGAAGCATCTGTCATCACCACAAACACGAACCCAAGAACCCATGAAGCCCAAACACCCAGCCGGGGCGCCCGTGTTCTGCAGCAGCTCCTTCGCATTGAGCAGTTGCTTTGAGATTCTCGGCTCAGTTGAGTTCGGGCTGAGCGTTTTGGGGCCGAGGGGTTTTGGGCCCTCCAACCCCCTCACGGGGGCCACCAAACCGAAATTCAAGAACGGCTCAACTATGCACAGAAGATGAAGGATCTGAAAGCACAGCTGCGATGTCTCGAACTGCCCGACCTACATTGAAACCTCAGTCCCTTGCAGAAGTGAAGCTCCGAGAGGGAAAAAAGCACTACTTGGAGGCTCATTGGCAGTGATAAGTATGGTATCTACATTTTAGGACCACTTTGTTTCCCTACTTCTCTCTACCCAGATGAACCTCCAAAGCAAACCCTAAACCCTAAACCCACCTTAAACCCTCAAACCCCGAAACCCCTGGGACAAGGCTCCTCAGAACTTCGAGACGCCAGTTCTCCACATGCCTGGAGGGGCTGGAGCCCAAAGAGCCCACTAGTTACCCCTGAATGAAGGAAGAGACCTTAAATCACATTCAGGATCCCTATTTAATCGAAGGCATACTCCTTAACTAGGGGGTGTTGGGCTCTCTGGATTGTGAACTTTTTGCAGCCTTCCTCCGGTTTGCCTTTGTTCCCACACTCACAGTCTTGTTGCCGCAATAGGTTGCGCTCAGTCCTGATCCTTCAAGAGCACTCGCGCAGGTTTGCAGATTTGATATTGCCTCGACTTTGCCCCAAGTGTACTCTCTGGGGATCCATCGGTCTGCTGTTGATGACGCATTCAGACCCAAAACCTTCTTGCAGCATTCTGCAAGCCCCGAGCGGAAGCGCCAGAATTGTGGGGAACGGGGATTCTGAGTATGCCCCGGGTAGAGCTTGGCAGCGCACGACAAGGGCTTTGGCAGTTTCTCTAGCTACCCTTTTGGGGGAACGCGGGCCTCAAGCAGGACTCTAGCGTTCTTGCCGTTGAAGGGACTAAAAAAAGTGCACCTACTTGCCCTCTATAGCTCCCTACAGCCTACGACGAAGAGCCTAAACCCCAAGCCCTAATTATTCCCCTAATTCCTCTGCTACCCGTAAGAGCCCTACACCCTAAACCCCAAACCCTAAACCCTTTGTTTCTGTCAACCCCCGCCTCCCATCGCTCCAGAGCCTCGTGCCCAGCTAGACGCCGGAAGAGTTCCGAGGCCATGGGGGGCTTCGGCTCGATGCTTGGGGTTTAGGGTTTAGGGTTTAGGGTTTAGGGTTTAGGGTTTAGGGTTTAGGGGTTTACGACAGATGTGGAGTATGGGGATAACTCAGAGGCCCACAAGTGAATTAGAATGAGTGCTAAAAGAGCTGGCAAGCAGATATACAAAAAGGAAGACACGTGCAAATGAAGAAGACAACAACCAGCGCAATCATCATGGCAATACTAGAAGGCAATAGTCGCATGAGTGACAAGTACTAGTACGGCACCGCGGCTGATAATGGTGATTGTACGAGGGTTTCCGAAGTTCAGGGGTGCTCCATTAGGGGAATCTTACTATTTGGGGGGGCTATGTTCGAGGTCCCCTATTTTCGTAAACCCCCATATTGAAAGGGCTTCGTCAAGATTATCTAGGGATTCCCTCCTCCGCCACCCCTTGAGCTATAAATAGGTGCGTGACATGCATAGGGAGGGCTTCTTCAGCATGATCCTGAAACGCCTACCCGTTGGCCTGCTGAGGCACGAAGTTCAGGCCATACATGTCACAGGCGCTCAGAAACCCCAAGCCCTAAACCCCAAATCCTAAACCCTAAACCCTGAACCCTAAACCCTGAACCCCAAACCCTAAACGCCGAACCCTGAACCCTAAACCCTAAACCCTAAACCCTGAACCCTAAACAAGCAACGGAACGCCTTCAGTTGGCTCCGACCCTTGGGATGCACGAACAGTGGCTAAAAAGAGCTTGGGTTTCTTGTCGCACACACGGTGCCTTGCACCTTAGGGCAGAGGGTTTTGGGCTCAGGGTTTAGGGCTTAGGGCTTAGGGTAGTTGCATGGTTCCTGAACATGGGCCCTTACTTGGAGAACCCTTTTACCCTTGCCGGTAAAATCCAAGGGCCCATGCTTCAGAACCCTTTCAAGAAGGTAAGGGACCATACTAAGGGACCCATGTAACTTTACGGTCTCACGGAGCTGGGTCCGAGCTTAGGGTTCAGGGAAGTTTCTGTTTTTCTGGGCTTTTGATGTGTGGAGTTTGGGGTTTGTTAAAGGGCTGAGGGTTGAAGGGATTCTTGGTTCCTTGGACGCCGCTCTCGCCCATAAAACCCTACAACTCAGAGCTCCAGCTTGCAGTGCCAGGAGCCAACCACTCTGGACCACAGATGCCAGACGGCCGCTTGGACGGGGCTCCTGCAGCGTCCCGTGTCTACGTTTCTATCTAGCCGCTCTAGCCTTTGGATTCTACCTGAGCAATGGAGCCTTTTTGCATGCCTGCTGCCCAAATCGAACAGCAAGCTTCTTTGCCCACGGAGCACTGATCTTCACAATCTATGCTGTGGAGCCTGGACCTTACTCAGCGCTTAAGGGGCTGAGGCGTGTGTTGTGCTGTGTTGGTTGGGTGTAGAGCCCACAACGAACCCACAAACAAGTCCTGCAAGGGACCTCCTGAAACCCTGGATTGCAGAGTCCGGAGCCTCGGACCACATCCCCAAAACCGGAGATTGACATGTAAAGCTGTATGGACCTCTGTGGGACACGTTGAGCTTGTGCCGTTCTGTCGGGTGTAAACCCCATTTCCCCCCCCCCCCCCCGGCAAGCGAGACCTGGCCTTCCATCCCTTCCATGCCAGCAGACATCTCCTGTTGAGCGCGTCAGTTGAGTTCGGTGTACCCGGTGGGGGTTGACAAGTTGGCTGCGCCACCATGACCGGGCTCCTTCTGAAGATGGTAGCATGCTTAGCTGTGCACTATGTTTCATGCGGTTGGCTGCATCACGCGGTAACCGAGAATCCACAGCCATGCTGTGAGACCTGTTTTTGGTTTCGTGGTGGGCTGGAGAGACAAAGACAAAGCTCTGTATCGCAGAGAAAGAGCCGATAGATCGCTCCAGCTGAGTTTCTCAATGTCAAGTTTCCGGGGGGGGTGCTAGGTAGGTTTAGGGATTCGGGCTTTGTTTTTGCCACCCGCCTAGGACTGTGACATCGCACTGCAGGGAATACACTCGTTGTCCGGTCAGAAAAAGCCGGGTTCTAGGATTCAGTGTACACTCGAGGTGTTCCCCTGTTTGTCCCTGCCCTCAATCCATTCCACCACCCACTAGTTCAAAACCCAAAGAAACCCTGGGTTTAGAGTTTAGGGGTTTGGTCTTAGGGCTTAATTTCGGCTTAGGGTTCGGGTTTCGGGGGCCACCCTACGCGCAGCAATCCCCCATGGCGTTGCAGAATTCTGCGACACTTCACCACAAGGCACACAGAAGCAGTTTCGGCAGCACCTTTGCAGGACTCGTGGCCATGATCTTAGAGATACTGCTATCAAGCCCAGTCACTCCAGGCGTTGCGAACAGCAAGGGACGTAACGCGTGAACCGCTTCACCTGCTACAGTGGTCTAGGTCAGAGTAGAGCGACAGAGATGGCCGCAAACAGATGCCGGAACAGCAGGCTAAGTTGGACCTGTGTATGGCGACGGTCGTCCATCTCTGTGATCTGCTTTGTTGCCTCAGGTCACAAGCAGAACAGGCAAACAGAAGACCACGGGCACCCTTGCAAGATTCGGCACAGGTCTCACCTTCCTAGAGTGCGGGCGTGGGAGGGGGAGGGGAGGGCGCCATGTCTAGTGGGGGCGGACTCGGCTACCGGGGACACTTCCACCATCGTCACTATGTACCTGTACAGGTATGAAGAGTGTTCGATATGGGAATGTAAGAAACATGGGACATAAATTGAGAGAGGAAACCAACAAAAAACAAAAACAAGCGCCGAGTCACGAAGCTCGTCCAATCCAGGCTCGCGCTCAGGCTCGAGCTCTCGCGGAAGGTGGGCCTTGCACCGGGACTCAGTGGAGTCAGCGGACTCGTGGGTCTGGCTGGCCTCGCTTTGCAGCTTTCGACGTGCACTCTCGCGCGCGCACGGGGCCAGGCAAGGTCTGAGGGTCTTCCGCAGTTTCGGGGCTTCTTGCCGTCGTGTCCTCCTACTTTAGGACTTTTTGGGCCCTTTTGTTTGCCACCCGTCGGGCCGCGCACTACGGGTTTGCAAGCTTAGGAGGAAAAGTCTCGTCTCTGTGGACTCGTCAAAAGGTAAGACATGTGCGCGAAGTACTTTCTTGTGGAGGATCCTTCTGTTTCCTCGGCATTCTTTTTGACACGAGACCGCTAGAGTTCTAGGGTTCGGGGCTTCGACGTTGGGCTTGCTCTTTCGGCTTCCATGTTGTCTGAGCCTTTCCTTTGTGCCACCTGGTTCTGTGATTTTTGGCCACCTGCCCAACCCAGGAGGATAGGCAATCATCCGTGCTTCTGCAAGAATGCCCCGACTCCGACTGGTTATATTATGATGCGCACCGTCCCGTGCTGGGCTCTATCTGCTGCCCTACGTTGTGCGAGCTTGCGCTGCTACATCTTGCTGTGCTGTACCTACTCAGCGCTGCATCTCCACGTAACCGAGGACTGAGCTCGTCAAGTATGACCAAGTACGGCGAAAACCTACAAAGCCACCTGGGCGATGAAGGAACTGCAGGTGAAGCCTTTTCGACCTCAGAAAGGTCATGTCACAGTGTGGCTAACATGAAGCTCCCGTTTTCTATCGATTTCACCTAGACGTCGTGCTTCTCAAAAAGGCCGTGGATTGGCTTCATGCGGTTTAGGGTTCGGGGTTTAGGGTCTGGATGTTTGGGGGGAAGGTACCTGATAGATGGATAGATGTTGCACCCGGCATGTACATAGGAATCGTCTTGGCTCTTGAACCCCAGAGCCTCATGCCTGAAGCCTCTTACTTGGAAGTGCCACGCAAATCACTCAAGCTGCCCACAACCTCACATGGCCTGAGAGCCGCAAGCTGCATGAAAGTGGCCTTTGGCCCTACCGTAGCTCCAAGCAGAGGGCAAGCTTGGAAGGCCCAACCAAACGATGAATGGAAGTTTTCACCAGAAGGGAGCCAGCCAACCGAATGCTCGGAGGGTCATGGGGGTTGGAGGCTGGGGATGATGAGACGCAAACTGGGAGAAGAACAAGCGCAGGAGTCGCTCGAATGGGGCATGGGTGGAGAGACCCAACCTTCAGGGAGACCGCCCATATATGCATAGCATTATATGAATGTATATAATTTATATTATATATGTATGAGTAGGTAGATGTTTGATTGATGGAACCAAGAAAGCTCGACACTATAGAGAGTCCGCTTGGCATGTCAGCTGGTAGCCCTTGGCAGACGCTTACAACCTTTATTCCCAGCCAGAGCGGCCAAGTCAGGGCTCGGAGCTGTCAGCCAGGGTTCCAGGACCAACCGAGATTGGGGGCGAGCAGGCGCCTCGGCTTTGGCTTCAGCAGGGGCTCTTAAAGGGGACCCCTTTACTCTACCCCTTTACGTGCTTCTGCGGGGGAGCCTAAGGCTCCGAAGGCTGTTCTGTTTTTGATGCACGTGTTCATGTCCATACCTGGGGCCGCGCCACTCGCTTAGAGTCATGTAATGGACGTCATGTCATCCTAGCATCCTAATCCTGCACGCAGGCTGTCTGCTTTTAAGCTTCGTCTTGCGAGCCGAGAATCCAGGCTGTCGAGACCCTGCGTGCTCTGCACATGCCCAGTCGGCCGCAGCGCAGAAATGACCTTCTCCTGCTCCTCCGAGGAATTATATCCGGAATCATAGACATGCTCAGCCTAAGTCTAAGGCACAAGTTCGAGGGAGGTTTTGCATGGGTCAGGTCAAGCCGGGCTGAACTGGATCTTGTGTCAATCCTGAGCTTTCGGTGGCAACTTTCGTGCCGGATTGCCCGTTGCTCCCAATGGTACGTGTAACCGTTCGATGACAACTACCAAGTAAATGACATACGGCAACTGCGTATTACTCAGAGACAATGCAAGCTTGCGCCGTCTCCAGCTCTCCTCCACATACTGCCGGGCGAGCTGCTGCAGTTGACTACAAAGCAGCGCCCATGGGTCTGCCTGGGCTGGGGCGGCTCTACGTCGACTCTGCACAGAAACTGCACCCTACATCAGGCCCCACATGGCAGGGGAACAGCTTCGAGAAGCCGCGCCCCTCTGTTGACAGTTCACGTGCCACGTGCATCTGGATCAAGATGATCTTCCTCAAACTACATTAAATTGAAACGAAACCCAAACCATCCCAAACCCCAGGCCCACAGGCCCTCTTGCACAAAACCAGAAACTATGCGATGGCGCACCGGGCCCCCCGAAGTCATGCTCCGCAGGGCCTCACCGCATTGCACGGGGGTGTGGCTGGGGGGCAACGTGCCCTTCTTGCAGCATTGGGCACACAACTGTCAAGACAATCTACGACTCAAAGACTCCATGACCGCTCTGACGCTAGCAATGATCAAACCGAACCCCAGCCTGCCTGCCCTTCGCGGCCGCCCTAGACTAGAGTGTTTCCAGCAGGGCCGCAGATAAGAGGCACACGGCTGCGGCATCACGTACCGTGACCCTTTGAAAATGCCGGCTTCGAGACTCAAGCTGGGTCTGGGCCTGAGGGGAGAAATGGCTCTGACCAGCAAAGGCCCTGATCTCCAAGGCCCAAAGCCCACAACCTTCACTCCGAGTTGCATTAGAGTCCAGAACAAGCACTGAGACTGAGACCAACGCGGAAGCTTCCATCCCAGTCTCGAAACCCGTGCAACTCCTACCATAAGTCGCAAAGCCCTGCGTCAACCTGACCCTAACCCTACAAGCCCCAGTGAGGCTCTACCGAGGCTTGAGCCGGGATCTCTTTCTTCAGCATGTCCGCTGTCTCCTGTGACCCGTGTTTCCTGGGTCCCCAATAAGCAAGCAGAGTCTTTGGGCTTCAAGTTCCAAACTTTTTGGCTTCAAGGAGATCGGGGATTCGAATGAAATAGGATGGAGGTTCCGGGCTAACAGTAGATGTTGTGTCATACTCCCACCCCTCCCCCTCCGCAGAACATGTTCCATTTTGCGGCAACTTCTCCTGGTTGGCGTTGCTGCCCCCTTCGTTGTCACATCACAGTTCGCAAAGGTTAAGATTCTTTCTCTTCAGAGATGCAACCAGTCCCTTGCCCAGATTTTTCAACTGCCGACATACTTAAACCATATTGCGGCTCAACGACCCTAGATTCATGCCTTTTCAACACTGGAAGGGGTGGTTCAGCTTTCGGTTAAATTCATGTGTTCAACTGAGTTCAGTGTATGGGCCAAGTATCCCAACATGCAGCCACTTCATATCAAACAACAGTCCACCGGGGTGTCCATGCTTAGCATTTCCTCGTGGAAGCACTGTCAGCTCTGCATGCGTTTCATCCGGTGATGTTTGCTCCGACCCCGTTGCGTGGCTGGGCCGACCGACCGTGAGGGTCCCACCTCCAATGCGCTGGAGTCTAACCCGAAGTTCTACATCTGTTTTTTGGGGCGTTTTCGGGCTCAGCGCCTCCTCCTCCCCCTCCCCCTCCCCCTCCCCCTCCCCCTCCCCTCCCCGCACAGATCGCGCGCCCCGGCTTTTGCGGTCTCCTTGTCCTCTTTGCAGTATTGTTGTCTGGTTGTGGTGGTTGTTGGTGGCGGTTGGTGATGACACATTATCATCGTTGATTGGGCCTCTTTTCTCTTAACTTCTAGTTTCATACTCTTCCTTGTACTACGATTTGGCAGTTGGGGTGTCAACACCGTGCCGTTGCATTAAGCATCTCATGCAGTGCCTGGTCGCCGCGGCGAAAGTCTCACGCCACTCCCTTCAGTACTCTCTCGGCTTTGGGTGCATGAGATGCCTGGCCTACCCGAAGTTTGTCGAAGCAAAACAGCCGATCAGTGCACTGGCACGCAGCTCCTGCGGATCCTTCATGGCAAGAACCTCCAGACAGGAAGCAGAACCTTCTACCATACATTTCGTAAACTGAAACTGCGCAGTACGCTGCAGCCGCACGATGCAGCATAGCCTGGTGTGAGGCTGCGGATGAAGGACAACCCCATGTACTGATGCGGGGTGGCCTCTTCCATCCGAAGAGGTGTCGGCTGTCTCGCAACGTACCTGGCGGGAATCCGGTCACAATGGAACCTTTGTGTAAATCCGTGTTTTCCTAGTACTTTACACACAACTAGTCCACGTACTTTACACACATCTAGTCTACCTACCATCTCGAACCACCCTCAACGCACATGATGCCCTAAAGCATGACATGCAGTGTCCGATTCTTCGCTGCCGAGCAAGGGCTTACTGAGGCTTACTGAAGCTGAATGCTTGACAGCCACGCCAACGACATCGTCGACGTCGATTGTGCGTTGCCACTTCCGGGCCATTCTGCGCGATGTATGCTCGGAAGGTGGCTCAAAGGCCCAAAGCGCCCTCAAAGCACCACTGATTCAAGGCAGGTGGACCAGCCACCTGCTGGTCACAGGCAACCAATGCCCAGTTGTTGTTGAATGAACTCCTGCCCGCAACTGCTTCTTCCCCGCCACCCCAAAATCAATGTGTCCGGAGATTCTCATCAACTGGGTGTTGCCTCTTCCGCACGAGTGACGCTCTGTATCAGTGCGGGTGCTGGTTCCGCACCCGTGCAACTTGCAGCAGGCTGGTAAGTACACATGGCAAATTAAGGGTGCCCTTCTACTCTTGGTTCGTTGTGGAATGGGGAGCCAAGTTTCCTAGTGAAGCGCACTTGTCCAAGACGCTGTCAAACACACGCTTGTCCTCTGGCCAGTTCCTTGGCAAACGGAATCCAGCTGCCAGTGGCTTCTGTCTACGGGTCGTTTGTGGTGGGAGCGCCACTCCTAAATCAACGTGCCTACGTGTTCAACACCGGTTGAGGCGACGGTGAGCCTGCTTTTCTACCAAACATCAGAAAAGAAGGGCAGATTCTGTCAATGTTCCTCGATGCCTTGTCCCCTAGTACGCCCAACTACCCCCCCTACTACCCCCCTACTACCCACTACTACCCCCTCCTACCCCCTACACCACCTCCTAGCACCCCCGAATTGCTGCCGCCACTCTGGCAATCCGAACTCCGAAACTGAGAAGCGAAGCCAAAGATAGCCAAAGCCTTTTTGCTTCGAGACTCACCTCCCTTCGTCAGGCAGCAACAAAACCCTGAAACCCCTAAAGAAGGAACCCTAAACCCTGAACCCTGAACCCGAAACCCTTTTTGCATCCGGGACTCCCGTCGGAACCCTAAACCCGAAACCCTAAACCCTAAACCCTAAACCTAAACCCTAGACCTTTTTCTTGAGCGCCTGGCTCGGGCGTGTTGTTTGCAAAGCATGGGCAGCTGTCCACGCAGGGATGTTCAGCCCTGCCAGTCTCCGGGCAAGTTCTGTCCACGTTTGAAGTGACTAAACCCAAACTTGGGTTTAGGGTTTAGGGTTTAGGGTTTAGGGTTTAGGGTGTGGGATGTTCCCCCTTATACAAACAGCCCTTGATGGGGATGATAAATCGGGGGTACTATAATCCCTATTTAAGGACTGTTAGCATAAGGGGGAACGTCTCAACCCAAAACCCTAAACCCTGACTAATGTCGGGGTGGGCGGGGGGGGGGGGGGAGGGCTTTTGACTTGGGTCCATCTTCTTGATATCTTGTACTTTGAAGTACCTCTGAAGGGGCCCTGCTTTACAACAAACCCCCATGTGAGATGCGCGGATGCGAAGGGTGCATGCGGGAGTCTTGCGATCATTCGGGAGACCACACGGGTGCGTGGGCGCAGTCCACTGCTCTAGCTTTGTGCATTGAAATTGCTGAGCCTGAACTCCGGGCACAGTGCCCTGACGTACGAACTGACACGCTACGAAGAACCTGGATCGCGGGCCACCGCCCTCAACTGCAACGCTTCAAGGCTAACATCTGACACTGAGAGCCGGACACCTCCTGCAAGCAAGCCACGTGCCTCGTCTAAGGCTTCGCGAGTTTCGACCGAGACTGTGTATTATGACCCGGCTTTCTTTCCATGTGAGCATAAACATGTCACACCCGGCATTACCCATGAATATCCATGAATTTAGCATGATCAAGTTCATCAAGTGAGGTTGGTGTGACATCGCCCATGACACCCATGACAGCATGTAACCACAGGTTTAACAGCACCGCTCCCTCATGCTGCAAACTGTGCTCTTAGACGCACTGAGCCCGGAACCAGGAACTAGACGAGGCCGCTCGTCCACCAAAACGCAGGGCATCCCGAAAGCCTCAGATCAAGGAGAGACATGATGCCAGTCCTGCTGCAACCTGTAGCTACCTTTTCCTTCGTGGAACTTCTCCAAAGCCCTTTCATCTACACCTCAGATGCATGAACAACCGGCTTGCCTTTAAGAGCTTGGTTCGACTTACAAGCCCCAGCCGCCCAAAGAACGACCTCTGCAAACCCCCAGCGCGCTCAGCCACGGCGGGACGGAGACGCGCGCAACGCACCCCCGCCCACCTGCCTGGGCGCAGCCGTCGGGCCAGCCCCTGCAGCGCCATGGCCCGCAGCCTCGCAACACAGAAGCCCACAAAGACAGACACGGCTGCTGGGGGGTTTCGACTGTCACGACTTGGACATGCCAAGCGAGCTCGGCTGTCCCAACCCTAAAGTTGACTTCCTGACTCATATCACGCGCTGAGCAGTTGCACGGCGTCATGCGCAACAAATTCCGACTGGCAAGAAGGGGGTCGAGGATTCTTCGGAGGAAGCATGAGGCACTCATGAGGCCTGGCAAAGACGCGGAGTAAGGCTACATGATGAAAGCGGTAGCTTAGGGTTTTGGCGTTGAGGGTTGAGGGTTGAGGGTTTAGGGTTTAGGGGTCAGGGTTTAGGGTTTAGGGTTTAGGGTGTAGGGTGTAGGGTGTAGGGTGTAGGGTTTGGGTTTAGGGTTTAAGGTTTAAAGTTTAGGGTTTAGGGTTTGGGGTTTAGGGCCTAACCTGCTTCCAGGAGGCACTTCAGGCTAAGTCCTTTTTGCGTCCCAACCTTCACCAAATTGCACCAAGACCACAACATCAGTTCTCATGTCGTTGTCGCTTCCAGTCTTGAGATACGCAGCTGCAGTTTAGTTCGCAACCCTAAACCCTAAACACCAAACCCTAAACCCTAAACGACCCAATGCCTAGACCCTAAGCCCTTTGCAACTGGACTCCTTGAGGGCCTAAATCCTAAACCCTAAGTCACCGGCTACGTTCACTGCACTCGTTGCGTTCGTGTGCAAGGCCCCCCTGTCCAGTCGATCGAGTTTTGCAAAGAATCTTCGGGCTTGGATGCGAAGTTCAGTGCACGCAGTTCTCAAATTGAGGAAACGGCGACCGAAAATCACCATTGCACCATGACAGTTAACGGATGCAAGCTGGGGCGATAAGTCATGGGCAGTCTTCTGTTGGAACGCTGCTTGGGTTGCCTTCGAGGTGTTTCTGTTCGTTGTCGCCCGTGTGTTTTGCACGTCTGCCTCAGCCTGCGCTGAGGCATGAGGCATCCTCTCCTGCTGAGTTTCTGGATGTATGCCTCAATCTAGAGCTTAAGATACTCCCCCAATATTGCTTAATTCAGGAATATTCCTTAGGTCATATAGGGATCCTTAATATGATTCAAGGTCTATTCCTTAATTAAGGGATATTGGGCCCTTTGGGTCCCCAATGGTCCTCAGAGTGGCAGCAGACCCTCGAGCCCTGCGACATCTTCTTCGGCCCCTTCCAACTGAGGCTGACTGACCCCGGCACGACCCACTCTCTCTATATATATATATATATATATATATATATGCAGTTATTTATTTTTTTTGGCTTTTCGAGAGAAGGGCCCGGGTTACATAAGCCTATGATGGAAGTCTTTCCTGGCATGCGGCACGTTAGGAACTTGAATGTTTCGGGCACCGATCCTTGAGCGTCCGTCTTACTAGGGCTTTTTCGTTCACACCTGGTGTGCCTCTCTTGCGCGCATGTTGGGAAGCTCCTTCAGGCACTTCACCAACTGCTACTCTCCAGCTTCTGCGGTCATCCGGAGTCAGATGTTGGGTGGGAGGCGTCGTCGTTGCGCCGTGCCGTGCACCTGAAGTGGTGCTGTCGGGGTATGCAGGGCCTTTTACAAAAATTAGCTAGAATAGTCAGCAGACGATGTATGTAACCCACTGAACCCTCCAAACCCATGTTCCCCCTTATACTAACAATCCTCAATCGGGATTATAGTACCCCCGATTCCAATCCCAAATAAAGACTGTTAGCATAACGGGGAGCATCCAAACCTCAAGCCTTAGGACGCTGCGTTGGGAGCTCAGTGAGCTGCGCTTCTCGATGATCGGAGTAGTGGCCCTTGGGACATAGGGGTACCCAAAGAGCCCAATATCCCTTAATCCGCCGAGGCCTCGGGCCGAAGGTGTATAGGTAGTCAGAACAGGCACCCCCCTCCAAATCCCCCCAAAGCCCTTTTTCGGACCCCTTTTTTTGCCTCAAATGGGTACCCCCCCTAGGTGAGCAGGGTCCGCAAGCGGATGGTTCGCCAGGACCAGAGGCAGTTGCAGCCCTTCCCAGCAGGGCCCCCCCCTTTTTTCACCCCTTCCTGACCCAACCCCCCCCCTCCCCCCCCCCCCCCCCCCCTACCCCCCCCCCCTACCCCCCCCCCCCTACCCCCCCCACCCCCCACCTCCCCCCCTACCCCCCCCCCTATCCCTTTTGTCCCTCCCCCAAAAGCCTCATGAGCGGCTGGGCTCGAGGTGCTAATGGACGCAACAAGAGGGGCTTGATGTTTTTGTAGGTGTCGCTATAGCACACCCAATGGTTCATAACCTAGGGGTGTCGCTTTTCAAGTGGTTTTACAGGGTTTTAGGCATTCGTGTCCACCCCTTGCTTAATTGTCTGGCTGGGGGTTTTGGCGCTTGCTCACATAAGGTGTTTGTGAACGGAGAAAACCCGGCCCCGACGCGCTGGCTTGAGGGCCGGAGGCTCAACTGGTGTGAGCACGGCCGCAAATCCGCCGAGGCCTCGGGCCGGAGGTGTATAGGTTGTCAGAACAGGCACCCCCCTCCAAATCCTCAAAGCCACCTTTTTTTTGCCTCAAATGGGTACCCCCCCTGGGAAACCGGGTCCGCAAGCGGACGGTTGAAGCCCTCCCACCCCCCCTCCCCCCCTCCCCCCCCCCCCCCCCCCCCACCCCCCCACCCACCCCCACCCCCACCCCCCCCCCCCCCCCCTATTTCGCCCCCGGTTTTCGAGGCTCAACTGGTGTGAGCACGGCCGGGGACGAGCCGAAGAGTGTAGGCTTGAACCGAAACCCGAAACCTTAAATCTTAGCTCCCCCCCCTTCCCCCTCTGCCCTAAACCCAAAAAAACCCTAAACCCCAAAGCATGAACCTTGAGCCCTAAGCCCTCAATCCTAAACTAACCCTCAACCCTAAACCCCAAACCATAAACCATAAACCCGGAACCCTAAACCCTAAACCCAACCCTTATTGCTTGGGTCCAGCGACTTGGGCGCTGCGGATGCGCTGGGCCGGGCCGAGGCGGGTCGCGTAGCGTTAAAATTAAGGAATATACTTTAAATCATATTAAGGATCCCTATATGATTTAAGGAAGATTCCTAAATAAAGCAATATTGGGCTCTTTGGGTACAGAGGGGAAAGGGGGCACGTCCATGGGTTCAGGCTTTTTGCTGTTTAGGGCTTTTGCTGTCCAGGGTTCTATAGGGATACATAAGGGGTACAGTATGTGGCTTCTAGAAACCCTATTGAGGTTTCAACGGGGTGCTGTACAATATGGTACAAGTTCAGTGTCTGATCCGAAGCGGCACAAAAAAGCCTTTGGCAAGACTCAAGTTTGTTGCAGCCGGTGGGCTTATCATGCTCATGGAGACTTCGCAACGAAGGAGCGAAGCTCGTCCCGAAGATTCTCCACGTCCTTGCCTTCACCACGTGCTCTTGGCCCACTGCGAGGTCTGTCTTTGACCCACTGCTCTATGCGACACAAAAAACTCGCTGATGTGAACAGGATGCGAGGGTGGAGGGCTTAGGTTATCGGCTTAGGCATTTGAGGGAAGTCCGGCAATCCGAGCTTTGCTGATCATGGCTTCACCCACTCCTTGATCCACGCACTTCTCGAGGAAGGCAAACACCAGCTCGGACTGCCTCGGCAAGAGGGCTCTGGTTGTGGCTGCGTCGATTCCTCTTCGATGCAAACGCTAGGACCCTAGGAATACACATGCGAGGGGCCCCACCGTATTATAGGGGCCTTCATAATTAGAATAGGGGTTTGGGGGAGTTACTAAAGTATAGTCATAAAGGCACCATAGAAGAATACGATTTTCTAATTGTTCCGACCCCTGTATTCTCCTCCCGAGACCTGACAAGGCCGCCTCTGCGTCGCCTCCGCCTGGCGCAGCTGCGATGCCTTCACCTGAGTGAGGGTGAGGGCCGCGCAGCGCAAGGCCCCTGAAGCAGCTCTACTTGGAGGTTCATTTTGGTAGCTATAAGTATGGTTATAAGTACCCTGAACAGGGTTATAAGTATAGTTACCATACTTAGAACCCTGAACCTACAAGTATCCTATGAATCTTAGCAATTTTAACAGGAAAGCCACTCAGAGTTGTTGACTCGACACCTTGTGGATGTATATATGTATACTAGAACAAAAAAACATAAGCAAGTACATACATATGGGTGGTTGTCAAAATCAAAAAATCCCTTTGGGGGGGTACCCTAAATATTAGGTGCCGTATATTTATAGGGATCCAAAAAGTCACCATAATTTTGACAACCACCCACATTTAAACAAAAAACAAATAGATAATAATAATAATACTAATAATAATCACAATCAAAATAATAAGAATAATAATAATATATATATATATAATAAAAATAATAATTATTATTATTTTTTATTTTTAAAAAACAAAAGTACGTGCCAAGAACACAAAGAGAAAAGGAGGCCTGAGCCTCGCCCCGTGCGAGCTGCAGCTGGACCTCGGCCTCCTCCGGGGGCTCCACTTTGGTCTCATCTAGGGGGTTTAGGGTTTAGGGTTTAGGGTTCTTGGGTTCTTGGGTTCTTGGGTTCTAGGGTTCTTGGGTTCTTGGGTTCTAGGGTTCTAGGGTTCTAGGGTTCTAGGGTTCTAGGGTTCTAGGGTTCTACGGTTCTTGGGTTCTAGGGTTCTAGGGTTCTAGGGTTCTAGGGTTCTAGGGTTTAGGGGTTCTGAAGAATTGGAACAGGGTTTTTTTTGGGGGGGCGGGGGGTTCTTGAGCTAGTATAGTCCTGTAAAGGAATCAAAACAGGTTCTTTTTGTTTTTTTTTTTTGGGGGGGGTTAGGTAAGTCATTAAAGTATACCTATAAAGGAGTTAGAATAGGGTTTTGGGGGGTTATTATAAGTTATTATCGTCAGTATAGTAGACCAAAACAAGGATGTCGGGTCGCTTGTCTAGTTGTGTGTGTCCTTTCTGATTGGGGGGGGAGAACCGGGGGGGGTGGGGTCTTGAACAAACACCCAACACTCCGGGGCTTGCCCTAAACCCTAAACCCTAAACCCTAAACCCTAAACCCTAAACCCTAAACCCTAAACCCTAAACCCTAAACCTAAACCCTAAACCCTAAACCCTAAACCCTAAACCCTAAACCCTAAACCCTAAACCCTAAACCCTAAACCCCAAACCCTGCCCCGAAATCACAAGGGCTCGGGCTCTGGGTGGCACTGCCCCCGGCGCCTGGAGGCGCTCGGCCAGCTTCATCTTCTCGCTCTTCAACTTCTCCACCTCTTGCCTCTCCCACGTATTCAGATGCCATGTAGGTGTATAGGGCTATATTAGGGTATAATTAGGGGATATATAGGGGTTCTATATATGCCATTTAGGTATATAGGGGCTGTATAAGGTATAATTCGGGGATATATAGGGGTTCTATAGATGCCATTTAGGTATATGGGGGCCATACAGGGTATAATTAGGGGATATGTAGGGGTTCTGTATATGATTGAGGGTCCGTTCTGGGTTCCTTCTGGGGGGGGGGGGGGGGGGGTTTGGGTGATTAAGGGACTGAAGAAGGGACCCTTGTACGGGACCTTCAGGGGGTTGTTAGGTGCTACTTTGGGATATAGGAACTCTTCTCCACCTCTTGCCTCTCACACCGGGCTTCCTTTTCAGATCTTCTTTGGGGGGTCAGGGTAGGAGTTCAGGAGGTTCCCCCTTTATACGGGATTATGGTACCCCCTATTATACTCCCTACTAAGGACTGTTCGTTGAAGGGGGAACATCCCAAGCAGGAGGTTAGATGTGGAAAACTCAGCCCAAAGCCTTTTTCAAGATCCCCAAGATGCCCCAAAAACGACGAAGGCCTTGCTTGCAAGCTTTCAATGAGACAAGAAGAGTCGCAACCTCCCCCTAAAAAAACAGAAGCACCGTACCCCCGAGTGTCTCCCCTAAAGCCCCAAAACCCTACATCCTCAAACCCTAAACCCTGAACCCCCCCCCCCCCCTGTCCCCTCAAAACCTAAACCCTTCACCCTAACAGACCCCCCTGTTTGTCCCTAAAAAACCCAGCTTGTTCCCTCAAAATCCCTATAAACCCTGAACCCCCCTTTGTTCCCCTCAAGAACCCCTTCGAATCTCTCGCTCCCAGCGGCTCGTAGTCCCTGCGGAGGCTCTCCAGCGCGGCCTCGGAGGTCTGCCGGGCTTCTGCCAGCCTCGGCTTGTTCTTGTTTTTGTTTTTTTTTGCGGCGGGGGGGAGGGGGAGGGGGCTCAAGGGGGCTTTTTGACTTTAAAGGGCTTTTTAAGGGGTTCTGCGAAATTTCCCTCGAGGGGGGTTTCTGTATCGTTCCAACCTTCGGCTCTCACACTCGCACGAGGCCATGCCTTGCTGCTTCTACTGCTTGCGATCGCCCTCTGACATTCCACCAAATCGCAACAAAACACCCAGCCGTCAGCGTTGTGGAGCAAACTTCCGGAGGAAAGGGGGCAGTGCTTTGTGACGTCAAAAGGAGCTACCGGATCTTGGGAATGTCCCGGCCAGTCAAGAAGCGTGCTTCAGGAGTTTCCGTGGTCGGGATTCGCGGCGGCTGAACGCTGGGAAGTGAAGGCAAACCCTAGTTTGCGTGGTCGTTCTGGTGGTTTTTCGGGGTGGCATCTTCCTGCCTCTCACCCCAAAAAGCCCTAGATAAGCTGATTCGAGCATACATACACACCCACACACACACACAGGCGCCAGGGAACTGCTTGGAAAAGCGTCGCTCGAGTGCGATCCTGGGGAGAGACGGAGCTGGACTGCAGGATTGGAGGCCGTTGTTACTGGCAGGGGCTACCTTGAGGATACTACTGCAGAATGTCGCAGTGGGCCATGCACGCAAGCTCGCTCAAGACAGCACATGCTCAGTACTCCCGGGTCCATTCGTTTGGCTGCAGACAATGCTGGCAGTGCGATTTGTGCCAGATGTGGGAGAACTGCCCAAACCATGCCTCCAACATCTGAGTACCAGCCACTAGACTCATAATCAGTGTGCTGAAGAAACTCCGAAATCCTGAAGCCCGATCAGGCCTCCTGCATGTAAACGGCCGAGGCTCAGTTGCTTCTCGTGCTCACCTCGCATCTCCAGCTGGCCTCCGAAGCGCGCTGGCGGACAAGGAATGTTTCGCCAGGGGTTTAGGGTTTAGGGTTTAGGGTTTGGGGTTTGGCTGTTTTGGGTTTAGGCTTTAGTGGTGCAAACAGCACAGATGTGCTGAACCGTTTTTCAGGATCAAGCCGGTTTTGAGCCTTTCAAAGATCAGGCATGGTACAGGCTGCAGGAGGCAAAAGTGCCCTGCCCACCTCTTTCCATGTCTTTGTTGCGCAGCTCTGCCACCATACCATAGACGGTGTCCTGGGGGCGCTGCGTTTGGGGTTTAGGGTTTAGGGTTTAGGGTTTAGGGTTTAGGGTTTAGGGTTTTAGGGTTTTAGGGTTTAGGGTTTAGGGTTTAGGGTTTAGGGTTTAGGGTTTAGGGTTTAGGGTTTAGGGTTTAGGGTTTAGGGTTTAGGGTTTAGGGTTTAGGGTTTAGGGTTTAGGGTTTAGGGTTTAGGGTTTAGGGTTTAGGGTTCCTGAAGAGTCTCAAAAGTTCGTCATACGAGAAGACCCCAGGTCTCGGGATGGTCCACCCCAACCCACCCAGCTCCAAGAGTTGTCAAGCTAGTACATGTACAACGATCGATAAGACACATGACATGGACAGTCATAACCCTACACTGGGTGTAAGTCTCTGCTGCTAGCAGTCTGCGTCAACATGCTCGCCAGTCCTTCAGCCCTTGGATTTCGGACATGACCTGGCAGGGGGAGGCGGAGGCCCCTTTTCCCTCCAAGCCTCTAACCCTGAAGCCTTGACTCTAAGCCCCCGAATCCCCTTTCTTGAAGCGTGGACTGAGGTCGGCGCCAGACCCGAACCCCCTACTAAGCCTCGAAAACCCCTAAACCCGAAGACCCCAAAGCCCGAAAATCCCTAAAATCCCAAAAAACCCCTAAAACCCCTGAACCCCTGATATTTTGATACTATAATACAAAACTACCCTAATACTATACCACAATCATACTGAATCCCTTAAGCCCTACGCCTCGAACCCTCCAGGCCTGGCCGCCCGGCAGCTCCAGCCCCGACCGCCGCGACTCGGCCGGAGGGCCCCGGTCCTCTGGGATGTCAAGCCAACCCCCAGTAGTTGAAGCCACAACCCTCGGAACCAAGGGCCCTGGTTCCGCTAGCCGCTAGCAGCCGAAAGTTCCACTTTCGCCTTCTGTCTCCCCGAATCGCCCTAAACCCACCCTGGACAGAAACAAGGTGAAGTGGGTGTTTAGGACAACAGTGGACCCCAAATCATAGGATCCCCTTATAATTAGGACCTCTGTAAGCTGCCCCCTATTTTCGGAAACCCCCAAGTGCCTGCAGCATCTTCATCTGCTCCCGCAAGGTCCGCTCCGTATCCAACAGCTGCGCCTGGACTCCGGCTCGGGGCTCAGATTGAGGCATCCGGGCTCCGCAGTGCACGGGATCTTTGCCCATGGCATGGGGGTTTTGGTTTAGGGTTTAGGGTTTTTACCCTAAACCTTGCTTTGTAACCCAGGCTCTGCATGTCAGCTGGCTCTGAAACGTGGCAGACCTCATCGTCCACTATACCCTTTTTACTTGTGGCTGACCGAGGTTGTTCAGGTGATGTTGTACCCTAAGCCCTAAACCCTAGACCCTGGATCCTAAACCCTATTCAAATGGCGGCGTAAGGAGGCGGTTGTGGTTAGCAACCGCTTTTCCACATGGCGGACGTTGGGGCCGAGGGCCGTGGTTGAAAGCAGCCTTCTGCCCCCGAAACTAGCTTATTCTGACTATCTCCAGGTGTTAGATGGTGGAGCGCTTCCAGGTGCTGGCAGAAGTTGCTTCTTTTACTGCCCTAAGCACATCGATTAGATCGAGAGTTCATGGCGTGCTATTCAACACACCTTGTGCGGCCCAGCCCCGAAACCCAAACCCTCCAAACATCACACACCTACCCCCCTTAGGCATCAATTCTCCCCTGAGAGTACAGGAAGCTTACTACAGTCTTATAACTATACTATACAATGAGATTATGCAACTATACTATATACCTATGCTATACTCTTATAGTAGATAACTATACTCTTGACATGCTCACCCCGGCACAGGCCCTACATGCTCCTTCTCGCGGGCGAACTTCTGCGTCGCCTCGCTGAGGCTCCGTCGGGAGTCCTCCGGGAGAAGCCGGCCCCCTGCTTAAAACACAGAACCCGGTTTAGGGTTTAGGGTTTAGGGTTTAGGGTTTAGGGTTTAGGGTTTAGGGTTTAGGGTTTAGGGTTTAGGGTTTAGGGTTTAGGGTTTAGGGTTTAGGGTTTAGGGTTCCTGGACGGACCACTCCGCAGGGATTCCGAAGTCTGAGTGTCGGGTTTAGGGTTTAGGGTTTAGGGTCTAGGGTTTAGGGTCTAGGGTTTATGCAAGCGGCCCCAAGGACGAAGGGTTTAGGATTTAGGGTTCCTGCAACACCTGTCTGTGGCCCAGGAGCCTCAGAAGCCCAAAACCCCAAACCCTAAACCCCAAACCCTAAACCCTAAACCCTAAACCCTGAACCCTAGCCCTAAACCCTAAACCCAAGAATCTCCTCCAAGAGCCGCTCCAGCTCCATCCTCCCGGAAGTTCCGGGCTCTTTGACATAGGAAATTTTGGGGGAGGCAAGCAGCGGATCAGTTCTCTAAATTAGGGGCCCCCTTTTTTAGGGTTTAGGTTTAGGGTCTGGGGCTTACAACCCTAAACCCTAAACCCTTTTTGACTCCAAGCTCAGCCGGATCCAAACTTGCGGACCCTAAACCCTAAACCCGAAATATTAGGGGCCGCCTTGTGATAACCCCAAAGGGGACCATATTTTAGAAAAGCGCTAACAGCTGAAGTTCGGGGGTCTTCCTTGGCCGGGGAGGTCCACTCCACCAATACACCACTTTGGGCACATTCCCCGTGCTATCTGCCAAAAAACGCAAGCAGCACGTACTGTGTATATCAGAAGCGTACACGGCTTTCGGGGATTGTATGAAACACCTAAGGCCACCACAACTGCTTTTGCACTAGCTCACATGTGTATCATGGCTTGTTTCCTGCAGGCCCCGAAGCTTGGGCAGAACAGAAAGCTCGAAGCTTGGATGAAAGAACAGAGGAACACTGCCAGGCACTAGGCACCAACCCGGAACTCTGATGCTGCACCGGCCTTCTGGCAACCTCCACACCGATGTTGTGACTGGTATGCTCCTCTGTGTTGGACCTGGGGGCGGTATTGCTCGTGCTCATGGGAGGGATTTGCCCAGAATCGAAGCATCCTCAAAATCCTCTGACATCCTGAAATCAGGGGATCCTCCATTGAAAATTCTGGGAGACCTATCCAAACTGTTGCAGGAGAAAAGTTACGTAGATAAGCGAAAGTAGAGAACAAAAGCTCGCCTTGACAAATCAGCTATTTCAGGTTAAGTCGCATCACGCGCTCACAATTCATTTTCACAAAAAAATAGTGCGTTCACCAGTGCTTGGACGAAAAGTGTACACACGAGTTTAGAAGCCAGGCCGGCCAAGGGGTTTCGGCCAAGGGGTTTGAGCAGGGAAATTGAAGGAAGCAGGACGCATAAACTATCGCAGAATTTCACCTCTGAGGATTTCAGGGAACATAACTACCTAACGGCCTTGCCCTAAACGCTGGAATCAACAATAACCCTAAACCCTAAACCCAAAACCCTTTACTATCCTGTAAAGAACTCTGCCCAGGTGCTTGAGGCCGAGGAAGCGTGCTTCCGCGTCAGCCAGCTGCTTCTTTACGGCCTGGCTGCGTTCCTCCGCCGCCTGAAGGAGAGAGCATTGAGAAAGCATAGTGATTTTCAGAGTACTCTTAATAAGCACAAGAGGCATAACGATCATATTCTAAGAATAAGAACCATGATCTTAGAGCATCAAACTTGGTGTCTAGGATAGAATGAGGGCAGCGGCTGGCAGGCAGGGTATTGAGGAGGTCTTTGAAGTGCGATTGCTGCATGGTAAGTAGCGCGTTTTGGCCTGGAGGCGCGGAGTTATACTAAGTCTTCTTATGCCTCGCCTGTTGTGAGCACAATGATTCGTCTTGTTGAATTTATTTCTGAGGACAGATCCGTGCCTCACCTGAACCAACGAAGCAGTTGTCGTATGGAAACAGAAGACGCCGTTGTTCACAAATCGTTTCGAGGGACCCCTGCGAACTTTCACCATCCTTGAACGTGCGACTGCCTCTGGTAAACCCCTTTTTTTGAAACCTGAACCCTAAACCCTAAACCCTAAACCCCAAACCCTGCCGAGAAGCCGCGTGGAAATCGTCCCAGACCTTCTGCGCGCTCTGCAGCAGTTGAGAGCCCAGCCAGCCCAAGAGCACCTGGCCCCGGTGTGCCGGCTTGGGGAACCGAGAATCTATGTAACATGAGGCTGGCCACTGTTCTCTTATGATTAGAGAAGTATTAGATATATATATATATATATATATATATACTCTGAAAACACACACATACATGTATATGCATATGATTGTTGTGATTATATTGCTGTTCTGATTCTTACGATTCCATATGACTTACTGTGAACTACTATGATTTGTTGTGAGGGCGCCGTGCCTTGACAAACGTTACATTCTTGTCTGACGTTGTGCTCTCAACTTGCCAACAAGCAGCGCGGCTATGATGCAGGCTTCACGCGTGCTGCCCAGATGGCTGCTCTGATAGAACAGCATTTGTGCCGTTGCAAAGGTTGCCAACGAGACATGGTTGCGCCTCCGCCTTTGCCGGGCCCTGGGCTTTCTGCAGGTAGGCCTGCCTGAGCCGGTCCTGGTAAGATTTCATCGCTCACACGAGGCTGAAGACGTCGGATGCACATGATGACGCAACGGCCCGATTACTTTCCCATGGGGCCGTGGTCCCCCCATGCCCCGAGTCTGCTGGGGGCACCTCGGGTCCTTTTTGAGGGTGCGAGGCAACGGCTTGAGGTGGAAGAGAGGGATCTGTGGGCCTGGTGCCTCTAAGCCTTCTCGAAGCCGGGCGGCAACTCATTGCAATGACATTGGGAAGGGTCAGAAGGAAGTCAGGGACATCAAAGGATGAGATCCGAAGGAAAGGGCTTGGAAACGCCGACACCCACGACTTCCCCAACCTAACTCGACACTCAGCCCTTAGCCCTAAACAGCTTCAACATCCCCAAACCCCTATATATATCTCAATCCCTAACTGCACGGTCCCAATCGGCCGCCAGGTCGTGAAAGCTTGTGTAGGTACCAGGTGCCTGGACCTCTCAGCGGATTCTTGGCTGTCTCACTCTCGCACATGGAAAAAACCGGGATTTTCCTGCCGCCTCGTCCACATGCACTGCACTGGCACAAACGCTCCTCAACAAGAATGATACGAGTCGAGCATGTCTTCAAAAGCTCGTGCTGGCCAGAATGTACCCAGTTCACACAAGCCCAGACAAAAAAAAAAAAAAAACGTCTGCAGAACTGTAAGCTTCCGTGCTGGGGATTGAGCAGTTACGGGGTTTCGGCACATAGATTCGGAGCTCAGACCCTTCAGCTCGACGTCCCCTTAACCTATAGCCCTAAACCCTAAACCCTTCTAAACCCAGCCTTCTGCTCAACCGGCTTGTACAGCTCGTGTGCCTGGGCCCGCTTCCCAGGTGCATCGGAGCCAAGACATCTCGGGGGTCTCACTCCCCCCAATAAACAAGCCTTGGCATGTTCCTCCCTCATACTAGCAGTATAGTACCCCTCTTGGAATAAGCCATGCAAACCCTACCCAAAAAACCCGAAAGAGTCCTAACCTACTACCTCGGGCCTCCCAGATTCGAGCACAGGCACGAGGCGGTCACACTGCCGCTGGGATGCGCTCAGGTTCTCCTTGCAAGCAGACAGCGCGTTCTTTCAGAGCTCGGCGAAGGAAGCAGAAATCCAGGATCTGACAGAACACAATGCTACACCTTACGAGTCCGAGAGCTCCATATTGGGAGCAAGGACGTCTGTTATGTCATTAGCGTCACCCTAAACCCTAAACCCGAAAGCCATCGATGCATGCACCGATTTTCGGGCCCGGTATCGTCGCAGATTCGACCAGCTCTCTCATACCCGCAAGCCCACAACCAAGGCATGGCACCCTTCTCTTGGGTTTAGGGCTTAGGGTTGGGATTAGGGTTTAGGGAATGATGAATAGAGAGAACATGTCAAGGATGGTTGTGAACATCTCTTCCCATGCACCGCGCAGGGCTCGGCAAACGCTGCTGCATGAAGGTTACCATTGACGAAATTGCCATGGCAAGCACTTCAGCCGCCTCAAGCGCAACTGAACTCTGGAACCAAGACTCCGCAGTCACGTGGCCATAAAGCTGGCGGACACGCGCGGAGAACCTAAGCTTCGGAGTCCCCTCAAGCTTTCGGCCAAAGATTTTCCATGCCCCCCACCCAAACCGGCTGTGGATCCTGAACCCCAAGGTGCGGGAAAGTGGCTGCGCCCGACACTCCCTGAACCTGGGATCCGCATCCAACCGCGCGCCGAGCAAGATCCTGGGCTGGGGGGGGGGGGGGAGGGGGCGATGAAGGCGTTTGTTGTGCATTGCTGCTCAGAGGTTGCGTGCGGGAAAAGGCATCCGGGCACCCGAAAGTGCCTCACAGGCTTGTGGGCATTTGCAGTGCTGGTCAGAAAGCTTTCCCAAGCCCCACAGAGCTAGTGCATCCCCTTCCGATTCTGTCCACCCAACAGGCTGGCAGGCCGAATGGCACGTTCTCACAATAACTTGTACCGAGGGGATCCAATACATCCCACGCTCAGAGCTCAATCTGAACTGTTGGTGTTGTGCCTTGCAGTTCGGGTGTCGTTCAAAGTTAGGGGACCTTTGGTGCGAGGATTTTTGCTTGCTACGGCTGCCAGCTTACCGACGCGACTCCCTTTTCTGCAAGACACACTGAACCAACTCATCAGCCTCCTTACTGCATATACCCTTTTGCAAAGACTGCCCGGCCACAAGACACCGCATGAGCTTCCATGGCACAGCAAAACCTTGTCAGATCCATTGTCGGATCCCTGTTGGGGGTTTGGTTTTAGTACTCTGGGGAGCAGAGGCAATCCTCCTAAGCAGCACACGGGGCTTACGCTATGAGGAACATGACAACGAGCCGAGTCTCTTGAGAGCGTCCGCCTTCGCCTCTTTGTGCAGCTCCCTCAACCTATATGCAAGGGCTGGAATTCTCTCTGCCAATCTTTGTCCGCAAGGTGCAGTATTTGGGCTCGCTTCCTGCGGTTGAGGTCACTGCCCGAAGGTTCACGGGAGCACTTGAGGCAGTTCGACTTAGGGACCACACCAATAGCCTTCTAGGGGGTATTTGGACCGGCATCTGCGATTGGGGTGGCGATGCCTGCCTGAAAAATGCCTGCCAGTTCACGTATCACGAAAGGGCTCAGGGGCCTTGGCGCTTTTGTTGCTCGATCTACCAGACCATGTTGAGTCAGTCCCCCTATGAAGCCGTCAGAAGCTCAAAGAGACTTTGACCCGCTGCTGTAGGCAAAGAACCCCTCAAGAAAGTCTTCTTCTTCTTCGGCCAACGGGCTTTTCGTCTGAGACGGGCAGGTGCTGCATCGCCGTTTCATTCATCCTCCCGGCGGCGGATTCTTGCTGGGGATGGGGAGTTTAAAGGTTCTTACCATCATACCTCAAGCATCTGTCACTGTCTCGGACCCAGAGCACTAAGAGTTTCGCCTCCTTGGGCCTTGGGTTTCGTTCGGGTTCTGGGATCAGGGTTGGCTAAATACACACAGAAGCCCCAAGATGGCTCCCTCCTCTTCTACAGCCTTCGACGTTCGACCGCCCTACAAGCTCTCTGAACATGTCCCTCGGGTGACGCAAACAAAAGAAGCACCTTTTTACCTGCTAGCCGGTCCTCGAGCGGTACAGCTGGACTGCATCCCTCAGTGACAGTCGCAGCTGGTGCTGTACCACGGACGTCCAGGCAGATTGGATCGTCGGAACAACTCTGCTGTTGATGGCCTTACCTTAACCCGGAAGGAGTGGATAAGATGGGAGTTCTCTTTGACAACTCGGCAACCCACCGGAACAAAGTTTCCTGACGGTTGAGGCTCTAGGGTTTGGGGCCAAGGGGTGCTTGGGAGTTTCAGGTTCTGTCTCCAAGCGCCGCAAGGCAACCAGAGGCTCTGGAGCTCATTTCGCGCTTACTAGCTCAGATTGCCCTGCATCCCGAAACCGCAAGCGAACGCCCAAGCCGATTGCTGCAAAACCCTGCAGGCCCCACACCCTTTCACAAGACTCCCAGAACCGGCCCTTTTGCAGAAAAACTCTTGGATGCCCCAAGCACAGTACTCGCCGGCCAACTCCACCAGCATGGCCCCGTTTATCGGCTGTCCATCGATCTTCTTGGGTTTCAGGAACCTCGTGTGTTGAAGCGCTTTGGGGGGCTTGGGGAAAAAGATCAAGTCCACGTCCGAACCGTCATTTCGACTGGCTTTTCCGGGTGTGCGGAGCTGGATTTGGGGGTTTCCCAAGTTCAATATACCCCTTTTTGGGGGGCCCCTTTAAGGGGATCGTGCTCTATTTGGTGTGTACAAGGGTACCCCTTTTTCGGGAAATTCCCCTATCTCGCAAGGCGCGGGTTTCAATACGGATCGGAAAATCGGTTCTGCCGCGGAGCATGTACACCTTCTTCACAAAGGCCTCCACCTGTCACTCCAGGCTGGGTGCCAGGGCTTTCGGCTCTCCACACGATGACTATATGGATTTTGTTATGCCGTACTGGTATTCTAGCAAGCCGATTGTGTGATTCGATCACCTCGCGTTATCATGTTGCATCATGCCATGTTGTAGAATATGCAAGCACCAGCTTCGGGCAGTTTAGGGCAACTGGAGACTAACCAGCAAGAGAGATGATAACACACGCACCGTCTGTGCGCAATGTCCCCTCACCCCGGCATACCGCATCAATCAAATCGAGGATGCTGAGCCGTCGTCTCTCGAGCCTGAACCCTAAACCCTAAACCCTAAACCCTAAACCCTAAACCCTAAGCCACCATAGAGTACCACGGAAACATGCTCCTCGCCTGTTCGCGGAACTCCGGACGCAGGGACTCGTACGGCCTCAACTCTTTCGCATCTGATACCAACAGACACCGCCAGATCCCAAAGCCCCAAAGTCCTTGAACCAGGCTCTGAGCATCAGCTGGGACCAGGGCTGAACCCGAAACCCCTAACCCTAAACCCTGATCCGGGGGGGTTGCACTCAGACGCATCGGCAAGCAATTCAGCCCAAGAGCGCGCCCAGTAAGATTGGGGCACCCCCTGTCAGGTCGCAGATCCCCTGCCCCCAGCTGGAGCTGAGCTCGCGGCAGCTTCTGGATGTTGCGCAGGTCTGCCTCATCCACTACAGGCCGCACGATGGTGGCGCAGTCGCGCTCCCGGAAAAGGTCCTCTGCTGAGGACGTGGCGTGGCTTGAGAAGACACGGACAAACCACCTGACACTAAGCATACATGTACCCAAAGAGCCCGATACTGCTTAATTAAGGAATATACCTTAAATCATATAGGGATCCTGGATATGATTTAAGGAATATTACTTAATTAAGCAATATTGGGCTCTCCGGATACCCGGATGACGTCCTTGATGACATCCCGCAGCTTATTCTTGTCGTCTTGACCTGCCGCTAGGCAGACGCGAAGTGGCAAGAGTTGCCCAAACAGATTCGACATGATCGGATGGCTTTGCAAACGTGGCCAAAATCCTGGTACCCTGTGAACGCTCACATCTTCAAGACCTGCCATTGTCAGCATGAACCCGCCCGAACCTCGAACAGACTGCAAGGCTCGCTCCAGATACTCCTGACTTTGGCCGGGACAACATACGCCTGCATGTGAAAAAAAAAAACCCAGCACGCTCGGCTGCAGTTACTGTAGTTGACAAGAAGGATGCAGGTGCGAGATCAGGCTCACCATGGTATATCAGCCCCCACTGACTTCAAGAAGTTATGTCAACTTGAAAAAGGCCCATTCACTCTCCCCTGAAGCCCTGAAGAAGGACCTCCCGAACCCTCATTCTGCAGAGGCTCATAAGCAGACGCTCACCTTCTTCGAAATGTAAAAAAGGCGTGGGAATAGTTCATACTGTTCCCTTATGCTCCCTGCATATTTTTCGTATCTTTCCTTTGATACCCCAAAAACCCTACTCCAATGATTTCGACCCCAAGAATACCTGCATGCAGCGGAGGCTCCTTCTCGGAGATAGGCGCTCCGGACCTTGGTGCGGGCTGTGGGTTTGCATCTGGTGAAAACTGAAATTAAAATCTCAGCATGCTCCATAACCGGGAAAATCACCTGGGCCTAACATATATTCGTTCCAAAAAACCTACACGGCCCTGAGAACCAGGATGCCTGCGCGCAATGCTACCTGCACAGACACAGCGCAGCTGCGCCTGTAACTAGTTCATGGTTGGGATAGTATTAAAAATCTACGTCTATATATATATATATATATATTCCTTATTGGGTTTAAGTACCCTGAAACATGTAAAATGTTACCCAACTATGACAAAGGTAAAGACCTTACCTTAACGTGCCCAGCGGCTCGTCGGCCAGGCGGAGGTGGAAGTCTCGCAGAACCCAGAGGAAGAGAGGAAAATATTGGGCCAGGTCCGCAGACTTCTCCTCCTTCCCCATGGTGCATGGGGCTGCATTTGGTGAGTTTCAGTGGTTATTGGGTTCGACACATTCTGTGGCACGCAAACTGCATGGACAAGCGTGGGTCCAAGTTGGTTTCTGGCACTCACTACGGGGTTTGAGGCTTCCGGTTCCGCAGACTCTGCCGTGCCGCTTTTCAGGCTTCAATGAAACCCTAAACCCTAAACCCTAAACCCTAAACCCTAAACCAGTTCGGGGGTCGATTGGCCATCTCTTTGGCACCTCGTTGCGGCGGTGGCTCTTCACATGGATGTGCTTCGCCAGGTGCAGCACAAGATGGAGATCGTCAATGGCCTCGCCAGGAGGGCTCTTAGGGTTATCAGGGTTACTAGGCTTATCAGGGTTGTCAGGGTTGTTAGGGTTTTCTTGGGGTTATTGGGGTTGTTAGGGTTATTGAGGTTGTTAGGGTTATTAGGGTTATTTGGGCAATCCATCCAGCGCAAGATGCCAGGGCTGAGGGCCACGAAGCACCAGTCTCATGCCTACAGAGGACTCTGGCCAAACTGAAGCCGAGATCAAGGATCAGGCGAGCCCGCCCTTTGCTGCGCGCCCGCACACACACCCGCACACATAGAGAGCGCATGGGAAATAAATGTCAGAAACAGAAAGTTGACTCCACGCAATCAGTGAGTACACAAAGCCATACGTGTCAGCCAACCAAGCTAAAGCCTCAGCCGGCACTGCAGAAATGCCAGCTGGAGCCTGCTCGTCTATCGCCCCCATGGAGTTGTAGATAAAGTACCTGAAAAGTAGCATGACAACGAGGGCAGGCGCGTGTAAGAACTCCAACGGGCTCGGGTGGTTCAGGTATAGCCACACACACACACAGACCGTGCGTCCAAGAAAGCACGGGCACGAGGACAGCAGGATGCAAAGCGACAGGATCTGCATGTCACAGCTCGCTGTGCGTTGCGTTGAGCCCAGGCCCTCCGTGTCGATGAGGACGCAGAAGTAGTCCTACCGCAGTTCCATGTAGGGGCCCGGCTTCGATACGCAAGCACTCGCAAGACTTAGCCCCCTTTTCGCACCGAAGGCCAACATCACTGTGTAAGAAAGCAGCACCATAGATGCCGCTTGGCTCCACAAAAGCTTGCTCGAGTCACGCGGCTTTTAAGCTTTTGAACCCACGCGCAAATCAGGGGTGCATAACACATAACAAGGATCCATAAAGGGGATCATGACCATGACTTGGCGAACATGTTTGCTTATCGACCACTCCACTACGCAGTCCGGCGCCAGCTGAACTGGCTGGCCCCAAATCCAAAGGCCCTTCCTTCGAGGTTTCAGGGTTGCGGGCCTGGCGGTTTGGGGTTTAAGGGTTTAGGATTGCACAGGGTTGCATGGCGGTGACAATGCAGGGGTGGAGCTATGCCAGCTGCGCATCGTTGAAAGGTTATGTGCATTCTGCAATGTAAATGAAAGTTCTCTTCATTTTTTGAGCGTTGACCGTGGACTTGGCGAAAGAGAGAACACACAAGAACCTACATGCGGCCCGGCACAAGACATCGGCTGGGGCCACGATCCTGCATGGCACCGCCAACGCTACATGCCGAAGTTTATAACATTTTGGACCCAGAACATCTTCAATCAACAGAGAACCGAAACTTTCAGCTTCAGTCAAGAACGGCCAACTTGCAGCCGAGGGGCGTGCACGGATTGATGGTCGGGCCAATCTCGAAACCGTCCTGCAAACCTGCAATTATCTCTCTCACTGTTAGTCACAGGTACCACACAAAAAGACTACGCCTAACGTTGTCACCCTGACGGTTGTTGTCAAAGGCATCAACCCAAATGAGCAGGATCCACAGCTCGGACCAGATTTGAAAGCACTAGTGTCACTAGTGTGCTCTTCCCCCCGCCCCTCTTCTTCGCAGGATTCCGCAAATGGCACGCAAAGCACCCTACCGCTCGCAGTCGTGAGCTTCTGACAAGGACCCTATCAAGCAAATCCGAGTCGGAGGCAGTGAGCTCAAGGTCCGGTCCCCCCCTTGCGTGTGTGCCCGCCCTTTCTTTCTGCCACTGATTTCGGCAGGCTCTCGAGGATCTTGCTTGGTCCCAACTCGGAGAACTCTGCCGCGTCTATTTCTGACTTCTACTAGCATCTCATCTGGCGGTCTCGGCATGTGACAGATTGTGTGCACGGCGGCTAGCACCCAGAGCTTCTCAAAGGCTCTCCACCATCCAGCAATTGTCTGCCTTCTCCTGATACTCATTGTTGCCCCATCTGTGCAAACTCTCACCCGCAAACGCACGCTGATGCTTTTGCGTTTAAAAGAAGTCCGGGCCTGTCACCTGACACGCCTGAACGGTTCTGAACAGCAGCCTGTGCTAATCTTGCCGCGTGGCCTAGCAAACGGTTCAGAAGGAAGGACTTCCCGGTCCGGTACAACCCGGCAATGCCCACGATCCTCGGCAAGTCAGGTTTTCAGAACTCGCCAAAAGCGGATGATTTCAACTTTGGGGTGCGGATGCGACACTGTACCGTCTGTACGATCTCTCTCCGTGAATCAGCCCAGCTACGCCAGTCTCCCCGGAATCTGGTTGAGGATGGCCGCGGCATTCTCCTGCTTGTTCTAGGACCCCTGCTTTTACAAAACCCCCCAATTCTGGAGCACTCAAAAACGTTTGTGCACAATCCCCGACGTCCAAAGCTATACTGTTGGTTTGTAGAGAAGCAGGGAATGAGGTACCCTACATCCCCTTACATACACACTATAAGGGATTTTATAGGGTATCCCCCCAAAAAACACCCTTTGCGGGATTATAGAGGGGACCTCATTCCCTCATTCCCTACGAACCAACAGTAAGAAACCCTGCCTGAAGGTGGCACTTGCCATCATCGTCGATCTGAATCAGCTGCAGTGGGCCGCTGAAGTATGCTGCGTCGCCGTCGGCCATCGGAGCTGTGACCGACGTCTTTCGGGATTCCAAGTGCTAGGGGCTAGGGAAAGGGGGGTGGGCATGTTGCCTCAGAGTCCTGATCCACAGCTCTCCCTGCTTTCCCCCCCCCCAGGCATCGGTGCCAAGAACATGCCAACAATGGCGTAAAGGGTAGGAGAGGAAGTGGGTTCTGACACCGGGCGGTCGGGTTTTTTTAGATGCCGGGGTTTGATGCTGTGGGGATCTGTGATGGTGTCTTAGCTGCAAGTGCTCTGTAAGGTGTCGCATTGCCGATGGTGTGGCTTTGGATCAGCAAAGGCTCACGAGGCGCAGGCACTTCATTGGTTGTCGACTCTCATGACATGGACGCGAAGGGAGACTGAGTCAAAGCACCGCACCAAGGGAGCCCCAATGGAGATGTGGCGGGAGTTGGATTGGGCTCACACTGCGCAGGGCGAAAAACAGAAGATTCGGCAAAAGCTTACTGGTGGCGAATGTAGGCTTGAGGTCGCGATGCCTCATTTAGCATTTTGGAACCATGTAAAGCAGCTTCTGTGGCAGATCACCCCTGATTCACTGCTCACGACTATTTTTCTGCAGGCAGTCTGGGAGGCGCCCAGACAATGCGAAAAATGCCAATGAAGGGCTCCGGGCATTTGCCAGGGCCTGACACTCTCTGCATTTCCTGGGCGCGAAGGTATTGAAGGTCGCACTGCGGTCAGCCGCTGCGCCGCGGCCTCCGGCCATCATGCGAAAAGGGTGAGTGGTAGGTAATTAAAATAAAAACTAAGAAGAAGAATAGCAATAATGACAATAATGATGATGATGATAATTATAAAAATGATGGTGATAATAATAATCATAATCATAATCAGAATCATAATCAGAATCATAATAATGGCAAGAATGGGGCCTGTGTCCTAGAAGCCTGCGATGGCGCGCAGGTCCAAGTGCCCCGTGAAAGTGTAGCCATCCTTGAGATGGGTTTCATGCTCATGCGCTCGCGCTCACCTCTGCACATTTCAACCTCCGGCACATGAGGAGTTCAGGGTTTAGGGTAGGGTTTAGGGTTTAGGGTCATGTTTCCAGCAGGTTCCTCTCGGCCCCTACTGGGCGCGCCAAGGTCTACCACACGCCCTTTGAACCGAATATAGGGGCCTTTATAATTACAATAGGTTTGGGGGGGAGGGGGCGTTCTTTTAGAATAAAGATCAGGGACCATAAGGGAATACTATTATAGTAATTATTCCGACCCTAAACCCTAAACCCTAGACCTAGACCCTAAACCCTAAACCCTAAACCCGAAACCCTAAACCCTAAACCCTAAACCCTAAACCCTAAACCCTAAACCCTAAACCCACCCACCCACCCCCCACCCCATGCGGCCCGGTCTCCCCCAAGGCAGCAGCTTCAGTCGGGTCGATCTGTCCAGGGGGCTCTGCAGGGAGATGTAGCGGTTTAGGGTTTATAAGGTTTCGGGCTCAGGGTTTAGGGTTTAAGGTGTAGGGTTTAGGGTTTAGGGTTTAGGGTTTCTTAAACACCAAAACCGCGACCTCCCAAAGCCCTCCCAAAACAGCCTCAGGAGCCCCCATCGGGAAAAGGACGGGCAGCTCTTCGCTGTGAAACCTGAGCTCTTTTTGCCCAAGGCTTTGAGGCTCCGACTGCTAGGGCTGCGTAGCTCAGTTGAAGCTCGAGGGCACTTCTTGTGGAGGTTGGCTCTGCAGTCCATTTTGACGGGGTGCGGGGTCCCGCTCTGTCATGGGGTGCCTGTATATATTTCCCTTTACAAAGGGGCCCGTCGCTGACAAGGACCATTCCTTGCCGGTAGCACTTGGAGGGTCATGGTACGTATTAACCAACTATAACTGTACTTATGCCCCACTTGTAAGCCTATGGTTGTAAGTACAATGAAAAGTACAGTGATAATTGGTTAAGAAGTACCCTGAACCCTAAACCCTAAACCCTACAAGTACCGGGATAATTGGTTAAAAAGTACCCATGGACCTCCAAGTAGAGCCCTAAACCCTAAACCCTAAACCCTAAACCCTAAACCCTAAACCCTTAATTCCTAAACCCACTGTCTTGCCATAAAGGACGCCATGTCGCTCAGGCTGTCCATCGGTCGAGCCCTCCAGGAGCATGCCGGCCTTCGGTGGCTTCGGAATTAGGGGTTTAGGGTTTAGGGTTTAGGATTTAGGGTTTAGGGTTTAGGGTTTAGGATTTAGGGTTTAGGGTTCAGGGTGTGGGGAAGATAATTCTGGACATGCATGGCCTGGGACCCCATGTCGAGGTGCTGATCTTTGGGACTTCTAGGTGGGCCGCGCCCAGCATCTTGGCACTTCAGGAGCAAGGGAAGGACTGGAAGCAGGATCAGGGTTGGAATCGCGTACTGGGGAAGGCGAGGGCAAGCCCAACAAAGACGACCACAAAGGAAGCGGTCCGCGACCTGAGATCTGGACCTAGAGAAAAGGATGACGAGAGTGTACGCCAATGTGTGGCTTTGGGAATTGGGCCAGTCAATGTACGTCAGGAATGAGGGCATTCCTGCAGGCTCGGCCGGCTGTCAGCCGCGATGTAGCCACAGCAGAATGCACCAAATAGAAACGGAATTCGCCTAATTTCAATAGGGGCATCTATGAGCGAACTAGTGATGAACTCAGATCTGCAGAGTGTCCGGGCCCGGTTGCAGACCGCCTCTCTCCTGTCTTTTACTTTTCTTCACAAAGCTGGAGACTCAGTGGAGGCGGTGCAAGATACATAGCATGCGAACCAGAAATTGAGCGGTTCGAAGTCTGAATTGCTTTCATCTGAGCGCCGCTGCTCTTCACAGACCTTCGACTACTTGCGTGAACTCACGGACTTCATTCCGAGTGAAATTCCGAATGGCTTCAGATGTTAATGGGATCGAGGAGATCTCGGAAGATGTTGTAGATTTTCGGGGGCTGGGCAGCATTGCGTGGCTGCCTTCACGGGGCTGCTTTCATGGTCGGACCACTTGGGATGCGTTGCGACGCACTTGCAGACAGGGGCCCGTCTCAAGCTATCCTGAAACTCCATAACCTTGACCACCAACGCCTGCTACACCCCCGGGCCCTTGGGCGTTGCCACCCCCAAAACTCTCAACCTGCACACCGGGCCTCTCAAAGCTCGATTAGGACCTCAAGTCAAACTCTCTGTATCCAGAGCGGCCGCTGCACGCTGAAGCTGTCGCCCAGTAAGCAGACACCAGCAGAACTTGTACTCATCTCCTTGCGACGTGAAAACTAAGGAGATTTTGCACTTTCTGGAAGCAAGTGCGCACCCGCAGCCGACCACTACCGCTGATGCGACAGCAAACCCAACATCAGCAAGCAACTGGTGCGCCGCTCCTTTGCTCAGAGAGAAGCTCGATTCGCCCTGGGACTTCAAACTTCAGGGGCAGGAACTCCGGACCGAGACATGGGGCTGCTGTACCGGTTTTTGCGGGCAAAGGTTCCGAGTCTACTGGGTCTACGGTAGGAAGGACTCTTAAGAGCGGCGCGACATGGCTTATCCTCTAAACTGTCTCTCCGGCAGCAGCACTCACACACAACGACATGGTCAACAAAGGGACATCAATACCTCTGAGCACCCTGCGATCGTGGGCCGGGTGAAGGGGAAGACCTGCACAAACCGGAAGCTGCAGGGTAAGGGCAGCATGCAAAGATCAGAGGACTTTCAGCTTCGGGTGCAGCCAGAACAAGGTGAGAGCCGCGCGGCTAGCATCTCCATTCAACATCTAGAGGCCACCTCTGGGTTTCAGCAGGGGAGGGGTGGAATACCACTGAGCCCAACTCAGACCCAAACCCTAAACTGCAGAACCCCCTAAACCCTAAACCCTAAACCCTAAACCCTAAACCCTAAACCCTAAACCCTAAACCCTAAACTGCAAACCCTAAACTCCGAATTCCACACACCCTGAAGACCTTGCCATCATCGGCGCGCAGCACATAGAAGCGAGCCCGGCTTCTCACCTTTCGGAGGCCTAAACCCTAAACCCTAAACCCTAAACCCTAAACCCTGAACCCTAAACCGGCAGAATCCAGGCATCGAAGTAGTTGCGAGTTTCCGAAAAGTACGGGTGGCGCCCCGTACCCCAAATTCTAGCTAGCAGCGTCCCTTTACAAGGACTCCCCCCCTCCTCCCCAAAAAGGGGATCCCTAATTTGAGATACAAAAGCTGGACATTTCAGGGTTGAGGGTTTCTCCGATAGAGCGCGAAGCCCGAAACTCCGAGTGGCTTGTCTGCCTTGGGCTGTCAGCAGAAGACCGCGAGTTGGCGGACACTTCAGGAAGAAGCCAGGACGGCAGGCAAATGACTGCAGAAACATTCTCTTGCTTTCTGCTTCGGGGCTGATGGAGGTTCAGTTTGGGGTTTCTTGCCACCCGCCAAGCAGCAAGCCGCACTGCAGGGACGATTTCAGAGGGGCCCAAGGTTCGACTTAAAGCTCGGAGAAGGGAGGGCACGGGCTTCCACTAGCCCCCAGCTACACCGCCCAACACCAACACTACGCTAGGCCCTGGGAGTTTCTGCGCCCGCACTGACTTTCGACGTTTCTGCACGTTGCTCCCGGGACCCCAAGGGAATACCACCAAGCCTCGCCCTCGCCACGGGAGGGACGGCGCACCGACATGCGGAAGAAGTAGGCCCAAACCTTGCAGTGTCCAGGCTTGAGGGGGGCAAAGAGAATGGCACAACATATTCTGCTGTACATGCCAGCTACAGGTTCTTCGTCTGCAGAGGGTTGCACTGACTGCACGGAGGGCTCAAGATGCTTTTTTTGCTGAGAGTTTAAAGCTTCCGGACTTTATTTTGCAACCCGAAACCGAAACCCCCCTGCGCGGAAATGCTGCGACGTGGACCTCCATGACAAAAGCAAACCCTAAACCCTAAACCCTAAACCCCACTCTGCCCCTCTCCAGCTGCTTTGAGGCTTCGGGGCTTTGAAGGTGAGCACAAGAGGCATCTGGGAAGTTCTCTCGGTCCATCTTGATCCGATGAACATCCTGGGGTCTGCAGCCTCTCACTCTCTTTAAGGTGCCATGCGTGGTGACAGCAAGTCTGAAGGTGGAGGGCATCAGGATGCTCGAAAAACCCTAAACCCTAAACCCTAAACCCTAAACCCTAAACCCTAAACCCTAAACCCTAGTCCGCCCAAGGCTCCCAGTGGCTGACCCCGGAAAACCTCAGCGGCACAATTGGAGACTGCTGGAACCGAAGGGAACCGAAGTGCGCCCAAAGCCTTCCCAGAGACTCCAAAACCCCTTAATTAAGGAATATCCCTTAAATTTTAATAGGAACCCTAATATGATTTAAGGAGGGGTTTTGGAGTCTCTGGGTTCTTGGATCTAGGTGTACATGTGCAGCTCACAGGCGCCATGCAGCAGCCTACTCCTTGCATTATCGTCATGCAGCTGCCAAACCTCCAAAGTCCACACACAAGTCTCACAACTGCCCTTGCCGAGTTTTGTCTACCAAAGAACCCAGAGCACCTGACACCAGGCAGGCCAATGCTAAGCCCATCACTCCGTGGCGGGCTCAGGACTTTCTTTCTGGAAGCCGTTGACGAAACGATCAATGACAGGCCTTCCACGATCTTCGGCGCTAGGTTTCCTGAACCCTGTTTGAGGGTTTAGGGTTTCGGGCCTAGGGTTTAGGGGTTTGGGATTAGGGTTTAGGGTCTAGGGTTTAGGGTTTAGGGTTTAGGGTTTAGGGTTTAATTAGGGTTTAGGGTTTAGGGTTTAGGGTTTAGGGATCGCCAGCTATGGATATCGACTGCCTGACAGGCTCTCTGCATGCACCGACCGTTGCCAATTTGTTGTCCTCTTACCACACATTGACAGCAGCGAAAGCCCACCATCAAACAAGTCCCAAACTCAGCCAGCCGGCCTCAGATGCCTGGGCTCTCTTGCTCAACGCACTTGGGAAGGAGCGGAAGGAGTGGGGCATGGGGGGATCGTCTGCAAAGCATACAAAAGCATGTAAATCGTCTCATCTGAGCTGAGGCACTCGTCCATGATGTCTTTCAGCTCCTCAGGGCGACAGATGCAGATGGGGGCTTCAAAGAGGCACAAAACGGACCTGATCCCTCTAGCCCGCCTACACAGCCCCTGAACCTTTCTGGTGGAGATGGCTTCAACCCATCCCCCAAAACACCATCCACGGATGTAGGTGAAGTCGGGAGGCCGCTTCGTCAATCTTCGCTTGCCTCACATGAGACATACTCAGGGTTGGAATATTCCCTTATTCGTAATCAGGATCCTTATAGTATAAGTTAGGAGACATGTTGAGGGTTCAAGCGCTTCTGCCGGAGGAATGGGTCTGGGGCAAAGGGCGACCGAGAGCCTGGTGAGCTCATCAGCTGAAGACAAACACATGTTGATGACAAAGACCGGTCAATTCATTGACTCGCTGCTTCGTTCCATTCTTTTTGGCACCCGCGGCGTGGCCGGACGAACCACTCAGCAGGACGTTCGTTCCATTCCAAAAGGTTTGCCAACCCTCTTCGTGCCGGAATCGGGCCTTCGGAAACATCTTCTCGGAGAAGGAGAAGGCTCGGAAAAGCAGCGGTTTCTATTTGCAAGTGGGTCGGGCCCCATCCCGGTGTTCCCCCTTGGCTTTGGAGAAGCCCCAAGCGAGGCTTGCGGGGAGAGGCCCAGCTTTGGGAGGCCCTGGTGGAGCGATAGAGAAGGCAGGAGGGTCCTTTTTGCAACCGGGGTTTAGGGTTTAGGGTTTAGGGTTTAGGCTTTAGGGTTTAGGGTTTAGGGTTTACGGTTTAGGGTTTAGGAAAACACAACTCCTGATCTGGCTGTTGGGGATACTTCGGCTTTCGCCAACAGTCTCACAAACACGGCGAAGCGCGGGAGAAAGGCGGGACCTGGAACTCTGCAAGGCGCAACAACGTCTTAGTTATTATAGCTATACTCCCCTTCTAACCTTAATACAATATTAATGTTTAATATCCTCTTGGGTTTTAAATAAGCAAAAAACTCCCAAGGGGGACATAGATAACCCTTCAAGACCCTGCATAGCTGCACATATTCGTGTGCACTTTCGGTGTGCCTTCGCTACCTTCTCAGGCTATTCCGCTACCTGATAAAGACCCCCTCCCCACCCCCCAAGGCGCGCACGCCCCCGGCATTGCCGGAAAAATCTCCAGCGCTGCCTCGCAAGTCAGGCTTGGATGTGTTTTTACGCTCACGTGCAGGAACAACTTGGGTGACATTTCGCGGTCACGCAAAGAATGGTGTGGCTGACGCATGTCTGGCGCTGAACTTATGAGCCACCACATTTATCCCAAGCCCTTCTGACCGAGCACTTCACACATCTTCAAACCCTAAACCGAGAATCCGCCGAGGCCTCGGGCCGAAGGTGTATTGGTTGGTCGGACCCCTTTTTTTATCTGGAAAGGGTACCCCGCGTGGGCGACCACAATCTGAAAGTGCAGGACCAGGGCCAGTTGCCCCGCCTGGCAGCCCCCCCCCCCTTCCCACCCCGCCCTCCCCCCTCACGCCCCCCTCCACCCCCACCTATGCTGCCACCCCCCCCCCCTGCTTGAGGGGCCTGGCTCCACTTTACGATCAATCCAAGCCGAACCGTCTCAACCCTCAACCTTGAACCTTGAACCTTGAACCCTAAACCCAAAAAACACCTAAACCCCAAACCGTGAACCTGGAGCCCTAAGCCCTCAACCCTAAACTAACCCTCAACCCTAAACCCAAACCATAAACCATAAACCCAGAACCCTAAAGCCTAAACCCAACCCATTGCTTGGGGTCCAGCGACTTGGGCGCTGCGGAATAACCATGCTCACGCGGACCTAAACACCCTGAACCCTAAACCCTCCTAAACTCAAAGCAAGTCCTGGCTGTATACTTGGTGCCTGAGGGCTTGTCTGGAAGTTTGCTTAAGTCCAGTGGACAGTGTTCAGCTATTAAGCTAAGTGAGACCACAGAATTCTACTACCCTAAAGCCTAAACCCTCTAAGGCAAGAACCGCATACGTTCTTTGCGGACTGGTTCCTCTCGTCCAACTCACGGTGCAGCCTGGAATTGGCAATAAGGTCTGCCGCAAGTCACCAGCTTATCTTGCAGCATCAAATTGCCTGCCCAAAAAGACGCTTGGAAAAGGTATGCTGCATGTGTGTCCCTGTGAAGAAAGTGCAGCTATATGCAGGACAATGGAGGACAGCTTCAGAAACTCTATCATGCACCTAGGTTGACCAGGCTTTCGACACAACGGCACGCCTTTCCCTTCTGTGCATCAGCCATTGCTGACTGATTTGGGCACTAAATTGGCCCCGTTGATTTCATTTGCTACTTGTACACGGAAGCTGCTAAGGTCTGTCACAGGCTCGGCCTAACGCCAATTCAGCCGGCCGATGCCATTGTATCATCCCAATGCCTCCCTGCACAACCCGAAAAAGGTATGTCTCTGCAAATGAAAGTTAGTCAGAACAAACCACCACCTCAGAGACATAGCCTCGAAGATCCGACACGCCTTTCTCGGTGCAAAGCTCGGGCCTACTCAGCCTCTCTCTGGCACCATTGGAGCAATCAAGCCCACTGTCAAGCTCCAGGTGCGGATTCCGGAAATTAGGCGTCCCTTTCTTGGGGGACCTACGGAGATTCGACTACTTTCGGAGGCATCAACCGAATTTTGGAAAGCCCCTCGTCCAAACTTAAGCGCTACAGGCTGCAGATCCCATGATGTATCACGCGGTCAGGAGCTCCTGCGATCCGGCTGTGCCAACCCTTGATCACATGCCCCACCTTAATTGCAAGGTATCCTAAACACCCTAACACCCAGACTCAGACAGTCCACAGCTCGAGCAGGATCACAACCGACTGAACCTGTGTAATGAATCTAATGCGAACGGATGGCACATCCTCCAAGCAGTAACATCGAGCGGTGAGCGCCACTCCGTCCGGAAATGGCATACTGAAAAACTGCATTCAGGCCACAGCTGCTCTGGAGTATATCTCTGGGGAAGGATGTGATGAAGCGGTCCCTCCAAGAGACTATATAGGCTAAGGATTCCCGATGTCGCGTGGTATAGGAGGAGAAGAAGGTCAGGTCGAGCACAATGCACTGGTAAATGTCAGGCCCTTCCTTCCCCAGAGCTCCCCAAGCTGTAAGGCCAAGCACTCCGCTGCGGTCCAGCACATGGAGAAAACAACTCTATCTATATAAGTATAAGCAAAAGTATCTATAATCTATATATGTATAAGAGCAGAACGGATCAGAAGTCAGTCGAGCGCAGGTTCGCAATATTCTTGCTTGCCTGAGAAAACCTTTAATGCTGTGGTCCTCAACTCCGGCGAGTGCGCCACAGGGAATGCGAAAGTTATAATGCCGAAACACTGCGAGCGTTCAAGAGCAGACACAGCGCCATCAACGCAGCCTGCTTCTAAGACCATCTACAGGTTCAGGGGAGCAAGCGGTACAGCTCAGGGATTGGGCTGATACCTCGCCTGCAGCAATAGCGAGAGAAGTGCATGCGGAGATCTTCCAGCAATGTAGTCAGCTGGTTGGTTCCTTTGTCCATGTCCTCCTGGTTGCCACAGCACACCACCATTTCCACCGGCTTGTTGTTGCCACCTTCACTGTCTCCTTGGCTGACTCGGATGTAGGCGTTGCATAGCGGCGCAGAAACCGTCCCCCAACTTTCCGCATGGATTTCCCTGTGCATGGGAGCTCAGGGGGCTCAGGGGGCTCAGGGGGCTCCCTGGGGCGACACTGACACTGGCCTCTCAAGGCCAGGTGGGGCAAACCCGGCAAACCTTTGGGGAGACGGAGATGGCCTCTCGAGTCCAGGGCACGCCAGGCAAACGGAGAGGTCGTGTAGAAGGTGCTCGAGGAAGTGAATCCAGCCTGCTCGGAAGCCAGCAAAGTTGCCAGAGCTTGCAGACTGGAGCTGCACTGCTTGTGGGATCGGTTGCATCCATTGCATCCATGACTTGAGAGCTCGTGGGTGTTGCCACTCGCATCGGGGACGAACATTGGGCGGCGATCTCCTTCCAGCATGACGAGACTGGCACCTTCACGGGCATAAGGTTGTGCCAGGCAGTGCGAGGTGAATCAGAAATTGATGTAGCCGTACTGGCGCGCGTTGGAGTGAGATCCTCGTCTGCGACAGCTTCAGCGGTGGTTCTGCTGGGCCTCGACTCCACGTCTTTCAGCTTGATCACATCGTAGGGCTTCTTCCCATTTGCCTGTGACTTTCCGACGGCTCCACGCGGGCGAGGTGGTTGGTTGCCCAACTCACCCAGCTTAAGCTCGAGGCTGCGAGACAGTGCCATGGCAACTGAAGCTCCAGGACAACGGGAGTACGCCTTGCCCCTGACTCCTCGCTATGCCGCTATGCGCAAGCCAAATGCTTTAGCCGAATGGGTTATGGGCGTTTGGGGTTGGGAGTTCGAAAGCCATCTAAAGCTCGAAGCCGGGCCGAGGCGGGTCGCGTAGCGTTAAAATTAGGACCTTAGTCGCTCACTCTCGCACAAGGCAGGCAAGGTCCGTCCGTTGGTCTGTGTAGGACAAACAAGAGGAGCCTATGACAAGCAGTTTAGGACCTTTAGGTTTTGGGACTTGGGCTACAGGAAGGCCTCCCAACATTCTCGGGCTTTCTGCTTCTCATCCAGCTCGTAGTAGCCTTGCAAGCACAGGCTTAAGGGCTGCAGGAAACGGCACCAACACCCTGGAAAATGAAAAACAAGTGCAACTCTGAACCTTCTAGTCTTCAAGTTCTAGGCAACCCTGTTTGCACCACGCTTGCCAACCCTCAACCCTACCCCTTAACATTGCCTAAGCTATATGACTTCCAAGCGCTCAAAGATCCCAACATCCCGGAACCCACGGACTCGCGGCACGCTGAGCACCTGACAGCTGCCCATGCCAGTCCAGCACCTCACGGCTTCGGCTTTTCTTTGCCGGGACCGCTACCTGACCCAACCTTGCTGTCAGCAGCAACAAGATTGGGCAGCTCTCCTAAAGTAGGGTCCCTTTTTAGGGGTCCTTACTATAAGGGTGCCGTATTAGAATCGGGGACCCAAAAAAGGGACCCTGACTTAGAGAACTACTGATAGCCCACGGAGGCGTCAATGCTAGGGGTCAAGATCTCATAGGCCATATGGTAGCTGCTCAAAAACATGGTCCCTTTCGGGGTGCTTATCATAAGGCGGCAAGGCCGTTCAAAGAATCTTCGAAACCCAACCCCGCAGTACCCCAAACCCCCGAGACACCCCCAAAAAAAAACCCAAGATGTACCCCCCAAAATCCCCCCCAAGAAAACCCAAGTAATTACCCCCCAACCACAAGCCCCCCCCGCCCCCTCCCCCCCCAGGCGCACCAGTAGTGCCGTGGTTTGAGCTCCAGCGCCTGACAAGGGGCTCGCGGCTCCGAGGGGCAGAGCTTGCAGAACAGTCAGTCTATCGGGCTGATAGAGCGCGGCGATTTTTTGCAGCATTCTGAGGCAGTAAGTGCTGGTGAAACGAAGACCCTGCAGAACATCCTCACAACTCAAAGCTGCATCACTTGTCTACCACACGATTGTGGCTTGCCAGCTCGACTATCTTGCGATTCCGCTTCCAAAACTCGGCAGACTTGATGTTCCACCAGCGGTTCAGCCGCGACCTCCGCGTTGGGCTAAATTTGGCTGCAGCCACTTGCAGATATCAACCTCGGTGTAGCTGTATCCTTTCCTCTCTAGCCCTGCGACTTCTGCCTTTCTGCGAGTTTCCCAGACCTTCAGATTCTGTCAGAAAATGTGCGTCCTCAATCGGAAGCCACTGCAAGAAGAGTCGGTGCTTCTCCCTGCTATCTTGGGAAGAGGAATCGCAACGCTTGTTCTTGCGAAGATTCTCGATGCCGGCATTGTTGGCAGATCGATATGCCTCGGACTCCTCAAACTTGCTCATTCTCGCGAAGATGGCCTCCCTTCTCAGATTCTCTTGACCAGAGAAGTCAAAGCTTTCGACTTTGCCCTGGCCGCATGCTTGCTGGAAGAAATACACATGGAGCTCAGCGCCAAACTGTACCGCTTTCGCAACGTTCTCAATCCATAATGCCCACCACCTACAACCCCAAGGCTTCTGCTCTCCATACAAAGGGGTACACCAGCAACGACCCACCAAACCTTCGGAGTGCGGGACGTTGCTGTGCTTCCCAAACTCCTTCGTACCCTCCGGAAGGAAAACCACTGCGGCACTCGTCTCCCCCTCCCGCGCACTCTCGACCAGGCAATCCCAAGCGGTGGCATATTTGCCTGGCCAAGAAGTGATGCAGGGCCTCCCACGCTCTTCTGCCACCCTGCCTTGAAAGACGATGGTTTCCTCCAGAAGCCACCGGCGGGAATGCGTGCGCAGGTCATCATGGACCTTGCCATCCGGCAAAAAATCGAGCGGGCGCAGGTGCCAGCGAACATGCCGGCAAAGACGAAAAACAGATACGTCATGGGGTGGTGACGGAAGCTGTGGGCAAGCAGCGCAAACTCTTCAGATGTGTTTTCTGAAGAGTTTGCAGCAAAGTCACTATGACTATTAGAGGCCACGACCATCGCAGCACCGGCCGCGATACCACACCGCGCCGAGATCCATGAAACCGCTTCGAAAACACAAACGCTCCTTCGGCTCCTTGGACTGGTCCAGTAGGGCAGAAAACAAAGAAGTGCCGCACCAAGTCCCGCGCAAGTGTGGGACCACATGCCAATGAGGGATAGCCCTGGGATGAGAACCACCGCCGCACACGCTATGGCGAGGAACCAGATGACTGCAAGCTTTCGAGCGCTCCGTTCCACTTTTGCTTCGGACATTTTCTTCCTGTGTTGCCGCTCTCCGGTCTCTTTCTGGATGGCTTTCTGCTCGTTTGCTGTCCAGCTGCTAGCTTTCGAGCTAAACTCTTCCAGGTCTTTTGACGTTCGCAAGCAGTGCTCCGTGCCAAATTCGGGAAATTGCACGATGGTCGACATGACAGCCGGGTCCTCGCGCAAGCGGATGCTGAAGCTTTCTTTTGCCAGCCGGCGCTTGTGATTGGGATACAAGATGCGCCATCCATTGCCTTTGTTCAACTCCAGGGCTGCATCAAGGTCGTTGACCAGTTGAAGTTCACCACCAGGCACATCTTCGAGGTACATCTCAGACCATTCTTTGCATACCTTCGCCTTCATGTCTTGACTGAACAGACCTAAATCTGTAGAGGTGCAGAGACTCTCGCCTCGCGCAACTAATTCATCCATGCCGATCCTCCACACCACAGTTGGATCACTTCTGAGTCGGATGGCAAAGCCCTTCCTCGCCATTTGGCGGGATTCCCAGGAGTCCAGTCTTTGCCATCTTCCAAAGTCCAGCTCCGCGGCGCTACCAAGGTCATTGAGAAGTGAAACGGTCGACTCAGATTCTCGTCCAGTGGCGTGAGACAAACGGCCTCCCATCGTGCACAGTCCAAGTTTACTGGAGAGGCGAAAAAGGAAAGCACTGAATCCTGAAGCAGTTGAAGTAGGATTTGTATTTCTTGTACCCCCAAAAGGACACCCAATATGTACACTCACCAATATTAACAAGGAACCTTATATACACTCACCAATAACAGTAATATAAACCCCGTGTCAGTTGGGTTGATGGCGCTTTGCTTAAGTTGACAGAATGACACGTAAGCAATTGCACGACTGTGCCTTTTTTGCTGTAGCTGAACAACTCCGGCGCGGCGGTTGAGGGTTTAGGGTCTAGGGTTTAGGGTTGAGGGTTGAGGGTTGAGGGTTTGGGGTTTAGGGTTACCTCAGCTGGGGTGGCTCAGCACCCAAACACCCACTCTTAGCTTGCAATAACAGGGCATGATCACAGGAGAAGCTTGCCTTGTGCCATTGCAGAAGGATTGCTAGGCCCTTGTAGCGTGGCAAGAATATGGTTAAGGCTGCTCGCGGGTGGGACCTGTCTTGCATAAGCAAAGCGACGGTCCAGGACTTTGACTGTCTCAACATCAGGCAAAGCACACTACCACTTCAGAACCTCCAGCACTGACCCAGACATGCTGCAAATCTCGTGAGTTGCACCACATCCGCAGCCTTCTGGCAGTCTTCGATCGCCTTCTCGAACTCCTATGTGGAGGTGTCCGAAACCAGGGGGGCAGTTCCCACAACAAGGATTGTAGGATCTTTTTGGGGTGATGTAAAGGCCTATTTTTGGAAGTACTTGCTGGTTTGGACGGTTCGTGGAGCCCATCGTAACCTGCACTGATTCGCAGGCTCGAACTACTCCTGCGAGCTCGCACTACTCCTGCGAAAGCGCAACGCACTGCCTCGTTACCGCAATATGGCCTAACATCCCTAAATCCTCGTTTGCAACAAGCTTAGAGCAGCGCCACCCTTAGAGCCATGCCGGAAAACGGCCACCGAATCCTTTTTTTTGCATCTGGGCTCTGCACGCAAGCCGGATCCAGGTCGCTCCGTCACGCTCCCTGAACCCTACGTAGAACCCAGAGACTCCAAAAACCCCTCAAGTAAGGAAGTTACTTCAAATCATATTAGGGTTCCTATGACAATGTAAGGTTCTATTCCTTAATTAAGGGGGTTTTTGGAGTCTCTGGGAAGTTCCTCCAGGTGAGGCTCACGGGCAGGGCGGCACCCCCGAAGGGCTCGGCTCAAGGCACTTGGTTTAGGGTTTAGGGTCTAGGGTCTAGGGTTTAGGGTTTAGGGTTTAGGGTTTAGGGTTTAGGGTTTAGGGTTTAGGGTTTAGGGTTTAGGGTTTAGGGTTTAGGGTTTAGGGTTTAGGGTTTAGGGTTTCTTTGCCCAGGCAGTTGCCTCTTCTTCTTGCCGCCGGGTAAACCCAGGCTTGTGTCTCTCGCTGTGCGCCCATGTGCGCCCAACCACTCTTAGGGTTACTTAGGGTTATTTAGGACTATTTAGGGCTTTTTAGGGCTCTTTAGGGTTCTCCAAGTTACCAGCATATTGCCACCGTACCCGACACGAGAGAGAGACTGTTGTACAAGTGGCTCGGCATTGGGAAGGACTCGCCCTCAGTTAGTGAGGACAAACAGCCCAACACCAGCACAAGCGGCGTACCGCATACCAGCACCAGGATGTTGGGGTAGTTTCAAGTAAGGTCGGGAAGTATGGTGACTATACTTGTAACCCTGCTTAGGGTACTTATAACCCTATCCGAGTACAGGTGTCCAGCAGGGCCACATGGGCCTCATGCGCTGTCTTCCGGATGTGCTCACGCTCAACGTATTTCCGCATGCTCAGCGCGTAGGAGAAGTCGACCCGGTGCGCGGCCGCAGTACTCCCTCGCGGATTGGAGCACCTGCTTCCTCCGCTGTCGGCTCTTCTGCCAGGCAGCCATGACGTTCGTCATCTTGCTGACAAAAGCAGATGACAATCCCAACGCCATGAATGTTGCGCAAATAGCCAGTCCGTGCTCGGCATCTGTCTGCAACTCCATGTTCCAGCGCATGGCGGATGCAGGAAGCCTGGACAATGCCACCTGCATTGATGTACTGTACTTCGTGGCAAGATCAGAGCTGCCCAGTCCGTCATCAGCCACCCAGCCATCTGGCGCGCTCCCAACAAAGTACCAGAGGCACACCAAGAGGTGCCCCATGTACGTCGCCACAGCCAGGTATTTCCCCACGTCGATGGCATGCTGCCAGGATCTGCTCATAGCCATGGCCACAGGGACGGTGTCCAGGATCTTCTTTAGCTTGATGAGGCGGAGAAGCCGCACGCAGCGTCGATGTCGCTTTGTGATGCCAACATCACTGGAACCTCCGCAGCCAGGACCATCAAGTCGAAGGGCAGCCAAGACTTGGCGTAGGCCCGCGCAATGCCAAACCGGTCTTGGGTGAGAACACCATCCACGTGAACTGCCGTACAGAAGCTCATCCCAATGTCAACCAGCCAGAAGGCATCTGTAAAGGCTCGCCGCAGAATCTGTGCCTGTGGCTGCTCATCGAAGGCCTGCAGCGGGGTCAAAACCATGTCCTGCATCAAGGTTAGCAAGGCCAATGTATCCCAGCACAGTCGGTACCAGGACGTGGGTTGTAGGATGCACCGCTGCTTTGGGTCTGTCATGGAGGCTGCAGTGGTCACCCTTGCCCTCTCGGAGCAGGTCACGCTGCCAGAAGGCGTCTGTTTCAGTTTCGAGGGCATGCGTTCTGCCAACGACACCAGCTTTGGCTGAACTGGAGAAGTAGCTTGGTCCTCGTTTGGATCGATCTGCGGAAATGTCGAGTTTTCCTGGCTGCGGCTAGCTTGAGATCTTGAGAACACTACGCTTGACACGCTGTCTTGGCCATTCAGACCTTTCGGAGTGGCGACCGCTGTTGTAGTGTCGTCTGCTGCATCCGCCGTTCACCTCTGCCCTGGGGAAGTCTTTGATGCCTTTTTCGGATGACCTTCCGACACTGACGTGATGGACCTCTGCCCAGTGTCAGACCTGGCCGGGTCACGACTGGGGACTGTGACTGCAGTCGCCCGCTCGAGGTTGTAGGCTGCAACCAGCTTAGCCTGCAAGAGCTGGAGGTCTTTCAGGAGCTCCGCAACCGACTCCTGCACCACAGCGGTCCTGCGGCGCGGTGTACCCGGCGTGCCGGATTCAGAGGAACCCTCAGTTGATGGCAAAGCCGGCGGCCCTAACACGGGGGCAGCCACCATCCCAGCACGGCAGGGCTAAAACTTTGCGAGGCCAAAACTGATTTGAAGACAGCTCGGGCCACTTTCAAAACGTAGCCTTTCGGGCTTCGGGGGGGCGCAACTGAGACCTTTTCCAACGAGTTATTGATGTTCTTTTGTTCTTGGGAGTGGAAGCTGTCGTTGGTTGGGAGAGCTTTGTGCTCCTCGCTCCTATCAGTGGCCACGGGAACCCCAAGACGGATGGATGGTCCTGCTTTGCATAGTGCCCGATCGAGCGCTTGTGCCAGCCCTCAGCAAAGTTGGGTGCCATCTCTGTCACCTCAGTCTCTCGCACATCGATTGAAGTCGGTCAGAAACAAGACTTAAAAAAATCATATGGCATGGCGAGGCACGACGCGCTTCTGGTCTTTGAACCCATTCCTCCCCACTTGATGTTTCAATCCGCAGACAAGACGCGCGCGTGAAGGCTTCGACCGCCTCATCTGCCTTGCAGGCAAGCAGACACGCTTCACACAATCGCATCGTCTGCTTTGAGATGCCGTGGAACTAAACTCAAATCACCGCCATGCCATCATAAACCATCCTTCCTCTTGTGCCCTTCCTCAGGCCTTCTGGTCGTCCAGCAGCTCAATTCCACGAGCCATCTCTGTGTTGACCTTGTCATGTCACGGCGGAGGCAGACCCATCGCACACTTATTCTGTGGAACACGTGAGTAGATCTGTTCATGGCTGCCCTTTTGCCCAGGTAAGCCGTACTTCGAAGGCACGACAGCGAAATTCATGCAGCCCTCAAACCCCCTTAACCACAATTAGGCTATACTCCCCTTAGATCCTTAACAAAAACCATAGTTTAATATCCTCTTGGGTTTTATATAAACAAAATTTTAAAACATAATTCCCCAAGGGGGATAAAGTAGGATCCGCTACCCGCACCATATATATAGAAGCCCGGCAAGAATCCCGGGGCGACCTTTAGGGTTTAGGGTTTAGGGTTGGGCAAATCAAAACGGAAGCACGAGCGCACGACATGCACGACTCTGCACGACTAAAGTGCGTCACCCTAAACCCGAGACCCTAAACCCTAAACCCTTTTGAGCACGGGCTGTGGAGGCTGTCGGTAACACCTAAACCCTAAACCCTCAACCCTAAACCTCGCTTTCATATAAAATTGAAATGTTAATGGAGTTACTGGGCAAGGTCTTGTTTTTACTGGGCAAGGTCATTTTTTACGGGCAAGGTCGTTTTTTGGACCGAACGACCTTGCCCAGTAAAAAAATGACCTTGCCCAGTAAAAAATGACCTTGCCAAGTAAAACAAATGACCCTGCCCAGTAAAAAAATATGACCTTGCCCAGTAACTCTTTTACTGGGCAAGGTCATTTTCTTAAACTGGGCAAGGTCCTTCTTTTCTGGGAAATGTCATTTTTTTACTGGGCAAGGTCATTTTTTGACTGGGCAAGGTCATTTTGGTACTGGGCAAGGTCATTTTTTACTGGGCAAGGTCATTTTGGCAAGGTGATTTTTTTTACTGCGCAAGGTCATTTTTTAAACTGGGCAAGGTCCTTTTTTTTTCTGGGCAAGGTCAATTTTTTACTGGGCAAGGGGTCATTTTTTACAGGGCAAGGTTATTTGTTTACTGCAAGGTCATTTGTTTACTGGGCAAGCTCATTTTTTCCTGGGCAAGGTCGTTCCATAAATGAAAAATATTTTCTTCATGTTGTGGGATTCTTTGGGCTGGTCGGTGTTTTCCTGGAGTAATTTCTCGACTAGTGAATGCTTGGACTTGAAATGCTGAACCCTAAGCCCTAAGCCCTAAGCCCTAAGCCCTAAGCCCTAAACCCTAAACCCTAAACCCTAAACCCTAAACCCTAAACCCAGCCTTGGCATCGCCACTGTCCTCCCAGCAGGCCCGGAGCGCCTCCTCTGCACTGCCCTGCAGCTCCCCTGCAGCTGAGGATTTAGGGTTTAGGGTTTAGGGTTTGGGGTTTCGGGTTTAGGGTTTGGGGTTTAGGGGTTTAGGGGTTTAGGGGTTTAGGGTTTAGGGCTTAGGGTTTAGGGTTTAGGGTTTAGGGTTTAGGGTTTAGGTAGGGTTTAGGGTTCAGAGGATTTAGGGTCTTAGGATGGCGCTCAGCTCTCCCTTGCCAAAAAAACACACAGCCCTCCGCCGCTTTCTGCACGTTTTTTCCGTCTACTTGGAGGTTCATAGAGTACTTCGAATGTAGGGTTCTACAAGTGCCCTAAGACTACCCGAAGCAAGGAGCCTAACCATAGCCACCCTACTTATGGCCCTACTTACAAGTGCCCATGAACCTCCAAGTAGCCCGAAACCCTACACCCTCAACTTCCAAAACCCCCCCCCAAAAAAAAACACATCTGGCAGCGGGGCGCCTCGGAGAGTCTTTTAGGGCCTGAAGAGCAAATTCCCCCCCTCAACCCTAAACCCTAAACCCTAAACCCTAAACCCTAAACCCTAAGCCCTAAACCCTTTGAACCCGGACTCTCTGTGGTGCTGGCCCCGGCACCCTAAACCCTAAACCCTAAACCCCTGGATTTTCCGCCTTCCTTCTGCTCGGTGGTGGCCAGGAGCAAGGAATACAACGCGTCCTCCTGGAACTGAAGCTGCTGAACCCAGATCTTCCCAACCCAAGAAGGAATTCTACCCTAACTCATAAAGTCATGATCCTTAGTAACAGTTAGGGTACATTCCTTCATTCCGGGAAACAGCGGCTGCCGGCCATTTGTCTTGCTGCTGTCGGCTCTGCGATGCAAAGAAGCTCTTACCAGACATATATTGTCCCTCCAGGCTGCACCTTGGGCCCCAAGAACCGCTTCAGGGTTTCATACTCAACAAACCCTAAACCCTAAACCCTAAACCCTAAACCCTAAAGGCCTTTGCTCTCAAGACCCCAAAAGCATCCGGCCAAGACTCCGCTTGTGGCACGCTGCGCGGCGGAGTGGCGAGCCTGGCCCAAAAAAAAACTGGGCTTTTGCCAGCTGAGCTGCAAGACGCACTGAAGGGACCGTCAGAAGTCAGGCCGTCAGGGTTTAGGATTTCGACTTTGGGATTCACCTGCCTGCTGGCAGAAGACAAGCTGCACTTGTAGGGTAACATGTCAGGGACCTAAGATGCAACACCGGGCCTAGGAAGAATCAGAGGACAGTGAAGGGTCCGAGGGGCGTCACATGAGGGGTTAGGGTTCAGGGTGTTTTTGCAGAGCTGGGCACGGTACATCTGGGATTGTTCCTCGGTTTTTCTTTGCCACCCGCCCACTAGGAGAAAAGCGGCCAACAAAGTATGCCTAGCTGGCATAGAGTGTAGGCACCACGGGTCTTCTCTGGTTTGGGTAAGGAACTATGATGAAAGGCTTGGCCCTGCACAGCACGCTTCTGGGAGCCTTTGCAGCGTTCCGATGGCCTCCAGGCGAGACCAGCCTGAGCTGATGTGGGACATGCGTCTGTCTGTCTGTGCCCCGGCCTTCGTGTCAACAACTTGACCCGACAAGCACTGACAGGGAGGAGGGGGGGGCTTCTTGGGACTCGGCCGGCAGCTTAGGAAACCTGCCTCACCAACCATCACACAGCCTGCTTCGATGACCCAGAGTCCTCGTGAAGGGCCTTCGCCCACCTCTTGAGATCGGACTTCATCCGAAGTCTCTTGGCGGAGCTTGCACGCTGCTAAGAGGCTACGACAGAGACTTGCAGTAGACCTCTGCAACCTTCTTTTCCTCACCACAAAATGCCCATCCAATTCCCAAGTAATATAGGGGCCTTTATGATTAAAATAGGGTTTTGGGTGGTTATTAGAATATAGGAAAGGGACCCTAAGGGAATATTCTTGGTAACCATTCCGACCCTTTTTGAACCCAGACTCTCCCCTAAACCCTAAACCCTAAACCCTAAACCCTAGTACGGTGGACAGGCTGCTCGGCCGCTTCGGGCTCAGCGCGACAGCCTTGGCCCAGCGCACGGAGCGGCGCAGGCCTCAGTGCAGGGCTCCCAGATCTTCCAAAACTCCTGAATTAGGGATTATTCCCTAATTATACTAAGGATCATAATTAGAAATTAGGAGTTATACCCTAATTATACTAAGGATCATAACTATGAATTAGGGATTATACCCTGTTTATGCTAAGGATCATAATTGTTAATTAGGGATTATTCCCTAATTATACTAAGGATCATAATTATGAATTAGGGATTATACCCTATTTATGCTAAGGATCAGAATTATGAATTAGGGATTATACCCTAGTTTATACGAAGGGTCATAAATTATGAATTAGGGCCGATTCCGAAATTCAGGGGTTTTTCGGAGAGATCTGGGCTCTTTTGCTTGGAGCGTTTTCGGCTCAGAGCTTTCTCTGAGCCACCGCTTCCGATTCTGCAGGTGGGAATGCCGGGAGACCTTCGCAGACAGTGTGTAGGAAACGGAACCCCATCATACCCTGTCGCCTGGGCGATGGGGTTAAGAGGTGATCGGGCTTTTGAAGTCTTAAGCTTTGAACCATGGGTCTAGCAAGGACCGGACGTGCCACTGCAGAGGCTAAGGCTTGTCATTCTCAACAACCCTCTTGTCACAGAGTCCACCACCCGTTCTAGATTTCCAGGCAACACCTGGAAACCAACTCCAGAAGTCTAGCCACACATCTGCGCCGGCGAGGGCTGCCGGTAAACCGACCTCATCGTGACTCGAAGACGAAGGGCAGGGCCACACTCAGGGGCTCTGGATGTGCCGGGTTGCTACATGGGGGGTTTACAGAAAAGAGGGGACCCCCTAAAAAGACCCCAAATAGTAGGATCCACCCTTTAATAAGGGCCCCAATAAGGTACCCCTAGTATCGGAAACCCCCACATCCCGGACAGAGGGAGAGGGCTCAAGAAGGTAGTCAAGCTTCCGCGCTGCAGACGCTGCCATTTATGCAACCCCAGCCCCTCACATACCGAGGGACGTGGTCGGCAGCTGCTCTGTGGCAGGCCCCGCCTTAGATCGAGAGAGGACACGGGTCCAATTTCAAGCCTCCGATCCCTTCGACCCTTCTTTCTGCCAGGACTCTCGGTTCAACCCTAAACCCGAACTTGAATCAAGTGTAGGGCCCATAAACTGGGCCTCTACCTCCATGCTGGAAGTGTTCAACATGGACTTCCAAATCTGCGGTCCTCTTCTAAACCCGACTCAAATCTGCAAAGGACGCCGGGTTTCATCTTGCAAGTAACGGCCTCTAAGACCTACAAGCCCAAAGCCCCTACACTCCAAAGGCAAGGACCGAGGCCTCCGCGGCCCCAAGCGCCGCCTCGACGTCCGAAGCAGAAACCCCGGACCTGAGGAGAGATTGGCTTCCGAAATTAGGGGTTTAGGGTTTCTGCTGCATGTTTAGGGTTTAGGGTTTAGGGTTTCGGGTTTAGGGTTTAGGGTTTAGGGTTTAGGGTTTTTTTTGCCACCCGACTAGCCACGGCAAAGCGGGGTAAATGGGTCGGAGGAACGGAAAAAGGACACCCAATAGGCACATGCCAGCTGCCCAGGGATATTGCCAGGAAGGCATTAAGGGTAGGAAATTGGCGGTGGGTTCATTCGGGAGAGATCAATGTTCCCAGACCAACATGCACCAACACCAGATAAACAACGACGGCTAATGATCCCCCCCAGCGGAACCCAGTCTTGGTATGTTTCCTTGGGGCACCTCCCCTTCGGAAAGAGCAAGAGCCCTGTTCGCGATCCTCCGTCACAAAGAAGGGTTAGAACACAGTACAGCCAGTGCAGCCAGTAAATATAGCTTGAAACACCGAGTACGGGGATCGCCACTTCAGAGCTCGCCTGCTTTGTACACACTAAGCCTTACCGTCCCTCGCCAAGTTACCTCCAGATATATTGCAGACTAGCAACGGGGACTTACCAGTAAGGGTAAACCAGGGAGGGAACTGTCATGGCTCGGATGTCAGTAAGGACTACGTCACGTCCCTTCACTACACTGCTATGCTTACAAGAGGGTCCGCTCGGCAGCCTAGTTCAATTTTCAAATGTCCGGCTGCGCTTTCAAAGGAGCCAGACCTCTCAGAAATGTTCCTGCCTGACTTCCCGGATTCTTGGGTTGTGGAATGGATGAGATGTGTGCACGCCTGTGGCCCATGTCATGTGATGCATCCGAGGTTGGGGAATCCGGGCCAGGCGCGGCTCAGTGCCCAGCTTGAAATGGGGGTGGCCCCCTGGGCTAGCTCTGCTTGCGCCGTGAGTTTTGAATTACGAATTACGAAGTGCAAATTGTCGATTAGGCCGTGGCCCCAGGGCTCTGGAATGCACTAATTACAAATTAGGGTGCGCGGATTTTGTGTCGTACTAGTGGCACCAATTACGAATTAAAGTGCACGACTTTGTTGGTCGAATTAGTTGCATATCGGCAGGGTAATTACTAATTAGACGGACTCCCAGCACTAAATTAGGAATTGACATGCAAGTGCAGTCGCACTAAATTAGGAATTGACATGCAAGTGCAGTCGTGAATTGTAGTGCGATCCGGGAAGGAAGGGGGGGGCGGCTTGTGAATGAGAGTTACCGTCTAGGCACGCCTGTGGCCAGTGCATGGGCTGGTAGATTCTTTGGCCTCCCCCCCCTTTCAGACTTACAAACCCTTTCAGACTTACAAACTTGGCCGCAATCCGTTGCGGCTCACAGTTCTACCGTCGGAAGCAGTAAGAGGCAGCTGATATGTACCGGCGTCTTGAGCGCCGTGCCATTGGTCTCTGCCAGTAGGATGTCAGGATCCCGACTTTGCGGCATAGGGCCCAAGCCATTCTGGAATGACAGTATCGCCGCATGTCCCACGTCATTGTTGAGGTGCTGGCAGTTGTGTGGGATGTGCGCGGTCGTCATTGCAATAAGCTCACGACACTTCCTGTCCAGATCACCTCAGGGTGGCCGAATGTCCCAACTGACTCGTTGGGGGTGTAGTTCACATCCCAAGGTCCAAGGTCTGCAGGTTGTCAGGCAAGGTCTGATTCTCCCAGCTCTGCTTGAAGTCGTGTCCAAGGCTTAAGGACTGTAAGTTGTCAGGCAGAGCAGTATGCTTGAGGTGCCAGCGAAGACAGCCCGTGACTCTCCAGGGTGGGATGCCTCTCCGCATCATCTTCCACTGCGCTTTGTGCCAGTCGTGTCGGGCCATGGCTTCAGCAGGTGAGTTGCAGGTCGTCAGGCAAGGCCTTATTCTCCCAGCTCTGCTTGAAGTCATGTCCAAAGCTTAAGGACTGTAAGTTGTCCGTCAGGGCAGTATTCTCGAGGTGCCAGCGAAGACAGTCCCTGACGCTCCAGGGCGGGATGTCTCTCAGCATCATCGTCCACTGCATTCTGCGCCAGTCGTGTCGGGCCAAGCTTAAGGACTGTAAGTTGTCAGGCAGAGCAGTATACTCGAGGTGTTAGCGAAGACAGTCCTTGACGCTCCTGGGTGGGGTGTCTCTCAGCACCATCGTCCACTGCGCTCTGCGTCAGTCGTGTCGGGCCATGGCTTCAGCAGGCGAGTTGTCAACATCTTATCATATTAGAGTAATACACGTAACAGGTTAAGGTCGGGGGTTAGGGGAGATAGACAGTAAGGAGGTCAGTAGAGGGGGGAGTGGGAGAGTCGAGGCGGAGAGAAAAGTGAGCTGGTCCAGGGCGTGGTTATGTGTTCTTTTTGTTGTCAACCCTCCCCTGTCGTTTATTTGTCAATCCTTCCCTGTCGGTCTGGGCGAGGTCGGTTTTTTTTTTTGGCGCAATCCAGTGTGGTGCAGCCGTCGTCGTCGATGTATGTTGCTCTTCCCATGCTTGTGCCGGCATGGCGGTGGCGGGAGCCCGTAAGGACAGTACATGGCTGTAAGGTACATCACAGCGTACAGGCCATGTCACGACATCACAACACGCAGGTACTGACATGACTGGCATGTCTTGGCATGGCGGCGGCTGGAGCCTTTAAGAACAGCATACTAGCAATGTCACAACGTCGCAACATGTAGGTACTGACATGACTGGCATGTATTTGGCTCGGCGGTGGCTGGAGCCTTTAAGAGCAGCACATGACCGAAAGTGACTTCATGACACCGCAGCATGTATAGAACAGCACGACATCCTCAGGTATTCCCATACTGCCGGGCGGCATTTGCCATAGGCTAGGTTTTTTTTTTTTGGGCGGGTAACGGCGCAAACCTTCAGGGTGCAGCCTTCTTCGTCGATGCGTTTCGTAGTGTCTGCAGGCATGGCGGTGGCGGAAGCCCTTAAGGACAGCACATGACTGTTGGACATGGTGCATATGCAGGGCACAACATGACATGGTCGCACGCAGGGGACAACATGAGTCTGCCACATCGTCTCACTAAATGCGAGGCAGAGCGGCGGTGGGAGCCTGTAACATCATTCGATATTACGTCAAGCCACGGCTGTGATCACATGCAGGCGTGCAGAGGCAATGCCGTGTTGTAGGGTATTTGGGTCACGGCCAAATTGGTCATTGTATCCTACCTTGAGTTAGGGCGAATTAGCAACCTCATCCCCTCTGGGTCAGGTGGGAGGGGCGTGTCAGCGATCTCTGCTCGGCAGTGTTGCCGGCATCGTTTTGGCTCTCTTGAGGGGGGGGACAGGGGTTGGGGTTGTTTGAGGTTGTTCCACTTCCAGCCGGGCCATGCGGCGAGGTCCATCCCTACCCTCATGCATGGCGGCCCCCGTCATGCAGCTGCTTTGGGACTGTTCACTCAGTGCTCCAAGCCAAGGCACTCCATTCTCGAGGTCCCTCTGATCATCCGCTAAGAGCCTAGTGATGAACCCCGGTGACGGGGGCTTGAGGCGGCCTGTGTTGCGGAGACCTGAAGCTTGAGGCTCATCCTCCGAGCTGGAGATTTCTTGGGGGGGGCGTCTTTCCTGCAGCTCGGGCTGGGGGGGGCGCTCCTGTTGGACAGCTCTGGTTCTAGCTATCAGGTTAGGGATGGAGAGTTGTACGGTGCCTGGTCGGACCAGGTTGTGCCTGAACCTGCTCAGCTGGGCTGGGGTCGGGAGTGCAAACCCCTGTGTGAGGAGGAGAGATCTAAGTTCAACGGAGAGGGTCTTTACATTGCGGGGAGTAAACGCAATGAGAGTTAGGCGTCTACGTCCCGTCCACGGCATGGCCCCATGAAGTAGAAGGTTGGATGTGAATATCGCAGGGTGAGGGAAGAGGGAGTACGCTTTACCCTGAACTCGTCTACCTTCATGTTCTCTCTCTACCGTCCCCTCTGGGTGTTCTATCCACAGTTCACCGCCTTCATGGTCAGTTAGGCTAATTGCGATGGAAGGGACATGCGAGTTCTGTACATCTTTGTGCAGCCCTCTCATAGACCCCTCACGAATCGTAACACTGCAAAAGGGAATCCCCGTATAGAGACTACGTACAAAGCTTGTAACCGCCTGCGTGGTGCACGGCGCATCGTACGTATTGTTTATGGGCGCCATTGAGCTTCTCGGGCTCGCCCCTGACACGAAAGACCGTCCTCCTGTCGGCCCCTGTTTGCATTGGCGGGGCATGGTATCCCACAGTTCCACAATGTTTTCCCTGCATATGGGCCCCGATTCCCTGATCATGTGGAAGGCCCTTTCCTCCAGTTGTTCCACCATGACACCTGTCGAAGTTTGAACCTGGTTTGAGGCTCTTTTTGTCAAAGTCTGAAGTTTGTTTAGGGTCCCTTTGTTCTTGCTTCTAGGCCCACCGACCCCCTGCTCCTATATCTTTGTGGCTAACACAGTGGCGGAAGGTGGGTCAGATTGAGGAAGCGAGAGCGAGGGAGGGGCGAGTCGTGGGGGTGCAGGAATGCGCGTGTTGAGATGAAATTGTCGATATGGCCTGTTTTCTGGAGCACAACCTTCCGCTAGGAGCATCATAGGGAACCGTTTTAGGGCCTTATTGTCCGAGCAGTATCCCGCCAACCTCAAAGTCCAAAGTCCAATGTAGACCCCAAAAGCCTGAACCTTGCGGAAACGAAGAGATGTATGGATTAGGAGTGGTTTGATCCTATTCGGGGATGCTGCTCAGTGGTGGCTCGGGCAATGGGGTATGAACGGTTGGATATACATACATACCAACAACAGCTTGATTAGAATCAATTCAGGTTGGGGGTGCAGACATTGGTGGTTTGGGCTAGGGTATTTATGGGAGGGTAGTGGGGGAGCTAAGGTAAGCACCGGTTCGTAGTTTATTAGGGCACTACAGGGTAGGAGGCACGGGGGTAAGGCAAGGGGGTATGGTTCGCAAGTATCCGAGCATGTCCGGGGGTTACGGGGCCAGGGGCACAGGAAGGAGAGAGTAGTGGGCTTTGGATAGTTGAGCGAAGGTTTTTTTTTTTTTTCGGGGCGGGGGGAAAGGGAAGGTGTTGAAGGCTGTCACTTTGAGGCGTTGCAGTCTTGAGGGTACGCAAAGTCGAGCACAGCTGGTGATTTTATGGTGGTGGGGCAGGTGCTTCAGGTTAGGGTGTTACATGGCAAGATCATGCAGTGTACCTCAGTTGCATTCATCGTACAAGTGCGAAGGTTTGTGGGGGGGGGGGGGGGGGTAGGTAGGAGCCGGGGGTGGGGGTGCCTTTCACGCTCTTTTTAGCTGCACTCATCTCAGCACGAATCCAGCGGCAGGATTAGTTTGCTATCTGGGACAGAGTGTTGGAGTATACCAGGGAGTAGAGGAGGATTGGGCCTAGGCCTAAGTGGGGGGAGGTGGGGGGGGGGCAAAAGGTCGTGTCAGGTACTGCCCCAGGGCCTTTCCGACTGTGGTTGAATTACGTGCAGTAGGACATCATCCCTTAGGGGGGGCCTTCTTGTACTTCTACACAAGGAAGCGTCCAAGTCAGCAAAACAAGTCAGCAAAGGCAAAGGTATTAAGGGCATTGGGATGGAAGGACCCCTCTTCACGTTCTCAGCACAGAGTCGCATTGGCTAATTACAAATTAGGATGCTGTGTAATTATGAATTCGGAGGCCGGCATGTCGGCTGAAATTACGAATTGGAAGCTGGTTGAAATTACGAATTGGAAGCTGGTTGAATTACGAATGCAGGTCGAATTACGAATTGGCCCCTTTCAGAGGGGGTTTGTGGGTAATCATTCTGAATTAGTCGTCGGATAAGGCCTATGCAAAACGTGGAAGGTTGCTGGCGTGCAAGATTCAGGACGTGGCATAGCATACGGAAGCCCCTTACCAGGCTTTCGCACTATGCCGTCGCTATGGCTTCGCCATTACTGTCCAGGTGCAGGGGTTATGTAATCAAGGGCCGCCCGGAGGGCCTCAGCTCGTTGCGCTGGGGACATCGGTCCCGGCGGGACCATGGGCCCTTGTTGGGTTTGCGAAACCTGTGGCGGGGGCTGAGGATACGGCTGATTCACAAGCGGAGCTATCTGAATGGGCCTGACGCTGGGGAGCCCTCCCGGGATCGGAGACATCATGTCTGCCATGCGGGGGTCCTGCATGTTAGGCGCCAGGGGTGCGAATTGTCCTTGCCCCCTCATCTGGCGGGCACCCATGCGGTCAAGCATCTCCTTGAGGACATCGAAGATGGCATCCCATTTCTGCTCATTGGCAGCTGTCTGGTTCTCCTGACGACCCAGCCGGCCTGTCATGTCCTTGAGGATGTCGTAGATGGCTTCGTGTTTCTGCTCATGGGCATGGGCCTGGTTCTCCTGGCGACCAAGCTTGCCCACCAGGTTAACCAAGCTTGTTTCCTGGCCATCCACTCTTTCTGTCAGGTCAGTGAGGGCCTCTTTGATCTCCGCAAGGAGGAGCCCCAGCTTGCCCATGTCATCCACATGCTTGACTTGCCATCCTCGCGGCTCCTGGGCGTCCGTCCTGTGGAGGATGCTGTCGAGGGATTCTTTCATGCCCTTCATGTAGGAGTGGTTCCCTTTGAGCTGCGAGTTGAGGGTGCCATGCGATGAGGCTGCTTCCGAGGACGCTTTGTCAAAGCCCTGAGATACACGGCTATTCAGGAGTTTGATGTCCGCCTGGATTTGGAGGGTCTGGTCCTGGATGGTCTGCAGGGTCTGAGCCAGCTTGGAAAGGTCATCTCGGCATTCCTTCAGTTCCGGGCTTGTTGTAGAGCTTGTTGTCGACCCCGGGCTTGTGGTGGCTGTTCCCAGGGCCCCCTGAACGTGTTGTTTAATTTCTTGCGCAGCAAGCTGGGTTGCCGCCACAAGCTTGACGCGAACCTCCTCGATCTGGGCCTTGAGGGCTGCGAAGTTGGCGGTGAGGTCCGGAGGACTGGCCACCAGCTTGGACATATCCTGGAAGCTCTGCTTGAATTCGGCCACAAGCTTGTTTCTGCTGCCTTCTATCTGCGATGTGATGGCCGAGAACTTGGTCTTGAGGTCCGCCTCCTGGAAAGCTTGCCTGATCTCCGATAGGACCTTGGTCTTGGATGTCTCAAGCTGGGTCGTCATGGTTGCCAGCGTAGCTTTGACATCCATTTCCTGGAAGGTCTGGAGAAGGTTTGTGAGGAGGACTTTGACGTTCTCGACTTTCTCCAAGATCGGCTTCAAGTATGTGTCAGCCAAGGGCGCGACCATGTCGTGCAGCGGGGCAAGGTAGTCCAGGAGGGTTTGGGTCTGGGCCCTTGGGTCGGCGGCGGACTCTTTTTCTTCTTCGGCTTGACCACCCAGAGTTCGCCTGGCTCCTTTACTGCGTCCACAGCACTTCGGTAGGGAGGCGCGGCCATAGACCCATTTGCAGCAAAGTTCCAAGAGGTCATAGAGCGTCCCAAGGCACACTCGTGTTGTCTTCATGATGAAGGGGAGGAGCAGCGTAGCCAAGACGCCGACGGTCACTGGCAGTAGTGACTTCACCATGGGGCTGAGCTCAAGCGCCTCCATCCACGACCGCGGTTCGGGTTGGGGCATCATGGCTGCACAAAGCAAAGGCAGCAAGAAGAACTTTGAAGGGAGCAAAGCTACCAGAGATCTGTACGAGCCACGGCAGTGCGTCCGCATAGGGTTTAGGGTTTAGGGTTTAGGGTTTAGGGTTTAGGGTTTAGGGTTTAGGGGTTACGAAACTCCCAGATCAACAGCTCTGACGAGTAAAGCCATGGAGGGATGTGCTGGATGGGGAGGGCAGGGTTGAATCGCTCAAACTCAGACCAGGCGAGGCACCAAGGGATAGGGCACAGGATTTTTATTGCAACCTGCCTAGCAGCCTCGCAACCGCACTGCAAGGACGCAATGCGTCCACGATGTCAGTGAAGGGTTTAGGGTTCAGGGTTTAGGGTTTAGGGTTTGGGGTTTAAGGTTTAGGGTTTAGGGTTTAGGGTTTAGGGTTTGGGGTTTGGGGTTTAGGGTTTAGGGTTTAGGGTTGAGTTTTCCGTTGAAGTGCTGCCCTGTGTGGGGCCGCCGTGCAGACATGAAGATTCACCTACCACCGCAGACCTGCACACATAGCAACTTCAGGCATGTCTGGGGACAGTGGTTAGGGTTCAGGATTTAGGATTTAGGACTTAGGGTTTAGGGTTTAGGATTTAAGGGTTTAGGGTTTGGGGTTTAGGGCTTAGGGGCCAAGAAGGACCTGCGTGGAAACAAAGCCTGGAGGGGGAGGGAAGACTTTGGCTGGGGCGCTGACAAGGATCCCCGAAGCCAAACCGACCCCGAAGTCACCCACCACCTCCGGCCAGAAGCCCTCAAAAAGCTGGGATCCTGACTGTAGCAAGGCCTCCTTTACTGCATCGGCAGTGTCCATGCCGAGCCGAAGGAGGTGGTATTGGAGGTTCCTGTGGGCTTTTGGGCGGCTATAAACTCTTCATAGGTTTGTCACAACCCGGACAAGCTAGGCACACGATGTCTCCTATGCGTTTGGGAGGACAAGGCTGTCAGACTTCTACTGCAGGGCTGAATCTGAAACAGTTCCCTTGTGGGAACAAGTTGGTGCGAGTCGATCCGAGCAGGCTGCTTCAGGCGCACACCAGCAGAACCACTTAAACTCATAAGAAGCGTTTGCAAAAAAAAATGCCCCCAAGGCTCACTCCAAATTGCAGGTCTTTGGCCTGCTTGGCCTGGTTCGCAGGGATGGCATGCACAGAGCCTCCCACGATGCTGTCCAGATCCGCGGAGAAGGTCATGTTGTACACCCACTTCCTTGCTCAAACCCTCAACCCGAAACCCTTTTTTCTAAACCCTAAACCCTAAACCCTAAACCCTGCAGGGTCGGCGGTACAACCCTCCAAAGAAAACGCGGGGGCGAAATGGCACAAACGGTTCTTTCAACAACTGTCAGCTGGGCTGCTGGTCACCCTGCCAGGAAGTCGGAGACCAGTCGATGACCCCCTTAAAGGTGCGGGTCCTGGGGTCGTACGATGCCTCTTCGAAGTACTTCTTCGGAGGAGGCTGGCTGCCATTGTCGAGCTCGGGAAACGTCTTGCTGAGAGCACTCTCGTAAGAGATGTAGCACTCGTCGGGATGGTGGAAATGGTAGGAGGCAAAGCCCAAACCTCCACCTGTTTGAACGTAAATCTGTCCTCGCGTCACAGCTGTGGATCTAAACTTTACTGCTAACCCACTGCTGGATATTTGGGGTCGCTCTAAGCGAAAGCAACCAAAAATCGGATCTGCCCTTCATCGACAAGCTTCCCCAGATCGTTTCCGGCGCGGGATGCTCACCAGCACCGGTGCACAGTCGCGAAATGTCGCGGTCCGCCAGCATCTGTATGGTGGCAAGGTACCTCACTTTCTTGGCACAGGCAGTGAATCTGAAGGAACAGGACCTGGGACAAGGTCGACAAGGACAGATCCACCGAGCATCATGATCGCCTCGGTTGCCTCCTAAAGATCCAGGCTACACACCCAACATCTGCACCCGGAACCAATGGCGGGGAAGAGGCAAAGGGTCGCTCCCTTGCTTGACCACCTCGCTGCGGAGAGAGAGTATCCGAAATCCTGGATGTCACAAACAGGGCCAGGACACAACATGATTTTGCGATTTCGTAATATCATCCCCCGGAACTCGTTAGAGCTATGTGCTTGCTGACTGGATTCTGCCGTCTTTGAGGGGCAACTGGCAGGGTCAACTGGCAGGCACCCCTCATACTATGTCAAAGTTGTTTGGGCCTGGCCACGCAAAGATGCTTATCGTCGGGCAGGACCCCGCATCCGACAAAAGGGAAGCCTGAAAACCCTTTTTCTGGTTGCCCTCCAAAAGTCCAAAAGGACGAATGAAACAAAACACCCTAGAACTACATCCACGAAGCATGTTTTGGAACCCGGACTGTCAAAAACGCCCTTTTTTGAGCCTTAAAGCCCAAGGAAGGACCCCTCCAAAACATCCCAGCAAGGCGCGGCGGAGGCCCCGCGTCTGCAGGACGACTGGGCCAGTCTTGCGGGAGCCCACCTAAGAGGTTTGGGGTTCAGGGCTTTAGGGTTTCGAGGTTTAGGGTTTTGGGGTTTAGAAGTTGGGGGGCTTTTCCTGCTTTTGAGGAATGCAGAGGTTGAGGGTTTAGGGCTTTAGGGTCTCTCGGGGTTCAGGACTAGGGGACCTCGGGGTCTGAGGATTCAAGAGCAAAAAGGCTTGAGGGGATAGGGGGGGAGAGTTGAAGTGGAGTCGGAATATCCAAACTACATCACCCGGGGCCGCAAGGAGTCTATAGCCTTCAGTGCCGGAGCAACAAGGGTGGCAAGGCGAGAAGACGAGCCACCCAGCGGAAGTTGCGGGCATCGAGCAGGACGCCTGTGGGAGCTCTGAGCCCTAAACCCTAAACCCTAAACCCTAAACCCTAAGCCCTAACCTTTTGGAGTTCTGGGTGCGACCAGGCGTAGTCGGCTAGCCTTCGCTGCGAACTTGAAACATAAAGAATTCTTCTTCGCATCCAGGCCTCTTGCGAACACTGCCGGGGAACCCGAAAACATGGCTGCTTCTGCAAGCACCTGAAACCCTAAGCCTGAAACATCACTTGGGGGGGGGGGGGGAACCCTAAACCCTAGCCCTAAACCCTAAACCCTAAACCCTAAACCTGAAACCCTGAACCCTAAACCCTAAACCTGAAACATCAAAACCGTGAGGGGGGAGAAGGGCCTCGCCCGCCCACTCGCCGCTGCGACACCGCGGTGTAGCCGAACTGTGGGGTCCCGGACTCAAGTCTCCGAGCCAGCTCCACCTTCTTCAGCTGGTGTCTTATTGTGATGTGGTGCCATTCTGATGTTCTTATACTGGTATGATTATAGTGCTCTATTATCAGTCTTGATTTGGGGCCTGAAGTTCTTATACTGGTATCATTACAGTGCCATATTATCATTCTTGATTTGGGGCCTGAAGGTTGCGCTTCGTGGGGTTTTGGTCTTAGTCTTTGATGTGAGGAACTGGGCGTCCGATGGGTATCCGTGCTGGTGCGTGGCCAAAGTCGACAGCCTTTCTCTGCGCCGTTGCTGTTTCCAGCTGCTCATGCCGCGCCAGTCGCTAGTCACCAGAGACCAGCAGACCCTCAACCCTAAACCCTGTAAAGTTCTCGCTGGCAGTTCCTTGCAGTTCCGTGCAAGGCCGAGCCGCATAGCGATCCTCGAACAGATTCAGCGGCAGCTCCTTGAGTGGCGGGATGTTTCACGCTCTGAAGTTCATTTGGTAGCATGAGACACAGACCAAGCACGAACACACGTACACTTAAAGACAGCAAAGAACAACCCCGCGCAATGCCAGTATGCAGGAAAACCTGAGCTAGATACTTGCAAGCAGCATGAATACCTACCTGGACCTACTTGCAGACTCACTTTACACTACCTGATGCTAGCATTACACTACGTGAACGGCTTGCATGCTTGCATGCAAGCAAAGAGGACGGGCAGGCAGACAAACAACGCATGCACGCTTGCCCCTCGTGCATCGGAGGCACCCCAGAATGCTCAGCAATCTCTGGGAAAGACTGGCGCAAGCTGAAGAGCGGTAGCTCCTCTGGAGGACTTCAATGGCTTCAAGCTGCTCAGGAGAGGTTGGGGCTCAGGCCAAACTTGCTTTGTAGCCCACAGAACCCTACGCATTCCAGAGCTCCAGGAGACACTCCTTGATTCGCAGGGCGCGGCGGGCGATGCGCGCCATGCTCTCACCGCGCACGGGCGAGGTGGGAGGCTGCCATGCCACGACCAAACTGCGGTGTGTCGGAGGCAGGGTGCAGGATTGCGACGTGCTTCGGGTCCAATGCTCAAAGGAGTTCAGCGAGCGTCCGGTCGTCTAGCCGTTTTTGTGCTGCGGACTCAAGCCTGTCAGGTCCTCTAAAAACTGTTTTTTCACGTAGTGCGGTGTGCTACCAAGCTTGCGTTGTTCGGGCCGAGGGCTGTGTGAAAGCAATTTCCGGTACGTGAGGTTCGAAGAACTGAGGGCCGGTTGTGCTCCATCGGGGCTTAGGGTTCCGTCATGTTGGTGCAGGACATGTCTTCCTAGAGTCTCTGGCTGCAGATGAGTCGGCTCGGGGCGAGGTTGCGATCAAGAAGCTGAGCAGGAATAACGGCGCAAGGCTTCGGGCTCTTCAGGCTCTACTGCCTTATCCACGTGGTGCTCCACCGAAGTGGCACCGAAGTTGCTGTCTGAACTTCGAGTCTGAACCGCCGACTCTTCGTGTTGCCGAATCTCCGCCTCGATTTGGCCCCAAGCCGGCAAAGCCTTGATCAAACATTCATATAAAGGGGTACCTTATTGGGACCCTCATTATAAGGGGATCCGACTATGTGGTACGCAGTCCATAGATTGCGGAGCTCGCCCTATCGACCTCGCTACAAGTGATGTTTACGAAACCAGCCTGCAACCCCGACACGTTTTGCTGGCCACTTTCTCACTCTGGGCAGACTCCGATCTGCATACTCAGCCTTTAACGATCATGACATACTGACAGACTCATGACATAAGTTTTAGGGATAGCAGGCAACCCTCACGGTTCACTGGGGTTCCTCCAGGGGCTCTGAAACAGGGAGTGGTTGAAGTCCGGAATGCTTCGCAGAGCATCGCGACCGATATTTTGGGCCGCGCCCTCTGACTCAGCCGCGTATGGGCCCTGATCCGGTCTGTTGAATTCCTCTCAGGAACTCCTGATGCATGACGGTTGCCGGGGTCCGCTGGGCCGACAGCTTCGATGTGAAGGACATCAGGGCTTCCTCCCCGAACCCCTCAATGTCGAATTCACAGAGGGCATCGGGCTGGATTGGCTTAGGCTGTACAGGGGACCTTGCTGCAGGAAAACAAGCCGCACATCAACGTGGCAGCAATGTTTCAATCTCTATCAGCATCGGGGTCGGGTTTCTCTTGAGGTACAGTTTGTATGGAAGGCACTCAGGGGCCTGGGGAGTCGATGTGTATCAACCTCTGCGGTGTCAGCGTAGAAAATCCTTCGCGGTTGATCCCCCGACCCTCGAGCTTGACTAAGTGATTTGTGCCCAGCGAGTACAAGAATATCTGAAACCCTTTTTGCTAAACCCGAAACCCTAAACCGTGGCTCTTTCCCCTCTCCTGGGAGTCGGGACGAAGCTTTTTCAAGCCTTGGGCTTCTGCTTCGTCCAAACCTCTCCGTCGTCCCAGACTAGGGTCCCCAAGCTGGGTGAGATCTGCGCGGTGTAAATCCGGCCGCCAAGGCTAAGGGAGACCTGGGACATGTGGAGCTTCGGCAGGGGTGGCTTTTGGGTGTTAGCGGGGAGCTCCATGACAGAACCATAAACCCTGACTCAGATGCAACATCCTCTTGACACCAGTGGACATGCCTGGGCCCTCACGGCACACTGCAAAAGTGCAGCACTGAAAACTGCAGCAAGATGAAGCCTCCATCCCACCCGCTGCATGTGGGGGTTCAAATAATAGGATTGATTCCCTTCCAAAACGAACCCCAAGAAAGTACCCCTAGACCCTGGACCCTAAACCCTACACCCCCTAAACCCTCAACCCTCAACCCTAAACCCTAAACCCTAAACCCTCAACCCTAAACCATATTTTGGGAAAAAGTGTATCTTCGACTCCGGCTGCGCAGAAGTGCCAAGACTCTCGGCTTTGCAACCAGCAGAGCTACATGAGACCCCGGCAGCAGATGTAATTTGGGTTTGGGGTTTGGGGTTTAGGGTTTAGGGTTTAGGGCTACTTGGAGGTTCATGGGTAGCTATAAGTAGGACTGCAGGTATGGTAAGTATGCTTATAACCCCTAATTAGGGTACTTACAGAACAAGCCCTACTGATGAGTACCCATGAACCTCCAAGTGGGCACACCGCTCTATGGTCCTGACTGACACGGGACCCAGGCTTCACAACGCATTAGCAACGCAAACACTACTCATCGACAACATCTACTAAGTAAACGAAACTAAGAATGAGTCTCACATTAAGGAAAATGAATATCAAAGAAGAAAGAACCACAGCAGCACCTAAAACCCTAAATCCCTAACCTCTAAAACCCTGAACCCTAAACCCTAAATCCCTAACCCCCAAAACCCTAAAGCCCCTACAGCCCCTAACTCCCCTAAAAGTGTCAAGTGAGCCGGCCTCGCGGGCGCCGGTGATGGAAAGCTCCGTAGGATCCGAGCTAAACTCGTCGGCCCAGAGCACGAGGTTGGGCTGGATGCAAGCCTCGAGGCTTTTGGGGTCTAGGGCTTTTGGGGTTTAGGGTTTTTAGTTTGGGGTTTAGGGTTTAGGGTTTAGGGTTTAGGGGTTTAGGGTTTAGGGTTTAGGGTTTAGGGTTTAGGGTTTAGGGTTTAGGGCTTAGCCGCCCGTCACTTCGTGTTTCAGGGGCTGTTGTTCGACAAGCCCTCAGAGACACAATGAGGCGCGAGGTCGGCTTAGGCAGAGGCCATGTACTTCCCGTCGTGCTCTCGGACATACACGCCCTCCAACCTCGGTTTCGAGGTCAGTGCTGGGTCCTTCAATGAAGGTTTTGAGGCTCGACAGGGTGTGGAGAGGCAGTTCACTAAGAATGTTCGGAAGCACTTGACAGGACTCGTTCCTTGTCGTCTGGGTCCTCTTGCCCATACGGAAGCGGCTTCGAAGGTAACAAAGCAAGCTCACTTGGAGGTTCATGGGTACGTGCAAGTTGGGTTATAAGTATGTAGGTTAAACCTTACTTCGGGCCCTTAGAACCTGCCCATGAAGGGGTTGCTAGGGGTGAAGGGGACCCTTCGTCCAGGCGGCTGGTCCCAAAAGCTGACCTCTCCGGCTGCCGGACTCTTCACAGCACCGTCCATCTTGCTCCCCAAGACCTCAAAGCCACGGGTGTGAGCTCAAAGCGTTTAAATCCCTTCCCCCTCATATTCAACCCCCCCTACTACCCCCTAATATTGAATACCCCCTATACCCCCCTTATGGTTATTTTCCGGTATATGGGGGGGTATTTAATATTGGGGGGGGGGTAAAATATAAGGGGGAGGGGCTTTTCGGAACAGCATGGAACAGCTGCGCTTCAAGTTCGGCAAGCTGACACACAGCAGCCAGGGAGGTCTGTTCCTGAGGTGCACACCAGGGAATCCTCAGCTGCCCAAGGGTTGGGGTGGTAGGGGTTTCAAGTCGAAGACAGGTTGTGGGGATGGAGCGTGCGGGCATATCGACCCCACGTGCGCCACAACCCTCTCAGCACTAGGAGCACAACCGCAAGCTACAGCAAAATGCGGACCAAAGTCTGCGGTCGAAGCAATGCCCCCAGGCGTCAAGGTCTGCAAGGACACGAGCCTGCTGCAAGAACAGCACATGCGGACCGCATGCAAGTGCTATCTGATTGTCGAAATTATCTCCACGGCCTTGGCTTGATGATGCTTGCAATGGTCAACAACCAAAGGACCTACTGACTGCAATGCTTGCTGCACCGCCACAGTTCTCTTGAAATCCACTTCGGCCCGTAAACCACGCGCAATGATCTTATCCTGAAATTCTTCGGGAGACCAAGTGCTACTTCTGCTTCCCTGCGGATTCCTTTCATCATCGGTCTTCTCGCAGCAACACGCCGTCTGCCCCATGGCTGCAGCAACAGCGAGATCTGCAATACTACTTGTTGGTAGTACTGCTCATGCTGCTGGCAGGGCTGGAGTGAAGGGGTCAACGAGACAGTATGACCATGACCTTAAGCAGCTCCGCTCCTGTCCCGGCCCTCACGGAAAGAAAAGCCGGGCACTAAGCTAAAAGCGCAAGCCTGAGCTTGCCACAGACATGCTCTGCTCACTTGCTCACCATCTGTGCCGGACTCCCAATGAAAGCAGCGCATGGCGGTGCAGAACTTCCAACGGGACACACTTTTGCACGCGAAGGCGCTTCTCACTGGGAGGGAACGTGCCCTGCGCCACTTGCACGAACATCGCCTTGAGAGCCGCCGCCGACTCCGACCCAACAGAACCCCAGAGTCTCCAGGCTCTCTGCTCTCTGCCCCCCCCCCCCCCTTTAGGCCGTCGACTACGAGAAGGGGGAGATGTCTTCACGAGGGAGGAAAAAATGCTTCGAACTCTTCCCCAAACCCTTTCGAATGCTCGGCTCCGGACAATCTTGCTAGCTTCATGCGTGGTACAAGACAGACCCCCGTCCCTAAACCCTGAACCCCTAAACCCTAAACCCTGAACCCTCAACTCTTGCGCCAAGGCGCAGGCCTCGGGAACCCCTAAACCCTAAACCCTGAACCCTCAACCCTGAGCGCTAAGGCGCAGTAGACCTGCAGCTGCATCTGCGGGAGGAGCTGCCGAATCTGGCGCATGGCGCGGACCTGGAAGTTTCTGTTTCAGGGGTGTTTAAGGTCTGTTTGCTATATAGGTACACTCCTCGATTTGTGCGGGGGGTTTCGGGTTTAGGGTTTAGGGCTTAGGGCTTAGGGTTTAGGGTTTCAACTCTCACACTCGCACAAGGCCGGCAAGGCATAGGGTTTAGGATGGCTTAGGGCTTAGGGCTTAGGGTTTCGGGGTTGGCTCTAGGAGTGGAGGGCCCTGCTTGGGCATTGAGGTTGTCGATGGTGGGCCCTCGAATCAGGTTGCGGAAAGGGGTCCGCCGTCTATGTGAGGTGTGGGTCTGCAGCTTGCAATGCTAGAATGCTCCCTAAACCCTAAACCCTAAACCCTTTTTTAAACCCTAAATGTGGAAGCGTAGTACCTGCACATGTCTGGTTGTAGCTCGTTGTTTTCCTGTTGCTCCTAGGCCCAAGCACAGAACGCCTTGAGCATAACACATTTTAATGTTTGTATATACTGTAGTGCCGTCGCCTCACTGTAGCGCATAGCATAGCAATCCTTCAAGACTTTGCTGTTCGTTTTGTTGCCCGCTTGTGTAAAAGAGTTACTCCGCCCGTTGTGTGAGCCATGTCTGCTGGGGAAAGGGATGGGACTGGGGAATTAGCTACTCCACTAGTGCCTCCTGCTCAGCCTGCTGGTTCACACCAGCAGGTTATGAGCCCAACGCAGGGCTACGGCACCGTGACGCCGCAATCATCCCAACCTCCCGGGAGGGATGGTTTGCAAGAGCATATGCATTCCGCAACACCTGATGCACCCACCGCCGGCATTGAGGGTGGTTTGGGTTTTGTGGAAATGGCTGCGGGAAGGGCGCGTGCTAGTATAGACCCAGCAGAAGGCGTGCAGCATGCGTCGACCACCACTGAGGGTGGGATATTGCACGGTATGCCCCGAAGCATGCCACAAGCAGTGCAACCTCCGGACGGAAGTCCAGGACCAGAGGCCAACACCATCCTGCGTCAGGACACCTTGGGTGACGACCGTCAGGTTACAGACCAAGGTGGTGACAGGGGTTTGGGGGGCATAAGGTCAACTGGTGAGACCGCTGGAGTTGAGGGGTTCATGACCCCACGTTCACAGGGTTTGCCCGCTATCTCCGAAATGGTTGAAGGCATTCCTGGTGTTTTCATGTCTCGTGTTTCTGAGTTTTTCCGTGTGGCAAGGACTGAGGTGCAGGCCCAGTCACCACCACACCACACACGTGCAAGCCCTGGAGCAGTGTCTAGGGTGAGGGCTTTGGGAGATGGGAGTGTTGGGTCAAGTGCTTCGCCGCCGCAGCCGGACTCAATCGGCACACCCACCACTTTTGGCCCCGGGCCCGGGAGGGAATCCCCATTACTCAATGCCGAGTTGCTGCAACGCATGCAAGCACTTGAGCAAAGGGCCCCACTCCTTTACCCTAGATCTGCAGCCCCTGAACGCCCCTGGAGCGTACCGAGTCGTCATCGCTCCCTCAAGAGGCAATTCAAGCAGAGGTTGCCAGGCAGCTTGCAGGTTTTGAGGCTAGAGCCCAGGCGCAGGAGATGGAGAATCAGAGGTTGAGGCAGCTACTTGAGAGGAGTGAGCAGAGAGAGAGGTCCATGCGGGAAGTAGTGTCAACGCAAGCACAGACCCCAAGTGGCCCACCTCTAATCCCTAATGCCGCTCATGCGCCTGTTGAGGCCCCTCTGCCAGCACCATCTCTTGCCCATCAGGTGCATGATGCCACCTTTCAGGTGTTGGACGCATTGAGGGCGCCTGCGTCTGCATCAGGGTTTTGGTCTAATTTGTGGTCGGGTTTGCAGGGTTCGCAAAGGTTGCCCAGCAATGCAACCCCACCCGGAAGGGCTGGGCATGTGCGTGAGCCCATGGCTCAATCTGCCCAGGTTGCACAGGTGCCAGGTACTCACAGGGCCTCTTCTGGCCCAGACCCCACTTTCCAGCCCGAAACCCTAGGTCTGGGGCAGATGAGGGCTGAAGGGGCCAATTCCGGCGCAAGTCCACATTCTCGGCCCAAAAACATGGGTTTGTCGCAGATTCCAGCAAATCGTCAGGTTTCAGGCGGTTTTGCCAGCACTGCAGGCCAAACGCCGCCCGGGAGGGTCGGGCAGGTGCCCGACACTCAAGGTTCTCAGGTTTCAGCCGCCGCTGCAGCTCAGGTGCCAAATTCAGTTGTGGACGCGTTGGTTTTGGGGGTGCAGCAGCTGCAAAGCTTGCAAGCTCAGCAGCTCAAGGTCAAAGGTGACGACGCCCCTGAAGCAGTGAAACCAGGCATCACAACGCTGCCCAAACTTGTTGCCCCTTCCCCGTCAGGTGGTTCTTTGGAGTTCCAGGATTGGCTTGAGTTGGTCAGCGGATTGATGACAGACTTGTCGGATTCGTCGCAGCTTTGGTGGACAAGCGTCTTGCAGTTGGCGCGTGATGCCTTTGCCTGTTGGAGCACTTCGTCCCCCGTGGAGCGGTTGAGAGTGGCCCCGGATGACAGGACGGAGATTGTTGAGGGCAAGTGGTCGCGTGTGAATGCCAGGGCATGTGCCATGTTGTTGGAGTCGTTGGACGCGTCCGTCAAAGCAGACATTATAGCACGCAGGGCAACGCAAAACGCAGCGCACATCATGTACCGCTTGCACACGATTTACCAGCCTGGTGGAACCAGCGAGCGTGATCTGATACTCAGGAACTTGCACGACCCACCGCCGTTTGAGGACGTGGCAGCCGGAGTGAGTCTGTTGAGATCGTGGGGTCGTTGCCATCGCCGTTGTTTGGAGTGTGGTATGGTTGCCCCGGATCCTTCGATCTTGGCCCGTGGGTTGACTACTGTGACTGCCCAGCACATAGCCGAAAACGCAGATGTCCAGTTCCGGACGCAGTGCGTGCGCAGCGCGTTGCACATTGATCTGCACCCATCGGGAGATGAGGTTCTGGATTACCACAAACACCTGTTGGCTGAGTTTGAAACCATGGCTGGGGGGATAGATGCAAGGAAGGTAGATCCCAATCCCAAGGTCCAGGTGTTGAATGCAGCCGCCGACGCATCAGGTGGTGGAAACCGACCTTCCGGGAAAGGCGCTGGGGGAGGCGGGGCAAAGCCATGCAGGTTCTTCCTCACTGTCAAAGGGTGTAGAAGTGGGCCCAAGTGCAAATTTGCCCACAACATGAGTGAACTCCCCAAAACTGAAAGGGACAAGAAGTGTTTGGCGTGCGGGTCAGAGGAGCATCGTGCAAGAGATTGCAAAGCTGGCAAGGCTACGCAGGACTCAACGGCCCAACCGTCAACGCCAACACTTCAAGCAGCTGACCCCATTCGTGAGTCCGACTCAGCTGCCGTGTCATCCACTTCACCCGCGTCTCAACCCATTGTGCCTGCAACTCCGGTGAACGCGAGCATGGTCGAGTTCGTGCAAGAGGCGCTAAGGGCCATTAGGCAGGTAGAGGCCAACGAAAGGGCAGAAGTTTCAGTCAAAGCATCGGGAGGTGATGCGGCCCGGAATCCCTCTATGCAGAGCTTGACGATCCACTGCCCCACGTGCAACCCTACAAACTCGCCCAACAGTCAGCCTGAGGGTGTGAACGTGTTCGGTTTGGTAGATTCCGGCGCAACGCATCCTTTAAGACCAGCATCGTCACAGGAGGAGTGGCTCGAGGCAGAGCAGGTGGAGGTGGGTTTAGCGGGGGGCCACGCGTCACACATGCGCATCACCAAACACGGGGTGATACTCACGCCTCCCGGGAGGGATGGGCTGCCAGCTGCAATTGTGCCGTTGGGACAGCTTGTCACGCGGTTGGGTTACATGTTGGGTTGGACAGCTGATGAGTGTTTCTTGCGTTCCCCTGAGGGTGAGCTCACCACGTTGAGGGTTCAGAACGGTTGCCCTGTGATTGAGCATGATAGAGCATTGACGCTAATCGCTGAGTTGGAGGCTCAGCGTAAAAACGCACGCAGCACGTTTGCAAACCGCACTGCAAACGAGGTCTCTTCAACCCTCGTCATAGCCAAAGCACTTCAGGCCTTTGGCTTGCCCCTTGGAGGGCAGGATGAGCACGTAAGTCCAAGTCTGAACCCAGGATGGGGACATGGAATAAGTGCCCAAATGACCGCGCCCATTTGGCCAGGGCAAACCCCCCTTTTGGAGCCAAAAAAGGGGGTTTGTGGGACCCAAATTTTGGATCCCAAAGTGTGCCTGCAGCAGTCCTCAACCATTTGGTTCAGGTTGGACGCCGACGATGAGTGTGACGACAACCCCACACGATACCAGCTTGATGGTGATGGGGATTCAAGCATCTATGATTTGGACTGGACTCGTCTGCCACTCTCGCCGCTCGGAAGAGATGGGCCTGCACAGGTGTCAGGTCCACTGCCGTGTTGTCCGGGCAGGTTTAGTTTAGATGGTTTTGGTGGGTTTTGCATGTTTGGGCTGCGTGAGGTCCAGCCAACAAACTGCCAGGACCTAGCCACCAGGCCAGGAGGAGAGCACGAAACCACAGTGCCCAGCAGTGTTGCAGTTCCAGCAACCTCCCCCCGGGAGGGCGGGACCCGCATCGCACGCCAACGTCTGACGGCAAACCTCCTTTTTCAGCTGCTGTTATTGTGTCTGTTGTTGCTTGGCGTGCGTGGCGCAGTGTTTGCACCGTGCCCTGGTGTCCGGAACCCTCCCGCAGCAGCTTCAGGCACTCCAGTACCGTACTGGGTCGAGGAGGAGCAGTGCGTTAGGTTGTGGGGTTTGAGCGGTGTCGTGCCGGAGCCTCCTGTCCAGGAGGAGTCCCAACAACCCCTTGCAGAACGTGTGCTGCTCACGACTGTGCGTTTAGCTGCAGCAGCAGATGGCCTTGTGACAGCAGTTTGTTGTGTCATGCCAGGGTTTTACCTGTTCCGCAAACGTGATCATCCTGTTTGTGCGGTATTCATGCTGTCTGTCTTTTTGCAAGTCGTAGGTGCCGCCAGCCAGCAGGATGAAGAGCCCGAAGACATGTTGCTTCCAGTTCCCTTAGACGCCGACCTGATGCTTGCAGTTTGCATTTTCGGTATCGCGTTTTGTGCCATTGGTTTATGGGAGTTTCTGAAGTGGGGTTTTGCCTTCTTGTCACGCAGAGCCTTCGGCACGAGCAGTGTGCCGCTAAGCCCGCGAAAGGCACGCAAGCTGCAGCGTCTTCGGGACCGCACGGAGCAAGCAATCCGGGCAGAAATCTCTGAGAGGGAAGCAGCGGCCAGTTCCTCACAGCGTCTTGCGACCGCTTCCGGGAGGAATGCGCTAGCTTCCACCAGGCAGGCCGATGAAGCACCAACTCGTTTCTTTGCAACCCCTGAGGGGGAGAAGCTCCATCGCACCAAGGACTGTCCTGCAATTGCAAGGTCGTCCAATCTTTGCACATTTGAGGTGTGTCAGCGGTGCCACCGGCGTGCACCAGATCACACCACGCGCAGCACAGGGTAGGTACTACTCCGCCCTGACGGGCTGGATGCACATCTCATCGTGCATTCATGCCGCATTTTGCCCTTTTCCGCACAAGAGGTGCCCTGAGAGCCCTCTACACAGTGAGGCCGTCCGGCCAGCTACAGCCTTTCTTCCGTAGGAGCTTGTACCTCCTCCCGGAAGGGACGGACATGTACAGGTTTTTGATTGTCGCTTCCTCCTGGCGAAGGAGCGAAGGAGGAGTGTGGAAGCGTAGTACCTGCACATGTCTGGTTGTAGCTCGTTGTTTTCCTGTTGCTCCTAGGCCCAAGCACAGAACGCCTTGAGCATAACACATTTTAATGTATGTATATACTGTAGTGCCGTCGCCTCACTGTAGCGCATAGCATAGCAATCCTTCAAGACTTTGCTGTTCGTTTTGTTGCCCGCTTGTGTAAAAGAGTTACTCCGCCCGTTGTGTGAGCCATGTCTGCTGGGGAAAGGGATGGGACTGGGGAATTAGCTACTCCACTAGTGCCTCCTGCTCAGCCTGCTGGTTCACACCAGCACTAAACCTTAAACCCTAAACCCTAAACCCTAAACCCGAAGCCCGAACCTTGACTGGCGCTTGCCAGGCGGCACAGGAGAGGCACGAAGAGCCGGAGGTCCAAAGCAGGGCAGCGCCAGACCTCGACGCGTGGAGCATTGGTGCAGTGGGATGGTTCCCCCTTATAGTAAGAGTCCTTCATAGGGATCATAGGACCCCCGTTGAGAATCCCTATTAAGGCCGGTTAGTATAAGGAGGAACATCCCAAATTGGTGCCGTAAAGCGACACACAAGGACTTCGCTTGGGTTTCGTGGGCCACTTTTCAGCGATGGGGCGAAGGCAATCTTGCAATCTCACGGCTGTGGTCTGTCAACGATCATCACCCATCTTGCTCTCGGACTCTTCTCCCCGAACTCTGAACATCCAAAGTTCTTGACTGCCACACTACACAAGCATCCGTAGCGATTTGTACCGATCACCAACCAAGGGCGCTGCAGGGACTCGAACTCGGCCTGCCAACAGGCAGGGTCTACAGCGCTTGGGGCGGGGGTTTTGGATCTCAGATGCAAAGAGCCTTTTGGTAGGCATTTCAAATGTACAGGCCACAAAGGCTGCTCAGTGATTGATAGTAACTTGGCGGGGGTTTCAGGGTCGCCCTCGTTCGACGACCGGCCTTCTGCAAGCCGGCATCATCCATGAGGTCGAGGAGGTGCGACAGGGCTTGGAACTCCGCACAGAGACTCCTCGAAGGATGTTGATCAACCATCTGCACCAGGCTTACGCGCTGGGCCCCCAAGCGTGAAAATGCGGCTTCTTTGGACTGAGAGATTGCCAGGGAAGAGAAAGCCTTTTCGCCGCTCAGCAACACAACCAAGGCCTGGCAACCTGAACCCCCAAGACCCCAAACTCAGCCAAAGCCCGAACCTGCCAAAAAAAGCTGTCCCTTGACATCCCCTTGACTGACGCGAGCTTATGGAAGCCCCCCCCCTCCTGTCAACCAGCTCGCTGATGGGCAGCACCCAGGGTCGCAGCAAAGAAGCCCTGCCTCAGATTATCATATTGCTACTCTCTTATTTTAATATAGTTTGTTTTTTAGTTTATTTTATACTATGTTATAGCATATAATATTACATGACATTGTACTGTATTATTAAGCTGTGCTCGGTGATTAGATTCTTAGGTTAGGAATTCATTAGATTCGCCTCGGCTTCCAGCCGAGAGGCGTCCAGAACAAGCAGACCAGGATGTGGCTCTGCTTCCCCCCTTCCCAAGCCTCCCCCCCCAACCCTGTCGCTGGCATCCTGGGAGCTGCCCAAACCGTTAGGAGAAGCCGAACATCTTTTTACGCTGTTGGGCCCCTCCCCACCGAGAAACCCAGCCTGAAACCATCCTGGCACCTGGGCCCCCTGGAGACCTCCCTAAAAATCTGGGACCCCATTATTAAATTACATTAGGAACTCCTCACGACCCTTTTTGCATCCGGGCTTGGGTGAGCGTGCCGATGAAGAGCTCATGGACCGAAAAACCCACCCCCCGAACTCCCCAAAGCACCCCCACCTGGTCACCCGGGGCTCCGGGCCCGCACGTGTTCCCTCTCCAAGGAAGCTGTTCTCCTGTGGCTCGGCACACAAGGTGGTTCAGACTTTGGGGTTCCAAGAGCCAACCAACTTTCAGCCCTAGAGCCTGGGAGTACAACCACAGACTCTTGCGAACGAAAAACCATCAGCCGCTTGATTACGGATGAACTTTCTGCTCTTGCCTTCATGAGGCTTCCCGACAGCAGCGCCGCCGCCGGCCCGAGGAGGCGCGGATGACGGAGGTCGAACTCCAAGTAGCCTGCTTAAGGGCATGCCTACAGCAGTACTTCGAGGAACCTCTAGCATAACTCAACCATGACATGAACGAAAACACACAAGGGCCGGGAAAGCAAAGGCTCCTCGGCTTTTTAGGGCATCGGATTTGAAGAGCAGGCGAGGCATCCGGGCCAGCCGCACTGGCAGTTCCCCCTTATACTAACAGTCCTTAATAGGGATTTTAATAGGGGGTACTATTTAAGGACTTTTTGTATAAGAGGGAACATCCCAAATCCAACCGCTTAACCCGACTGATTCGGGCACCTTGGCCTTCGAGCTCCGCCCAGGGCAACACATCGTACACAAAGCACATAGTGCAAACAAAGCGTTCCAACTTTTGGCCCTCTAGCGTGTGAAACATCTTCAGTGTTTTCGTCCGAGATTTATCCCTGTTTTACCTCCCGTCTTTCCTCCTTTTAAGGCGGTACCAAGCTCCCGCCAGGCCCAGAAGTCTGAAGCCAAACCCCGAAAGATGCTAAGTGATTGGCACGATAAGCCCGTCCTAAACTCCCTAAACCCTGAACATCTCTAAACCCCAAACCCCAAACCCGAGACCCCCAAAACACCGTCTGCCAAGGGGCAGAAGACACGGTCCTTGACAAAGAAGCGCTCGCGGCGCCAATCGGCAGCTCTGGAGCTCGCGATGGCCGAGACCGCGGCCTGAGGGAGTATGAGATTTCGGGCTTAGGGTCTTTTTTCCCTCCTGCGCGTTTAGGAGGTGGTTTAGGGGTTTAGGGTTTGGGGTTTAGTTTGGGAATTAGGGTTTTTCGCTACCCGTCTCGCCACAGGGTTTTAGGGTTTAGGGTGATTTTGAGTGAGTCGCTTATTCAGGATTGGAGATGTGCATTTGAACTTTGCCAAGATGAGGCATCAGCAGGTTACTGCTAATCTTAGTGCAAGGCATGAAAAAGATAGCTGGATTTTCGCAGGGCTCGCAGCATGCAGAAGCCCTGCTTGCCACAATCACCCGACACGCCCCCAAATTTTCGAAACCTTCCAAACCCTGAAGCCCAAACGCCCAGAAAATATCTGCAGGAACCCTAAACCCTAAGCCCTAAGCCCTAAACCTTAAACCCTAAAGCCAAAACCCTACAAGCTGCAACTCTCCACGGCAGCCAGAGCCACCCGGGCCCGTGCGACGAAGCCCTCCTCAAGGGGCCGCCGGACCCCGAGCTTGCCTCGGCATTCGGGGGGTGCTTCTTTTGCTTCATGTTGGTCAGTAGGGAATGGGGGCATGAGGTACCCTATATAATCCCTTAAAGGGTATACATGTATATATATATATATTTATTTTTATTTATTTATTTATTTATTTGTGCAGGGCCTTCATTCCCTCACCCTATATAACCCCCTAAAGGGTATATGCAGGGCCCATTTTTTCCCTCATTCCCTGCTAACCAGCTGTAAGCTTGTTGGTCATCCCTGTGGTTCAGGGGTTTTTTTCTGGCAGCCTCGCAATCACACTGCAGGCGTGCAAAACGTCCGTCGTCAGTGCAACTAAGATGAACAAGGGGGTTAAAGGCTTAACGCTTAGGGTTTAAGGTTTAAGGTTAGGTTTAGGTTAAGGTTAAGGGGTCGTCCTTGAGTTGTTTTTTCAGGGTGCTTGTGCGTCGTGCTTAGCGTTCCGGATTCGGGCTTCGGGCTCCCCAAGCTCGCGACTTGGGCGCGGTGGCATTCTCAACATTCGCCACCAAGCTCACCAAAGAAAACCACTTTACATGTCCAAGAGCTTTCGGGCTCTCTCTCGCTCCCTCTTTCTTTCTCGCTCGTCTCTCGTCGGCGATGACTACAAGGGTGCTCTCCTGCAGATGGCACCTGACTTCAATATAAACATGATGGTAACGGTCTGGGGGGGGAGTTCTGATGGCGCTTGTTTGCCGTTAACGGCCTTTCTGGGTGTGGCTTCTTCGTCCAAACAAGAGCGCGGGATCTTAGTGCATCCATCATCGTGTGCTTAACGGGCCCAAGATTGCTTAATTAGGGAATGTACCTTAAATCATATTAAGGATCCCTATCTGGTTTAAGGAATATTCCCTAATTCAGCAATATTTGGGCTCTTTGGGTGCTGCCAAGCGGCCGAGGAGCCGCTCGGTGCCGATGATGCCGAAGTTGTCCTTTGAACTGAGGCAAAAAACGCGTCCTGCTTTTAAGAGGCCATTCAGATGGGTTTAGACGGTTTAGATCTTAATTTGACTCATTCGGCTAGCAGCTAAAGCCTGCTAACCCAGGACGCCGCCAAGTTTCGACCTGCCAGGCTCGCAGCAAGGCGTTCCTGGCGCGCAGGGCAGGGCCTATGGGAAGCCCTCAATTTCCCCAAGCACCCAGGGCTCGAATCTGCAAGTCTGGAGGTGTCCGGAATCGAAAGCCCCAGGCCCCAAGCTTCCACTTCCACAAAGCGCCCAGATCGCAGCCGCGGGGCGAGCCGGAGAAAGCATCCTCCCGAAGCCAGGCTGCAGCAAAGGCGTCGATCTGCGCTCGAGAATTCAGATGCAATCCAAACAAGGGCTACATGAAGTAGGGTTTATTTTACTGTTCTTGGTGAGTGTCTATAAGGTTCCTTTTTCAAATTGGTGAGTGTTTATTGGGTGTCCTTTTGGGGATGCAAGAAACATAAACTCTACATCATATCACGATGTCTCTGTCTCTTCGTGCAGAAGAAAAACCAAAGCTGGATTTCAGAGCTTAAGACGGGCTCAAGCCTACGGCCCCATACGACCCGAATACAGCAAGTCACTTGAAACTCTAAAGCAGTTTTGGTACAGCTCTTGGGTGTTGAGCCCAAAAGACACCCCATAACCTCGGCCTTCCCCCTCTTCTTAGTGTTGGCTAGCAGGGAATGAGGGAATGAGCCCTACATATACTTTCTACCCTTTAAGGGATTATACAGGGCACCTCATTCCCCCATTCCCCTGCTAGCTTCCCCTTTGTTTGGACCCAGACTCCTGAAGTCAGCTAGGAAAGGCCTTTGACAAACTTTCTGTCCAGGCAAAGACACATACTTTCTGCCAAATTGTCAATCACTGAGCTCAGACTCTTTACATTGAGCTAATCGTTCAAGCCGTCTTTGTTGCTTCAAAGCCAACCTCCGTCGCCGGTGGGCTTCCCTCAAGTCTTCAAGATTCGTGGGCAATGTTCCTCCGCAGTTGGCTTCATGAATACTCACATCAGGACCTGGCACTACGCTCGAAGAGCACGAAGAAACTGCTAGCTTCCCTAAACCCTAAACCCCTAAACCCCTAAACCCCTAAACCCTAAACCCCTAAACCCTAAACCCTAAACCCTAAACCCTCACCAACACTAAGTCTTCCACAGCCCCGCGGGGCCTTCTCGGCCAGCAGCTCCCCCAAAGCCTCGCAGCCGGGGAGCTCCAGGTCCGCCAGTGACGCCAGCGGCTGGGTCTCCAGGGCTGCCATCTGAGAGCCTGGGTTGTAGTTTAGGGTTTCTAGGGTTTCGAGGGTTTGTAGGGTTTTTAGGGTTTTTTAGGGTTTAGGGTTTAGGGTTCAGGGTTTAGATTTTAGGGGTTTAGGGTCTAGGGGGACTACCTCTGCGCATGCCAGACGTCCAAAGAGGAAGCCTGACCTTGCAAGCCGAGCTGCACGCCGCCGAAGCAGTCGCCGAAACCAACGCCGCCCTCCTGGCAAACAAAAGTTTCCTTTGGCCCCGAGCCCGAACATGGAGCCACCGCGGCCATTCTGTGCGACTGTGCTCTGATGCCCCAAACAAAACATCCGAAAGCGGAGCTGACACACCTTCCTGCGCTAGAGACTTCCGCGGCCAAAGTCGGGTTGTATTTCCCAAAGAGCCCAATATTGCTTAATTAAGGAATATTCCTTAAATCATATAGGGATCCTTAATATGATTTAAGGTATATTCCTTACTTAAGCAATATTGGGCTCTTTGGGTTCAACACCAAGCAGAGGCGTTTTTCGGAGAACAGCTCCCACCCGTTCTCCCCTTCTCCCCCCAAACGAGCTCCAGAGCTGCAAGGCGCAAGGCGCCCAGGCGGTGTTGGCGGCGTCCAGGGGCTCCTGGGTTTAGGGCTGAGACTGGCTTTCTGGTTTTGTGGGTGAGGGTTCAGGGTTTAGGTGTTGGGGTTTAGGAGGGTTCAGAAGGGTTGAGAAGGGTTTGGGTCCCCAAAGCCAAGCCCCAGGACATTCCTATGCAGAGACGCCTGTCTGGCAACTGTGGATGCCCTAGATGAGCAGACCGCGGGCCTAGCACCTAAAGCTTCGCCGAATTTGTGGGCGTTGCCCTACAAACTACATGTCTTGGGATGCTCTCCCTTCTACTCACAGTCCTTAAAAGGGATTATCGTACCCCTGTAACAATCCCGACTAAGGACGGCTAGCATATGGGGGAACCTCCCAATACATGCCCCCCTAGAGAACCTTGTGGAAGTTTGAAAGCCCAGGCTCGGGCTGCAGCATCTGAAGGACAGCTTGGTCCAAGATGGCCTCCGACAGCAGCAGCCGCAGCGCCTACAGCAACGCGAGGCTCACAATTCAGAGGTACCGTTTCGAGGCTGTCATCATGAATCTGAGCACAGGAATCAAAGGCTAGCCAAGGGTGGCAGCGCCCTCCCTTCAAGCACAAGTTCGTCTGTGCAAAGGCTGTAGCCTGCGCATTTTACCCTACATTCCGACAAACCCCAACCCCTCAAGGTTCTGCTGCAGAGTCTCACTCCCTGATCTCCTAAAGCTGCAATCAGGCAATCCGAATCCCACCGAATCCCTGGTGCCTTCGAAGTGCCGGGAGCCCAAACCAAGCCTGGACAGTCTCTCCACCAGCTTTCAAAGCCACCGTAGCGTTGTTTGCATGCTACTGGCTGCACCACAAAGAACATGCAACTTTTCCAGACAAGTCGGAGTTGAAAGCTTCTGACATGTTCTGGTCTACCGGCCTACGAGTACGTCTCACGAGATGCGCACGCGCGCTACACGACCGCCTGCCCAAACCCACTTAAACCCTAAACCCTAAACCCTACAGTAAACCCTAAACCCTTTTTGCATCCGGACCCTAAACCCTAAACCCTAAACCCTAAACCCTAAACCCTAAACCCTAAACCCTAAACCCTCCGTAGCCTGCCAGCTCCCGCGGCCCCAGGGAGGTGGCTCTCTGCAGGGCAGTGGCCGCTGTGGCGTCGGGCGGCGGCTCCTGGGGTTTAACGAGCTTGTGAGTCCTGCACACCTTCTTGTGCACCTTAAACCCTAAACCCTAAACCCTAAACCCTAAACCCTAAACCCTAAACCCTAAACCCCAAACCCTAAACCCTAAACCCTAAACCCTAAACCCTAAACCCTAACCCTAACCCTGAACCCTAAACCCTAACCCCCCCGGGCAAGGACCGGCCTGAATCGTTCCTGACTTCGCTGGTGCCCAGGCAGTGTTGGAGAGGTTCTGCGGATCGAGTTGGCCGATCCTGGGAGCTCAGAAAGCTTTTAAGACTCTGACAAGCACTCGGTTTTGATGAGGCGGGTGAGGGTTCAGGGCTTCGGGTTTAGGGTTCAGGGTTAAGGGTTGAGGGTTTAGGGTTTAGGTTTAGGGTTTTAAGGTTTCTGCTTTAAGGTTTTGGGTTTCGGGTTTAGGGCAGCAGAACTTTCGATCCTGGTTTGGCCCCGGCTTGAGGTGTCCACCATGTCCATCACTATTTGCTGAAGAATCAGGGTTTAGGGTTTAGGGTTTAGGGTTTAGGATGAAGAACAGTAGTCCATAGACTGCCCTTGCAAGGAAGAAAGCCTTTATTTCTTGCGAGGTTCTTAAGCAAATGGTAGCCCGAAACCCTAATCTCTAAAACCTAAACCCTAAACCCTAAACCACAGCGGCTTAGGGCTGAGGGTTTAGGATTTTAGGGTCTTGTGCCGGGCTGGGTGCTTTGGGCCGCGCATGGGGCTTGCGAAGAATGCCCAGCCTCAAGGGTCAGTTCTCTAGGTTTAGGGTTTGGGGTTTAGGGTTTCGGGTGAGGGGCCTGCCCTACAATCAGGACCCCCAAATGCACAACCGCAATGTGCGCAACCGGGCGGCGTCTGGGCAGCAGCAGCCGCTGGCGTCTCCATGGCCGCCTTGCTTCGTAGGCCGAGCTTGCCTGCAAGAGCTCTACGATCTGGACGTTGGGTCAAGTCTTGGGGGCCGAGTTGCACGTGAAAACACGACCCCAGCCTTGACTGACACGCCTCCAAGAACCCAAGTACTGGTTGCATATGCCTATGTATATATCCCTGTTTGCATATATATATATATATATATATATAGATACATATACTTATATCTTATAAAGGATGAAACTCGGCCCAGCGGCCGGGGTCCCAGGCGCCGTTGGCCGGGGCCTGCGGCCGCCGCCCGGAAGCTGCAGCGAAAACCGCCCCGGAGGCGGCTCCTGAGTGGAGTCTGTGAAATCCTGGAGCCCGGGACTTCTACATCTCCACTCTTCCCAGACCCTTGTAAACCGTACACTACAAGCCCCCAAAATAAACCCTCTTCTCTTGAACCCCTACAAAAAAAACACACACACACAAACAAACACCAGCCCAGCAAGGCTTGGGCCCCAGGCCCGTCAGCGGGTACTCCATGCGCGCCGCCGTGGCGAAGGCCCAGGCGCTGTTGGCTGGCTGCTGCTGACCGAAGTCGGGGAGGCGCACCTGTGGGAGAAGGGGAGGGCTTTCAGGGGGTTTTTAGCCTTACAAAACTCCACGAGTCCCTGGGCCCCTTTTTTCCATCTGGACTCCGCAAGCAATGTTTGGGTTTACCTGCTCATTCTGTTGCATTCCCTAGCAGGAGGCTTCAGTGGGGGCTTCGAGTCACCAGTTAAGGATTTAAGTAGGGGGCTGCAGCGGAAACAAAATACGCTCCAGAAAATGACCGCCAGCGCTTGTTCGCTGTTGCGCGAGCCCTGTCTTGCTGACGGTACACCCAGGGCATTCGAGATTTCAAGTCGGGTCTTGGCGTGATCCTTTTTTCATGCACCTGCGACAACGTCCACAAACCTCCTGAACATACCCCGCCTGCGCGTAGTGCCCGATGCCACTTGACAAGCGTTGGCCCACAAGTGCAGTCCTCGGTGTTTTGCTTCGACCGTTGCCGTCCGCAGCCCAAGATCTCTTGAAAGAGCAGCCCAAGATCTCTTGAAAGAGCACACAAACACAGGACTTGACACTGTCGGTCTACGAAGGTCTAAAGCTTAGCAGGTGTCGGGCTTCAAACGGAAGCTGAGGGGCTGGAAATGCATGCAAGGCGGGGGGGTGGGCCTTCAGCTGAAGCATGCCAAAGCCAAGTAGCACGGCTGCAGTCCAGGCGCTGTTGGCAGGCGCCTCGTTGGGCAGGAAGAAAGGGGCCGGCAATTGCAAGAGATTACGGCCAGAATGCTTGCGTCGGGGCGGCTAGGGCGCGTAGCGACGTAGCGTTGAGGGCTGGTTCAGACGAGGGTTTCGGAACTTTGTCGGAATGAAAACTCCCATCCAGTTTCCGCTATAAAGTTGCCAGCTGCGATGGTGCCAACCAACTTCTCGGCAAGCAAAAGAAGCTGGGGGTTAGAGGAGGATTGCGGCCCTTCCCCACGGTGGCCTGCGCGCCGAGCTCCGGCAACTGGGCTAGGGCCTTCCGAGCGAGCTTGGGTTGGGGAGCATGGGAGTGTAGTTTAGGGTTTAGGATGTGAGGGTCTTTAGCATGGGAAGGTTTGGGGGCATGCAAGACTCGGGCATGAGCTGTCGGGCCACTCTCCATTCCAGAGAGTCTGGAACACGAAAGCCAACTGAACCTCTCAATCCAGAGCCTCGCTTGCAAGGGCATCGAATAGGACGGTGCCCACGAGACCTTCAGGGCTTCAGCCCGGAAAGTTGGGGATGCAGGCTTGGCGATTGAGGCGCAAGCAAGTTGCACTGGGTCTCGACTCAACACCACAAGAATGGGGGATCCGCCACGTCTGTTTCTGGCTGTAACAAGCTTAGGTCCTAGGTGGGGAGGGACGAGCTGCATGTTTCGGCTGTGTCGGTTCTGCAGCACTGGATGCGCTCCGTGCTTTGTCTATCGATAAGGCAGCAGGGGCACAGCAAATGATGCAAGGAGGCTCACGAGCAGGTATGCCTGCTCCTGAGCTCCAAGCCTCTCAAAACTCAGACCGAAGACCACTCAAGCCACAGCAATGAACAGCAGGCTGCTTCCCCTACACATCAACAACCTAAATGCGGAACCCGAAAGCAGCCCTGCTCTGTTGGCCCCCCAAACCCTTTCCAAGACCCAGCTACGGAGCCCGAAGGCACGGCCTGCTGCCGCAAAAGCCCAGGCGGAGTTCGCCAAGGCTTGGGGCCCAGACTCGCCTGGGAACGTTCCAGAAACTGCGCAGGGGCTCTCTGAGAGCTCAGAGTTCAAGGAGTTTTGTGAGCTTAGGGTGTTGAGCTTTGTGTGCCTTTTCTCCATTTTGGCTTCAGTACTTTAGGGGAAGCATGGGCTAGTGCGCTTAGGCTTTTTTGGGCATTGGGGCCTTGGGGAAGGATGCCAGCCCTTGTGGGGTTTGGGATGGTTTAGGAAACGGTTTGCTGCGGCTCAGGCTCGTTTGGTGAGAACCCCCCTGCCCTACCCCCACCCCTCAAGCACTGTCAGACCGTCGAAGCACACAACTCCGACCTAGCGCATGTCCAGCCTGGGTCCATGCAATGCGAAGCCCCTGAACGGCGGCATTTCTCGGAAAGCTCCTGGAAGCTCCGAGAACCATCGAGGATCTAAAAGACTTATTGCTGCGATCATCTGCTGTAGAGGCCAGTGGCTGAGGCACCGCAGAGTCGCTGCACTCGAGGCTGTAAGCAGGGACTCGCCTCCTGGAATAAAACTGGAGGCTCCGACAAAGTTGCTTCGGTATGATTCTATGTCTATGACCTGCCACTCTATGCTTGGCGCCAAAGCAGCCTCAGATGCCTAGACAGAACACTCCTGCCAGCAGTGTCGCGGGCGCCCAAACCATGTTGGAGATGTTCTGCGGGTGAAAGTGGGCAAGCTTCCGAACAGCCTCTCCTTGCTCGCACAGCTCTTCCCCACACGCAACGAGTTACAGAGCTGCAACAAGCTATGTCAGCTATGTAACTTAAAGTGGCCGTCCGAGAGTCCACCAGCCGCGCGGAAAAGCGCATCATGCTGCGGTGCCGTGGTGCCGTGAGTCCACACAAGATTCGTGGGGTTCTGAGCCTCGGAAACCTCCAAGATGAGGAATGTGCGGCCGCCGAGCGCATGCGTAGGCGGGGCACCCGGCAGCATCGGCGTCGCGGGCGCTCAGGCCGTGGTGCCAGTCTCCTGTGGGCCGCACTCCGCTGCGCGAATCCGCAGCTGTGAGCCCAAGAGGTCCAGCAAGGATCGGCCCAACTGACCAAGACTTGCCAGTGACCAGGCCAGGTTTGCGGGGCCCCGCACCTCCAGCTCCCCGGAGCTTTTGGCAACCTCTCGGCTGACGACCTCCTGCAACGGTTGCACGGTGAACCCGATTTTGGCATGCCCTCAACCAATGTTGAACAACTCCTGCGGAGTTGCCTCATGCACAGTCTGGCAGAAGGTCGTTGAGGTTGCGCCGAGTAAAGTCTCGTGCACGTGAACGAAGCGTGTGGAAGCCCAGGCCATGTTAGCGCAGTGCTGCGGCCTGGGTTCCGAGACCAACTTGCTGGAGGCTCCAGCAGCAGCTTGCGAGGACGCCATGCTCTGCACGAGAAGGGTCGCCCATGCCCAGGCCACGTTTGCCAGCTTCTAGCTGTCGGGCTCATCCATTCCGCGAAGGGCCTACTCCCTCATCGCTTCCATGAGCTTTGCATCTTCGTGGCTCACCTTGCTAGACGTCCAGGCAGCATTCGCAGCCTGAGTCGAGAAGCATGACATGCGAATACACCACCCCCCCCCCCCTCCCACCCCCCCACCCGGCCGCCCTCCTGGCCTGCTGCGGGTTGTACTGCCACATCAGCTTCCGAGCTTTCGAGCCGGTTGCGCCGGCAAAGGGTTCGCCATTCCACTGCAGGCCTTGTGAGCGAATGCCACAAAAGCGAACAAGAATGCTTCAGCTGCACGAAACAAGCCTACGCTGCTCGCCGCACCTGTTGGCGACCATGAGAGGTTGGTCAAGGGCAGCGGCTGAAACTCTTCGAGGACTGCCAAGGCATGAGCCTGGACCGCCTCGAGCAGGGCCTCCAAGCTGCATGATGATCATGGTAGAAGAGCGAGGCCGGCTACCCGCATGGTACACATGTGGAACATACGTACATCAACATGCACGACAAGGCCTTGCTGTGCATCTGCAGCGTGGCCCACGACCAGGCGACATTCGCAGGGCTCTGAGGCTCAGGTTGCAGAAGCTTCTTAAGCGAAGCCCCCACGGTGGCCGTGGAGAAGGCTGTGCCTCAAGGGCTCTGCTTGCCTGGACCCCAGGCAGTGTTCGCCAAGCCTTGTGGGTCGAACCTGGAGATGTCTGCTACGGCCGCCGAAGTGGTGCCCTCCAGCAAGAGCACCTCTCGAAAGATCGGCCGGCCGAGACTTCAAGCTCCGTTGGAGGGGTTCTGCGGGGGAAGCTATGGCAACCTCTCCGTTGCCCGGGCGGCAAGGGCCGCAGCCAAAGCCACGTCAGGCCACATGAGGGTAGCCACTGCCCAGGATGTGTTGGAAATGCCTTGCACATCAGGCTCCCGAAGCCGCGAGCTGGCGTAGAGGGTCTCAGCGCACGCCGGCGCGCCGCGCGTTGCAAAGCGAGCTAAACCCCAAATGAAGTTGGTCGGCACTTGTGCGTCGTGCTTCTGGAAATCGTCCCTCTCGTTCGCGATCTGCGTGGCAAGTAAACTAGCCAGCGGGCCCCCACCAGAGCGAGCTTTTGCAAAGGCCCAAAACATGCGCACCAGCCACTGCAGGCGGAAGGCTGGCAGATTGCGCTGAACCTGCACAGACGAAGCCTCCAGCATCGGAACATCCTTACGTCCGAGTTTCCCAGGCCTCCACACCAAGTTAACCAGCTCCTCGGGCTCGGACTACGGGCTCAGCTCCACGCAAGCGCGTAGACTTCGGATCAATGGGCCATGCTGTACAGCCAACCTCCCATACGACCAGGCGAGGTCTGAAAGGCCTTGTGCATCCACTTCTTGAATCTGCTCACCAAGTCTGTCCAAGCACTTCTGCAAGCGAATATCCTGCCGCAGCCTGGCAGGGTCCTCGCAGACCCAGCACTTGCACATCGAGTCTCCTACTTAAATAACTTAGACTTACAGTACCTTGTGATAGCTATGTAGCCACCCTCCGATTTTGTAGCAAAAGCCCTCCAGCAGGTCCTCGCTTCTCACCGATGCGACTTGCCGCAGAGCGGCGATCTGCGCCGGGACGTCCTCGGGCAGCACGTCGTCCAAACGAGACAGGACTTGCTCCAAGGGCTCGTCTACATCCTCAGTGCTTTAGCTATGGGCTTCAGGCTCCCTCACCTCAGATTACTCAGAAACTGAAAAAACCCTCTCAGAAAGCTCAGCCCAGGTTCGGCGCGGCCCCTCCCCGACCTCGGCCTGCCCGGCCTGGACGATCGGCCCGGCCTCCAGCCCAGGACCCGCCGCCCCGCCATGCTTGGGCCATGGCTCAGGAGCGCTCGAGGGTGCCCAAGGAGTTTTTGTTGAGGGTTGATTTTGCTTCTTGGTGGTTATTGGTGGCTTGACTGGGGTCTGGTTTGGGATGAGCTGATGGGGTGCTGTCGCCTTTGTTAGATCAAGTCGGGGGCCGAATGAGGCTGCGATTAGGCTCTATCAGAGCACAGAAGTTTACTCTTATTTTCTCACCCAGAGTCCTTGCAGGCACAAGAAAGCTGTGATTTTTGCGCTTGGAGGTTAGGGAGGATCAGAGATCTTGTGCTCTGGAACCTTTGTGGGTGATTCCTGTGAGCGAGAGCGCCGGCATTGCTGAGCAATGCTTTGTACGAACAATGTCTTCTCTTAATCCCGACCACTCTGAGACGCCTGGAGAACCAAAACAGTACATGCCCGCAGCCCTTGCATGCTTCACGCCTATTTTTTGCCGATTGGAGCGCAAGCTCGCTCAAGCCTAGGCACCTACGATCACCTACACATCAAAACGATCACTCTGCCGCCCATGCTCAGCTCATTTCTGGGCGTTCGCCCACCGTTGGAGCGGCGTCTCCACGTCCTGAGTCTGGAACGTTGATGGCGGGGGGCACCCTACTTTTGCAGAGGTAGCAAACCCTAGACCCTAAACCCAGGACTGCCCAGCTGCCGGGAATTTACGCCCACACAACCAGCACCACAGTTCTCGTGGCTGAAACCGTAAGCCCTAAATGCCCAAACCCGACTGCATGCACCGACCGGGCGTCCCCTCCGCGTGCTGGCGGCAAGTCTGGCGTCCAGCTCTTCACGTCGAAAGGGTTCAACCTTTTAAGCGGAGGGTAGAAGAGTACACGGCGGCTTTGGTCCACGTGTTGAAGCAGTTTTTCCACTCCCGGAGTCACTACAAGCCACCTCCGAAGCCAGCACCCGGGTCAAAGGCCCCTACAAGTTCCTCGGCCGGACCACCCCGTGAAAGTGCTGACGTTGGGATGTTCCCCCGGAATGCTAACAGTCCGTAATAGGGATTATAACGAGGGGTACTCTGATCCCGATTACGCGCCCCAAACAACACACGCCAACCCCAAGCGCGAAACCCTGACCCCCGACACGTCTAGGTCTAGGTCGCTACCACCCCTAAACCCTAAACCCGAAACCCTAAACCCTAAACCGCTGCTTCCAACACCGGGGGACCGCCGGAACCACGTGCTGTCAACAAAGAATTGCGCCGGCTCGCCTTGGTTTCTTGCAGTCGAGCTAGGCTGCTAGATGCTGTTTCATATTTACCCATTAAACGTATACGCATGTATATATATATATGTTTATTTATAATGACATCTATATTTATGTTTTCTGTTTTTACCCATATATTTAGTTAGATTGATATTTGCATGTATTTTCAAATTAAAGCTTCTTTTGAAACTAACAACATATATATATATATATAACATATAAATATATATATATATATATATATAACATATATAATATCAAATGCTGTGGCATATGCCACACCGCAGGACATGGGGTTTGGGCCATTGGGCTTGGGGGGTTGACACCCGAAACCCAACATCCATACCTGCACTCTACATACTACAAAGTGTGGTGAGAACAAAAGAAATCTCGACACTTTGGGCTCGGATCTCGGTGCCGGGGCCCATTGCTCACACGGCATCCCTGCAGGCTACATAACCCTTCAATATCCCAAACCCTTCTGCAAGCCATAATTACTCGTCGTCCTCACAAAGACTCTAGCCCCAAAATCCCTAAACCCTAAACCCTAAACCCCAAACCCTAAACCCTAAAAGCTCCGAGAAATCCCCCAAAAACCCAAGCTCCTCTCTCGCCGGGGCGCTCGGCTCGAGCGCTGGATAGCCGGCAGCACGCGTGGCCTCGAAGGACTCCGCATCCTGGGCCTGGAGGATCGGTCGTTTAAGGGTTTAAGGGTTTAAGGGTTTAGGGTTTAGGGTTGAGGGTTTAGGGTTTAGGGTTTGGGGTTTGGGGTTGGGCACCCTCACGCCGGGTCACAAGCGGGTGTAGGCTTTTGGGTCTAGGGTTGGTCTGTAAAGTACGAGTGTGCCGGAACTTTCGGTTCTCCACTGTACGACAGCTTGGGAGGTCCCCGCAGACTCTTGCAGGCTCCCGCTGAGATGTTCCTGACTTGCTGAGAAGCACCTGTGCATCGTGAATGGCAGACTCAACGGAGCTGAAGCGTGCCTGGGTCAGCAGATTGCGGGGTGGCAGTGAACGTCGGGTGCTACCAGCATGGGAAACCCCAAAATTCCACTAACCTCCGTCTTGCCTGCTTAGTGACGAGGAAGAAGCATAAAGTTAGTCAGGCATGCACATAATACCATGTGTAGTTATCGCCCGGACATGCCCCAACACGAGCAGAATCTGAACAAGACTCTTTAAAAAATTCATATTATAAACGTAGTCATAAGTTTTGCGCGGCAAGAAAAGACTCACTTGGCCGTACCCTGCGCACCCTAAAAACTATATTATCCTCAGACCATGCACGACCCTTCGTAAGCATATAGCCATTAAACCCCTTATAACCATTATAACCATTATATCCATTATAACCATTAGAACCCATGATAACCATGATAACCATGATAACCATTTTCACCCTTTGAATCAGACAGTTACAAGCCCCGGCCCCAAGTTCTTGCAGGGCGCCCGCTGCAGCTCCAGGGCCTCGCGCACGAGCCTCATGGACTTGGCCTCATGGAGGGGTCTAGGGTTTAGGGTTTAGGGTTTCGGGTTTGGGGTTTAGGGTTTAGGGTTTAGGGTTTTTTTTGCCACCCGCCTAGCTGACACTCAGGCCACATTGCAGGGACCAGTACCGGCAAATTGACGATTGAAGGAGAAGAAGTGCCTTTAAAGTGAGCACATAAAGTGGATCATACGGGGCCAGCCCAAAAAGAGAAACTCAACACAAAGCTAAAAGATTTCGCCACCCGCACTGCGCGCACACAAGCACCCGCTCCGAGCTAAAAGATTTAGGGGTTAGGGTTTGGGGTTTACTCGGCGCTGTCTCAGAGTCTGAGCAACTGAGCGCGACGGCACTGTGAACCAGCACATCACCGGGCCCACCCCCCAGCAGTACTGGAACTACAGGGTTTGGGGTTTAGGGTTTAGCGTTTAGGGTGTGGAAATCGGAGACTTCTGGGGTGGCTCGGGCTAGAGACACACATGCGCACGTCTGTATACCAGAACCTGTTACGAGGTCATGCGAGGATTGAAGAAGCGCCTTGTGTGCATCGAGTGCTTGCTGCTAGCATGCCCTTACTGTACCTCAACCATTGCTGTTTTTGGCGAAGATAACGATCAAAGGTTACAAGCGAAGAGAAACACCACGGAAACCCGCCCGCCAGGTCAAGTATTCCTGCTCGCTAGCTCATGCAAACTCACTGTTGATCCCAGAGCTCATGTAGCAAGTGAATGCTTACAAGTAAACCTAGCCCGCAACTTACCTTCATGCCCAGAAATCCGTGCCTCTGCACAGAAGTAGTACCTGGGCATGCTGACGCTTGGCTTTAAGGTCTGGACTTGCATGGAACTTTCAAGGACATAGGGCACGTCCCTCAGCCAACACCAGAACTTCGCGAAATCGCCCCCCAAAGGCCACTTACTGGACACGGAGCCCTACAACGAACACGCCAAGCGCAACCCAGGCTCTTCTGCCAGAAAAGCGTCTCAAACTGCCAGGTCACGAACATGCCTTCGGCTTCAATGATGCAGTTCGGGCGGCTTATCAAAGGTGGGCTGGCTTCTTGTGGAGTCTTCGTTCAAGTCTATCTTGGCAACAGTCTGCCGACTTGCATCGACCCCTTGGTCAGAAGATCTCGATGGCTTGAAGGCCTGAAAACTCAAGTGCTGAATTTCGGAAATCCAAGACTCATGGCCCAGCCGACGAGAACTCCTCTACGAAGTCCTTGTCCGACCAGACATCCTTGAGCTTCAGGGTACAAAACTCGGAGCCTCCGCAAGCACAACGGAATACATCCTGGTCTGTTTGTGCTGACCAGGAGCAATCAGGTCAGCAGAGTGCAGCAGCTTCTTGTATGGCTTGGCATCTGACAGACATCTAAACATCTCGCACGAACAAAAACGTGGGCTTTTGATTCGAAGGCCAGGGAGTGCGACCTCGACGCAAGCCTAGCTATCTATAGCTCTCTTCTCACTCGACACAAGCCCTGTAGACACGTTTCCAAGCCGACAAATCCGAAACAGGTATCGAACCCAAATGTGCCCTCGAATGCTCCTCGAATACTTTTTGCGAGTTGTCAAGCTGACGGCAAACTGTTGAAATACCGTTCTGAAACCTGCGCCGACTAATAACCTGACAAATCGAGAGCCCACGTCGTGGCCTTCACCATGGTCGAAGATGCGCAGCTGACCGCAACCGATGTCCAGCAAGACTGCCTTCCTTCAAAGCCCGACTGTATGGGATCCGATGCGGTCTGATTGCTCGTGCATGTTGATAGATTTCAGGTCAAGATGAGCACCAACTCATTCGAGGCACGCCACACTATTGCAAGATGGGTAAAGTGCGATTAGAACCGAATGCCAGCGTTTCAAGTTGTGAGGGAAGCCGGTGGCTTAAACAGGTAGCATGCTGCCGCCAAAAACACCTAAAGACCACACACACACACACACACATACTCGTGCAAGAGCCCAAAGACAGCCTACAAGGCAGGCACAGGCAATTTGCGGCTGTTGCACACTTCGGGTTGGCGGATGTGCTCAAGGGATTGCGATGATCAACCATGCCGAGCTTCTCTGGCAGCCGGCCGTACTCCAGCATGCCGAACTTTCCAAGTCTAGACCTTGGCCCATTGGCTGCACCACGCTGCACGGCCCAATCACCACCGTTTCGGCGGCGCCGCGCTAAACTCATGATCTTTGGACAGTGGCTTGGGGCATCATGTGCACCAACACTTGCTAAGAGCTTGGCCCCCCATGTCACCCAAGCTGGGGCCACGGCAGATGCACGAAGCCAAAGTCCTTCTGCCTCCGCGTCACCACGGCGCGCCAGAAAGCACTTCCGAGGTCCAGCGTGGTGGTCAAGGAGATCCCGGCAGAGAAGTTCAGGAGATCCTGGGCATCGAAGCCTCTCCTCCTACCCTTTTTATGGGGTGTGGGGTAGTTTAGGGTTTGCGTCGGTTTAGGGTTTTTTTTGTCCCAGCCGTTTCGGTTTAGGGTTTGGGGTTTAGGGTTTCGGGTTTGGGGTTTAGGGATGCTACTCCTGATTTTGCAATTCCAGGGGCTTCCTTTCGCGACCATGAGAAGAACAAATCTCCCATTCCCAACACAGCTTCAGTAGTCTAGCAATTCCCTCCAACTTGAAATAGACTACTGACACCTCGGCCAAACACTAGATGACAGTTCGTCTTGCACATGCTCGCCAGGCAACGGATGTAAGTGACACTGAGACATGTGGCAAACCCCTACAGCTAGGGCGAATTCCATCTTCCACCATCTCTTGCAACAGGCAATGCTCCACCCTTCTTCCATCCAGGTCTCTTGCCAGTTTAGGCCGGGCTGTTTGGACGTGCTCCACCCTCAAACCCTGCATCCAGAAGACACGAACGCACGCTGACGAGCTACTTCTCCCGAATCCGGGTCGTGGTCACCCTCCAGGCTGATGGAAGCCCGCGCGTAAGCCTCGCCAGCACACTGTGGGGGGTTGACAGCCAAGGAATCTCAGAGCATCAGCAAGCCGACCTCGGACAGGGTCCTTTCAATGTCCAGCTCACCCGGCGCGAGGGCCTCTTGAAAGCTTCAGAGCTAGGGCATGTCTAAAGCGTGAGGCGTAGCCGGTCGTGCCACGCTGAAGGGGAATATCGAAGGATGTTATGACCGACACAGCTGTTGAGGTTGTAGGGTCTATTGCTTCGGTCTTGCCTTTTCTGACTTCGAGAGTGGGACTCGTTGGGTTACGGTCATGCGGGATCTTCCTCGAGTTTTGAGGCTGCTTTACGGAGCTTGCCGGGCGACTCCCCCCCCCCCCACACACCGAGTTGCTGGATTCTGGCCTGCTTTTGTCTGAAGTCCTCGGGCACCAGACCATCTGACCGGTTGGCGTGTGCCGTGCGTACCTCAGTTCTCCCACATGCCACGCAGATCCGATTTTTTATATCCCCAGCAGGGAACTCCATTTGCCAAGAGGGGCCACAGCAGAATACAGCGGACGCGCAGGCACCATCCAGTTCTCAGGCTTCCAGACCCTGGTGGCCGCAACCCACAAAGATACTCTCCTCCCCCTTTTGCGAACACCCCCTAACGTTAAATACTCCCATTATAACTATAATATAGTATATGGGGAGTGTTTAGGGGACTACAGACCTCTTCTTGGACCGGCGATTCTCTCTCAACCCTCTGAAGCCGCCAGTGATCGCCAGTGCATAAGGCCCCTTTCATTTATCTTTGTCTCTGCCACGGGTGTCTTGACGTCGGTTTTCTTGTAACTTTGTTGAATCTGCAGACTGTAAACTCTACGATGTTCACATTCGCCACGACGATGCTTTTCACGCTACTGGGTGCCCGCCCTAAGGCGACGCGACCCACGCGGGCAAAAGGCGACTCACCCCAAGCAGACGCCCCTGAATGCAAAAGGCAACCCATGCTATAGACTTTGATGCGGTAGATTGAGCATAGGGCCTATATGGTAGGTTACGGGAGGGTTCCGGGTTTTACAGCCGCAGTGAGACATCCGCCACACATGTTGGACAACTGCCTTGTGACACCTACGCGAGACCCCAAAAGATAACTATATTAAGGAATGTGCCAGAACAGAAAGCTGCAAGGGGACGCCCTGGCGAGACGCCCACGTGTCATGAAGATAACTGCCCCACGCCTCTTGCCCGCGCAAGACGCCTTGCGTCAACCACCCAGTACCAACCACGCCTTTTCACACATTGCCCCGCCGTTTTGTGATGGTCCGGGGCTTTGGCTTTCACAGAAAAGCAAGAAACAGCGGCCATTCGCGACATCGGTTCATAGCAGAATGCAGGAATAGTCAGTCACCTACATCCGGTATTTCACCGCGTGCACTAAGTGTCGGGCGTTCAAGGGCTCAGGCCACCCGTGCTCGATGGCCGAAAAGACTTCGCGAAGATACTCACCTGGAAAATTGTCTTCAAGCGCTTCACGGAGTTCAGGCCTGAACAACTAAGATGTGTCCGGCGGCTTCAAGCCTAACCCTTTTTGACTCTAACCTCCTCTTCCACCCTGACAAATCTACATGTCGATCTTGTAGAATGGGGAAACAAGGCAAACCGAGCAGCGGTTGACAGTGACGTCGAGCAGGGGATTGTCGCCCTTCGCGAAGGCCAAGCCCCGGATCTTGGCCAGGCTTGCGTTAGCAGGGGCGGAGATTCAGATTCCCTCACAACGTATGCGCGCGTAACGAATGAGCACCCATGCCACATAGCTGCTGCCCCCGCTGATTTTGCCAACTGATTTTGCCAAAGCTCTCGGTCCAGCGTCATCTCGAAATGCCCGACCAACACGTCCATCATGCCTGACATACCAGCACCAAACGGCAAGGCAATGCTCAGTGTGCGGCCAAACAGGATGCCAAGCCATACGTTTGCTAAGCGCAGAGCCTTTGGCATCCTTTTCTTGGAGGTTTGAGGGTTTGGGAATTGCACTCTGGCAAATCGAAGCTCAATCACAACAAGTCGGCTTCCAACACGTTGAACGATGATTTGCACAAAGACCGCAGCTGGGGTCAAAATATGGGCGCCCTTTGCCACTGGACATGTGTTGCCCTACAAAGAAGTACATGGGCGGTTATAGGGTGTTGGGGACCAAAAAGAAAATGCAGTATGATTTCTGCGGCAACCCCAAGTCCCGTTTAAGTCCCACGCTGGAGGCCGGGCTCTCCATGATGAGCGTGGCCTGCGCATTCATCTTTGAACCAAGGCTTTAGAACTCCATTTAGGGCCATGGTATCGTATGGAGGTATTTCATGTTGTTGCAGCTTCTTATGGGGAATTAAACCTCTACTACAATTACAATGTGGCCCGGCATCCGCTGACCAGCAAGAATGGCCACAGGGCACATGTCAGCTTCAAGGACTATGCTCATGGGGCTTGCAGCGCAGTGTCAGCTGCAGAGCTTTTTCCGCGCATCAGCGCTTCAAGGGAAACAACTCCGGGAGCCTTGGACAATGTCAAGTTCAGCTCCAGGGCCTCCTTCTCCCCGTGGAGCCTGGGCAAAGCGAGCTGCGATTGCATGCAGTTTGATCCGGCGGGATCTGTGCTCCCAAGACTTGGCATCCTCTTTAGACCCGACACACAACTTCCACGCCCCCAGAGCACAAGCCGAGCAAATGGACGCAGCTCTCCAAGCAAGCGATTCATCATATTCATCATGCAACTCTATTGGCACACTGGGGTCAGGAGAAGCCCTCGCGCGTCGATCTTCATAGTGAGTCCGTCCTCTTGCTAAGATCAAGTCCTTCACATCCTCACCTGTGAAAAAATTGTCGTGGCCGGGAGGCAGCAGCGGGAGGCGCAGGCGCTCCAAACGCACCTGGCGATTAACAGAAGACGTTGGAGGAAGCAGCAGATATGTAGAATTCTCAGTAGTTCCACAGGTCAGGCCCTTGACTCAACAAAACTTCAAGTCTCGAATCCCCACACCCTGCAATGCAGTGCTGCCTGACGTCCCTTCAAAACTTCACAAAACTGATTATTTTCTTCAGGCTTGGAATGTCCAACTCTTGCACAGCTGCCGAAGAGCAGCTAAGGTGTGCAACCCTCTGGGGAGAAAGCACCTTGCCAAACTCCTCAAAGTCTTATAGCTGCATTATAGCTCCAAGCTGCCCCCGGTTTCCCGCTAGGCTGCAAGCCTCCGGAATCACCGCCTGGCAATGCATGACACTGGAGGGGCCTTGATGCCGTGGTAGAAACCCCACAGCATCACAAAGGACGATGCCACCCCTCTTTGGGAGGCTGAACCGGTATGGGTCTTGAGGCCCTGAGAAGGCGCCTTCCTGCGCCAAGATGTCTGTTGCATCTTCCGCAGGAAGGATGCAGACCCATCAACCCCCCACGCCTTGTTGCCCTCGATGATGCTCACCGACCCCACCGCCGTGAGTTTCCCCGGTGTCGCAGGCAGCAGGTTGTTCAGGTTGGTGCCGTTGCCTTCACAGCTCCAAAGGCTTCTTGTGCTTCAGGCTGCGCAAGTCCACTGACATGCCTTGGAGGCATCTCACACGCCTCAAGCTGTCCTCACACATCCCTAGAGCTCACCTATCGCGGTCTCCAGCAGCTTCATCGGCGCAGCGGCGCTGGACGTCAGCCGTATCTTGGGGAACTGCCTCCTTCAGCTCTCAGGGGGCTCTGCGGGCTTCGTGGGCTTTGTGAGGCCTTGCTTCCCGGCAACTCCGACTCACCCAATCCGAAGCCCGTGACCCGAAAGCTCCAAGCGACCAGCAACACAAGCAAAGGCTGCACCCCATGCCCAGAACCGCAAACTCTGCCTGACTCTACACTAGACCGTCAGACGACGCGAAACTCCGGACCGGGGCGCATGGATGGGAGGTCCACACCCACAGCCGCCTTCACGGAGGTGCCTGCAAAGACCGAGCTGACGGCCTGAGGAAGCTGTCGTGATTCGGACGCTCTCCGTTTTTCAGTGCTAGACGTCCGCTGAAACACATTTTTTTTTGGGAGGCCTGGAGTGGCAGCTTGGGTTTATGAGGAAGGCTTCCAGCTGCATCCCCCTCCCCCAAGCACCTGGGAAGCCTGCGAGTAAGCATGGAGGTAGGAGTGAAGCAGCATCATCGGCAGCGACTCCTCCTTTGCCTCACGGATCCATGGCATTCACCCTAAACTTTACCCCAAACCCTAAACCCGAAACCCTAAACCCGAAACCCTAAACCCGAAACCCTAAACCCTAAACCCTAAACCCTTTTGCCGGAACCCTAAGCCCGAAACCCTAAGCCCTAAACCCAAAAAGCCATGCTTGAGGAGACCCCGGCCTCGCACCTGTCCGGCGTGCAACCCTGGCCTGGGCTGCTGATCTCACAGCTCAGGGAATCCCAGAGAGGTCAGGGTTTAGGGTTCAATGCGAGGCGTTTGGGTTTAGGGTATAGGGTTTAGGGTAGAGGGTTTAGAGGGTTTAGGGTTTAGGGTTTAGGGGTTTAGGGGTTTAGGGGTTTAGGGTTTAGGGTTATTTTGCTACCGGTCTAGCCATGCTCGGCAACTGCGGGTTTAGGGTTCAGGGTTTAGGGTTTAGGGTTTAGGGTTTGGGGTTTGGGGTTTGGGGTTTGGGGTTTAGGGTTTTTTTTTTGCCACCCGCCCAGCACTCCTGCACACTGCGGGGGATACCTCAGAGGGTCTCCACATGGTTGCTGACAATTGCTGGGTTTAGGGTTTGGGTGGGCTGCACTTCTCATAGAAGTGCTGCCAGAATGGTGTTTGAGGACGCAAGTCCAAGCTTGTGGGAAGCACGATTTGCTTCTGAGTTCTGGCCTGGGCCCCTGGAATGCCGTTCAAAGTCAAGTGGCTCGCCAGAAACTTCTCCGTCACAGGTCCGGGCAAAAGGGCTGTCGTCGTAACATCTTTCACAGTGATGTGAACCTCGGACCAAAACATCTTGCAACTTCCGCACGATATCCACCCAAACAGCGATACAATTCTTTTCCGTTTACACTTGTAGTGGAGCTGCTCTTGTGCCAACAGGAAAAAGGAACCAAGCTACGATGGCCGCCAAACTCACCCACCTGGCCTGGTCAGTCTCGCATCGCTCGTTGCTCTCTTCTGGCAATTCTGGCACAAGGCAGTGGCCCTGGATGCTGAACTGGTGGGCCAACTCCCCGACCCTGCCAGGGCGTTTGGGGGTTCAGGAGGCTGGCTCTGCGGATGCCAGGGTCATGAAAGGTCCATGCCCGGATCTCTCAGTCCCTGGTGCCTCATCGGAATCTGAACGAAGGCTTGACCCAGACTTTCAGGTATGATGCTGGCAAGCACTGGCCAAAACGAAGTGAGGAAGATCTCCTGAGTGCTCGGTTGCCGGTATGCGCCACGTTTACTGTACCAGATTGAGGGATAAGCTGCAAATTCCAGGCAAGCGACATCCATGTTTCCGTACGCGGCGACCAGGTAATTGATGAGGCCTCCAGAGCAAAGCTTTGGGGTTTCTTTGTGGCGAGGCAGTGTGGAGTGCCAAGGGAAGTTCACATAAGCAATGGCTTTAGGGTTTAGAGTTTACGGCTTAGGGTTCAGGGTCAAGTCGGCGAAAAGCAGTGTGCGGGCAAGGACGCGGGCACGATCCCCACTCAAAACCGTTAAGCCACACGCCCGCACAAGTCAAAATGTTGGACACCGGGTGTGTGTCAAGCCCCCCCCCCCCCCGAACCCTTTTTTGCAAACCGGACTTGATGACTGCCAGCCTGAACCCGAAACCCTAAACCCGTTTCCCTTTTGCAGCCAGTCTCCTCACCACTGCCTGCCTCGCCCCTATTCCCAGCAGCCCTAAACCCTAAACCCTACTACCCTAAACCCTAAACTCTGAGCCCTAAGCCCTAAACGCGAAACCGTTAAACTGCATGTGGCCTTGAACGAGACCCCCGCGGCCGAACTCAAACTTCACGTCGGACACGGCCTTGGGGAGCACCTCCCAGTGCCCACCTGGCAGAAAAGGTAAGAGATGTAAGCACCTCGAAAGGGTTAGGGTTTTTGGGGTTTAAGGTTTAGGGTTTAGGGCTCAGAAGGGGCCAAGTACTTGAGTTTAAGGTCACTGACCAGCTCAGCAAGAGACTCGGCGTGGGAGGGCGCGCGCGTCTGGGAGGGAACATGCAACTCCCAACTCCCAAGGCCCATGCTTGCGCGCCTTCGCTCAGCTTGAACTCGCCTTTCATCTTGAAGGTGGCCTTCAAAGGCCCCTCTTTGAGGCTATCGGCCTTCTTGTAACCGAACGTGAAGACCTGCAGATGGCAAAAACTTCGCACGAAAGAGGTCGACTTGGATGAACAGCGTTTCCAGGTGTCCGGTTCCCACTGCCAGGCAAGGTCTGTGACCGCTGGGCCCCGGGCCGGCCGGAAGAAGCTGTCGAGGGAAGACGCTGCCTTGGTGATGCCCTCAACCGCGGAGTCGGGTGCTTTGAAATCGATTCCTGGTGACAACGCTCGCAAGTTTGAAGCTCTTGGGTCATGTTGGAGCTTGGGATGTGGATTCACCGAGCTGACCGAAGTAAGGTGTTGAAAGCATGCAAAAAATCAGAGAAATCAAGTATGGACCACCAGAACGGGCGGTTCTCAATGTGGTTTAACACAGGGCTTGGCTGAAAAGTGCACCATGGACAGTGAAAGCTTCCAAGGGGGTTGATCAGCTGCATATATGAAGCCCCAAGTATCCCCTAACTCTCATTACACTCATGATGCGTATGATTGGGCAGAGGTCCTTGGACATAGGCGTGAACAATGCCAGGCCCATCTCGGCCTTCGATCTCGAAGAGGAATGTCGTGTCACTGTTGCGCACCAGCTTCCCCACAACGTCGAAGCTCACAACTTGAATCTGCTCAATGAGGAAGTGCACATCACCAATGGGAGTTGCAGGCACGACCATGCGGATGGATGCATTGCCGTGGTCCTCGGGCGGGTAGCGGATGGTGTCCAGCTCTTCCTGCGCTCGGCAGGCTTTGGACTCGAAGCTTCCCTTCCGTGTCGGCACCTTGACAGGTGCTCTGATCTTGTGAGGTTTGGCGAGGCTCTCGCGCGTCGAGCTGCTCTTGCTGTGGGCCTCTGAGGAGCTGGCCTCTGAGTCTGTTGCTGTTTGAAGCAGCACTGGGTGGCTTTTCAGCTGCCCACCGGCTGGTAGTTTGCCCCACGTGAACTCATCGACGACGCTCAGAAGGTTTGCTTGCACAGTATCTGGGGGCAGCACGTACTGCGGCTTTTCGGCATCATGGGTGCCATATCCCCACTGCGCTGCATGGATGTCATCCAAGCGCCGCAGCTGCAGCTGAAGTGCATTGTACAAGGCGTGTGCCTTGTCACGCGTGGCGCACAAACGTTCCGTGACTTCCGATTGGCCATACAAGAACCCGGGCTTCATCCGCTTGATAAGAACACACGGCTCCTCATAGATGTCAAAGGAAGGCTTTTTCATACCCACCAGGTTGACCTGGAGCTGGCCGTGGGTCATCTCGAGCCGGCTCAACCGATCGGATCTCAACGGCCATTCCAGCAAACGGAGGAAGCCGCAATTGAGGACTGCCATGACCGTTCGCGCATTCTTGCCATCGTTGTCTTTCCAGATGAACTCATCCGCAAAGAACACGTAGCCAAAATCCTGCGTTGGAGGCGCCGCCAAAGCCGACACCATTATGGCTTTGACATCCAAGGTCATCTGAAGCATGGACTGGATCTTCAGATGCAAACCCCCCTGCTCATTTCCGACGACGTCGAGGCTCACGTTTCCATAAGCAATGAGGATTCTGTCGATCAACGTCATGTCCGGCTCGTTTGCTGTTGGTCGCTGGAACTCGGGCGGCACACGCGCGTCCATGGTGTCAGCCGCCTTGAAGACCCTCTGCCGCCCCCCTCTGGGAGACCGGGTCATGTGCTTGGTCTGACGAACTTCTGCTCCACCAGCCCCGCCCCAAAGCTTGATCTTCCCAACAGGGTCCAGCGTGATTTTGCCACCTGAGCACGCGAGGCCAAAAGGCTGAGCCCAAGCTTCAGGAAGCCCCAAGGCAATGTCCTTGACCTCTGCAGCGACGATCTCCCATTTCGCTGTTGCATTGTCACTGGCATCGGCCTTCTGCACCCAATTGCTGACAGATGCCAGAGCCAACAGCATGCGATGGGAGTCGAACCTGAAGCCCTGAAACTCTGCTTCCACCAGTGTGCCGTTCGACGGGAGCTTTGGAAGCAGATCCTTAGAACCGGCAGGTGCTTGCGAGTAGCCCAGGGCATGTTCATCAATCTTGCCACGGTTCGCGTCCTACTCTCTTAAGAAAATTCGCTTGGGAACTGAATTCATAAGTCATAAACCCGATGCTCACAAGAGCCTTAGTTTCCAAGACACTGCGTTTGAGGCAACAGCATCGCACAACAAAAAAAACATGCGACGGTCGGGCAAGTGAACACGCCTCCTTGCAGTGAACTTCGGTTTCTATAGTCATTCGAAGCTTTGGTACTTGGCAGGGCTTGCGCTTCAAGTGGCTTCAAAAGGTTTTAGGACTAGAGTCGGCGAGACCAAGCGCGTCAAGCAGTCCATCAGAAGCTTCTGCAAAACTGTACCTGGAGGATGCGGGCAACCCCTAAACCCTAAACCCTGAACCCTAAACCCTAAACCGCTGAGCTGGCTTAGCTCTTTCTTGGCTCCTGAGAACGAGCAACGTTCTGCTACAGGCTTGGTGTGGTGGCTGTTGGGTGGCAAACCCGAAGCTCTAACTGGAGAGCCTAAAAACCCTAAACCCTAAACCCTAAACGTAGATGTTGGGTGAAAAGTCCTCTACGCTTAAAGGCGATGCTGCGTGGCAAGCCCTAAACCCGAAAAGGAAACAGTCTTCTAACCCTAGATGATATGGGCGAGCCCAAAACTCTCGAAGGTGGCGTGCTGAGAACAAATCCAGTTGCAGCTAAGAAAGGTGTTTCGCTACCCTTTGGTGGGATCAGGCCGGTTCAAAGAGGCAAAAAGTTGCACCTACGTAGTCTTGATCAAAGAAATGAAGTTTCGACTGGCCCTTCCTGTCATGCTCTCCACCCACCACCCGTCCCACTGAGCAAACCCAAGCAGTTGTGGGAAGGACAGCAAAGTGAACACAAAGATAGGGGTTGTAAAGGCTTCGGTGGCGAACACCTCCAGCAGACGCCCCACGACACCCATCCTCCCATGCATGTTGGGAAAATGGGGCAACTTGGCCAAGGTTATCGCTTTACAGCAATGCCAATCCCCTCAGGCTGTCGGAAATTCACTTGCGAAAGAGCGGCATTTGAGAATCATCGTCTGCCTCCTCCCGCATCCTTGGCAGTTTTGACCACCAAACGTGGGCCGGCTGGCCCCATACAAGCTCGGCATGTCATGAAACTAAGTTTTGGCGGTGCGTGGCGCAAAGAAAATTCTCCCGCAGCTATGTGAGCAGCGAAATGACGTGAAGGAGTGACCCGAAGCGGAGTTGATGCATGTTGTCTGATGCTAGCGTTCATTGCGGCTTCAAGGCTGGGCACCTTGTATTCTCATAGAATGTCAGATTTATACATATGTACATACATAATCAGATACACATATCTATCTGCATTTTCCTACATATGTGAATGTGTGTATATATATATATGTATACACACATATACACATGTTGTACTGTTTGTTTGCCGTTTTCTTGAATCCTCGATCCCAGCAGCTCCATGCCAGGGTGGAGCTGGGCCCTGGCAAGGCCATCCCAGCCGGCACCACCGCCCAGCTGCACTTTGAAGCCTTGGAGCTCACATACATTTTTTTCATATACGTAGAATCGTATCTAGAAATATATAGAGACATGTAGACATGAGAATACACACACATGTGTATATATATATGCATACATATACATACATGTGTATACATATTTATGTATATCTCCGAACTTCTCAGGGGCTAAGGTTGCGAGGGTGTGCAGGCAGCGTGGCGACGCACGTTCAGCGATGAGGCATTTGCAGCATGCCCTGAAAGCTCCAGGCACCCAACTCCAACTGAGCCGAGCAACCATTGAAGTAGTCGGCCTTGCCTTCGGCATGGGCCTACAGCCCACAGGAGAGGAAGAAGTTCAGGAGACTTAAGGTGCCTACGAGGATGCAGATCTCCAGTTCGCGGCTCCCAAGCTCTTCCGATGGAATTTCGGACTCATACTGCAAGGGGCCTTAATTCTGTAATGAGGGGGTTTATATGCTTACGCCCATCGGGTACTCGACATCTACGTCTGGAACCCTTGCATGTGTCCTTCAGGAACGGCTGCAGGGATCTGACCAGCAGGTCACTTGTGATCTTCCTGATCGGGACCACGTTGTGGAGGTTTGGGTCTAGCAGGGAGCGCTCTCGCTCGCAGTTCCTTCGTGCCCTTCTTGATCCTCTTCTGTTCATACAAGGGGGGTTCGTACCAGAAGACGCTGCCCCTCTTCCCTTTGCTTTCAAATCCTTTCCACCAAGCACTGCCCGTTAAAACAGCTCCCTAACGTACTATAAAATAGTCGTTTTGATATTCGGGGCAGGGGAGTGTAGACTGAGGAAGCTTCGGTTGGTCCAACCATTGATGTGTCACCATAGGATTGTTGCTGCCGGTAGAATGTGTTCCCTGAAGCCCTGAAGAAGTGACTCGGTCCTGGCTTCTTCCATCAAAACAGGACGAAGGGATTGGAGGTCCTGCGCCAACGGCAGCCTACGTGACTTTGCCACAACGCGAAAACATGTGAGATTCCACTTTGTGTTTGCTGCTTGGGGCTTCGCAGGCTGCGCGTGGCGAGCGCAACCGCTTCAGGCAAGGGGCATGTACGTCTTGTCCGCCCAAGAAGAAAGGCTAAGGACTAAAGAAGTTCCCCTTTGATTCCTGAACCCTCTCACCCTTGCAGCCTGCTGTGCAAGATGTCATGGAGTCACGGCGCCCGCTGCCACTTCTACCGACATTGTCTTGTCATGTGTACGAGAACTGCTGGGCTGGTTACAAGAAGCACCCATGCCACGCAAAAACTGGGAATAACAATAGTCGAACGTCCACACCCACCTGTGCCGCCATGAGAGACTTAATGTTATCGCCGATCACGAATCCTGGGCCACAGGTCCCACAAACAGCACGCGGAACTAACCATAACATCCCCCAACCCAACACTAACACAGCTCAGAAGCTGTACTCGTGAAGGTTGTCGATCAAACTCCTGCGGCCCGTCTGCAGTGCCTGGGCCCCAAGAACACGCGCACCTCGCCTTAACAGTCGGCCTTCGAAATCAGGCACCCGGCCTGTGCCACAGTGGGGTCGTCCAGGAACGCGCGCACCAACTCCTCCCAATCTCTGCAGATACCCCAGGATCTTTTCCGGGCAAGAATCTCACAAGTATACTCTCATTTTCAATTTTCTTTCTTGCTTCATTTATCCACAACCTTTATATGTACTACAGAACCAGTATTATATGGATATCTGTGCTTACATGTCTCTTCGATCGTATTACGACACAATGAGCGTGAACCATGGGCTTCTTTTGGAAGAGCTGAGGGAGGGACACGGAGAAACAGGGACTGGGCCCAGCAAAGTGTTGACACGGGTGCGGCGGCAGAGTTCGGTTTGACCCTTGACCTTTTCCTGAATCCTCTTCCCCGAAACCGTATTCTTGTGGCTGGGTTCAACATCCATTTCAAGCCGGAAGCCTTGCTTGTCGTACCAAGCTTCCCGCCTTGAAAAACAGTTCCTAATTCAAATTTTTCCAATGCTAGAAAAAACTGCTTCGATCATTGTCCCAATTTTCGAGGGTTTCCCTGGATTTCTCTGCATCAGGGTACAGCAGGACGATTCTTCAGAGGGCCAGTGGGTGAGATGCTGTGATACTGCAAAAACGGACCCTCCAAAGTACGCCTGCGCAAGCACCTCAAAGGTCCGACAATCTCACGAAGCGCTCGAAGCGCTGGGAAGTTAAACGAAAGCTATGTAACGGGATCAGCATGTGCCTCTGCCAGGTGTTCCACGTTAAAGTTGTTGAGCAGCACGTCGAGAAGCCTGCAGTGGGGAGCCCTTCTTCTGCAAACACCTGAGCCTAGCTCAAAAGCTCCGACTTGGGATGTGCCCGCTTATACCAACAGTCCTCAATAGGGATTATAGTAACCCCCCTCTTAAAACCCCCATTAACCTTCTAGAAGGGGGAACCGCACCGTGAAAACCCCTGAGGCAGTGGCTTTGCAGGCACGAGGTGCGCTGTGACTTCCAACGACGACTCCAGCATGAGAGGGCCGTTCACCTCAAAACAGAATCATACATTATATAGATGTATATCGCTATAAATATGTGTATATATATAGAGATATATATATATATATATATGTGAATATATAAATATACATATATATATATATATGTGTACATATAGATACCCAGTTTGATGTCTCAACCCATCATGAAAGCCTACCCTTGCTGGCTCACTTGCTGCCTGACATTGAGGAGCTTCTATCCGTTATCAACATGTCGCCTCAGCCATATGCCCGGACAGCGCCATGCGTGCGTTGAGCCACAGGTCCTGGACCGCAAAACCGACACATGCGATTGTCATTGTCTTCCAAAGCTCAGAATGGCTCGATAACCCCTAACCTTAAAAACCCCTAACAGCCCCCAATAACCACCAATAACTTGTAACCCTTACTAACCTCTAATAACACCCAATAACTTCTAACCCGTAACTAACCCCGAATAACCCCTACCAATCCCCAATAACCCCTACCAACCCCTAATAACTTATAACCCCTAATAACCCCCAGTAACCCCTACTAAACCCTAAACCCTAAACCCTAAACCCTAAACCCTAAACCCTAAACCCTAAACCCTAAACCCTAGCAACCCCCAGTGGAAGGGGAGTTCCTCGCCTCCCTCTCGGGGATCCGATTGTCGCTCTGCGGGAGAAACTGCAGGGAGGCAAGGAGGTTGATGGGCATGGCCGCTTCCTGGGTGGAGGAAGGGTTTAGGGTTTAGGGTTTAGGGTTTAGGGTTTAGGGTTTGGGGTTTAGGGTTTAGGGTTTAGGGTTTGAGGTTTCGGGTTTGGGGTTTAGGGTTTAGGGTTTAGGGTTTGGGGTTTAGGGGTGTTTAAGTTTAGGGTTTTGGGCTCCCTTTTTGGAGCCCCTGTTACAACGAATTAGCTACTACGGCATGGTCCTATCAAACTTGCTACTGACTAGCAACTAGGGGCTCTGTATGTAGCAGTCTTTACTTTTCGCGATGACTACCATGGCAATGGCGCTAAGAATGCCGAGTTTGCTTAATGATTCCACGAGGTGGCAAGAAGCTGGCTAGAACAGAACTTGCTGATCATAATTCATACTGGCTCTGCCAGGCAGTACTGGAATTTAAGCGCGGCACAACCAGCTTGAACAGGTTGTCCAAGACCAGCTGGTCCATTCCACCTTGGTGGCTCAGTGCGGTGCACCATGGTTCGCCTACTCTTGCCTTACATGATAGTGCACAGGCCAAGTGGAGAACAACACATACCAGTACCAACCCATCAGAAGCAACACCCTCTCATCAAGCCAAGTACCGTAGCGGTTGAGTGCGAAGTCCAGGATTCTCTGGTTCTGGAAGTTGAATCGAAAGAATCGCACCTCCCAGAGGTTGCAGCTTGCCGCCCACTGGCTGGGCGGACCCGGTGGCACAGGGGTGCTAGGTCGGAAACATCTCCCAAGAAACCTTCCTACATTCTACATTGACGGAGATCATGTTCCAGGGGCATGCAGGCCCCGCAACATTGCCACACAAAACACGGAAGGAAGGTCTTGTGTTGTGGGCCCCTGAAACCCGAAACCCTAAATCCTAAACCCTAGCTGCTTTAGCCGTTGGACACGCGGAACGCGCCCGCCTCCGTGGATATTAGCTCAGCCACCCAACTGCCCTTCTCCTTCTTCGCGCGCACCTTCCCGCCTAAGGCGAAGTAGACGGTGCCGTTCCTCTGCGACATCCATTGTGAAGAGGAGGAGATATTCTGAGGTGGGGAGTGCTGGGTATCGCTTCCCCTTGTTCATCCCGGCCTCTGATCCGCTAGGCTTCCCCTACATCGAAGAGCCTGCCAAAAACCACAAGAAGAGGAGCGCAAGAAGGGAGTCACTGCCCAAAAAAAGGCAAAACTAATGACTTTGGAGACCAAAGGTGCTGGCCCTTCGAGAGGACCTCCCTGTTCGCCGCGAGGCTCGAAGCCCAGTTCATCAGGTCGTCGTTGGTGTGGACCTCGAAGCCGGCGATCCACAAGTCGGCACGCCCAACCCCTGTGTGCCCCTCCTTGGTTACAGAATAACCAAATAACACAATAATAATAATCAGTCTCATCAAAAGATAAGAGTAACAACATTAAGAACCTTATCATAATTTCATAATAATAAAACCAGTAGTATCTTGGTTACTTCATGAGGGAACCCAGAACATCCCAGAACCATAAAAAACAAAAGTCTTGCCAGAGGGTAGCTAAGCAACCACGGAATCAGAACCCAGCAGCTCGAACTCCACGGCATCTGGGCCCGATCGGGTAAGCCTTAGCTCCGCCTGCAGCCGACTGATGTGAAGCTTCTCTGCAAAAAGGTAGATGTCCCTTTCTGTGTCCTCGGCGTTCACGCCCAAGACCATGCGCAGGATGAAGCGCTCCCTGAAGTCCCTCGTTCCAGCAAGGTCGAGGTTGTCTTGCCGAAGGCACTCCATGCGATCTTGGTTGGTGGGCTCCCGCATGGAGGCTGCAGTCGCAACATCGAACCTGCCGCGGAAGCTGTGGACGGCGAACGGCAAGAGAGCTGCAAGAAGGGCATTGCCAGCTCTCGTGACCATGGCATGAACAAAGTTCGCAAACTTGAATCAACTGGTGCTGGCTTCAGCCTAAAGCCAGCATCTGCGGCGGAGAGTCTTTCAACATTTTGTCGCCATGGGTCGTAACGTGCGGTTTTAGGCTGGGGCAGGTTCCCGCGTATAGGGGTGACCATCCGGGAGCTAAGGGCCTAGGAGGGGCCATCCGGGAGCTAAGGCCTCATTGAACCTGGCAATGCAGAATTCAAGGCGGTAAAGGCAAAAGTTCGGCATGTAGAGGAAGGACGGCTAGAGGCCTTGCCAACGAGTTTGGAAGGGTAAGAATTGTCTGAATTACTTCAACAGATCTCTGAAATTATTCTAGCCCAGGTTGCATGATGCATTGCGCTCGTTGGTTTGTTGCACTCACTGCTCGCACTTGCTGCTTCTGAACAGTCTCAAGAAATTCGTGGTGGCCCTTTTGCGAAGCACGCAGTCTAAGCCTAAGCTGTTGAACACTGTCTAGAACAAGAGAAAGCCGCTGGCAGCCACTGATGAGTACGTGAGATCTGCAAGCCGCTGTGTTTGGAAAGAGGTTCTAGCTAGTACTTGTAAGAAGAACTAGATCACTGTCCGTCTGGCAGACGTCCCATTGTTCAGCTTACTCTCTGCAATCAAAAATGTTTACAAAGTATGGCTGTTTGTATATATACATATATTCGTCACAGCATATTTTCACATCTAGAAACTTTACCATCCGTACCACGGCCAAGCTGTAGCGAAAAACATATGCTCCAAACACAGAGAACTGCCGACGCTGATACAGAGGAGGAGCGACGGAGCTGCACTGACCAGCTAAGAACAACAGCCTGGGAGCATGTCGAGACTGACACGTTATGCCAGCTAAGATCTCGTGGGCCGCTGCTGTAGCCGCTCGCATCGTCGTACTGAAATCCGACTACGTGGAAACAGCAAAACACGCACGATAGACAATGCATGGGGTTGTTTGCCTCTGGCGCAGACTCAGCAGCGTAGCAACGATAGCATCGATCACGTGATTTTTCAAACTCAACGAAATCGATGTGTACAAAGCTAACAAGTAGTTTGTTCATGCGACCGTGGCTCGGAGCACTGGTGTGTTTTCTGAAATGTGAAGTGAGAAACTCACAATTCCGTGATCAGACATGTACAAAAAACCCACGAGGCGGTGAGCAAAAACACAAAAAAGTTCATACCTCAAAAGGGAAAAAGCAAGAATGAAAAACACAAAACACAAAAAAAAACAAAAAAAAACAAACAAAAAACACAAAAAAACACCAAAAAAACAAAAAAAACATGACAGGAACGAAAAAAAACAATGCAAAAACCACCCACGGATCAAGGAGCCGGCTCCCGGATCCAGGCTGAATCCGGGAGCTGGCTCCCGGATCCGGGCCGGATCCGGGAGCCGGCTCCCGGATCCAGGCCGAATCCGGGAGCTGGCTCCGGGATCCGGGCCGGATCCGGGAGCTGGCTCCCGGATCTGGGCCGGATCCGGGAGCCGGCTCCCGGATCCGGCCTGGATCCGGGAGACAGATTTCAGACTTCTTTTATGTTTTGTCAGCGTTTTTTTTCATTTTTGTTGTTTTTTTTTTTCTGGTATGTTTGTGTTTTGTCAGCGTTTTTTTTTTCATTTTTGTTGCTTTTTTTCTGGTATGTTTTTGTTGTGTTTGTGTTTTTGTTTCTGTTTCAAGTGTTTTGTTCTACTTCTTGTAAGGTATTTTCGGATATGTTGAAGTTTTTGTGTGTTTTTACAACACTTTGTTTTTGAAACGACTTGTTCGTAAGGTTGTGTGGCTGTGTGAACTTTCCATTCTACAGACCACAGAACAGACCAACCGCTCGGTTGCGAAACGCGTTCACCGTTCACGTAGCTTTTTGAAATAATCGTTGGGGTTCTTAGCGGGAAAGGTGGTTGTTCTCGCTTCTGTCTTCTTTGCGAGGAAATTAAGTTTAGCTGAGAAGTAGCAGCAGCGAAATAATTATTTTATAGTAGGAATTGTAATTAGTAATAGCAATATCACTGGGGTGGGGGGGGTTGGCGGGATTTGGGGGGTGTTGAGGGGGTGGAGGGGGGGTGGCGGGGTCTGCAAATCCAAAAGCTTCATAGACTAAATCAAGCTTCGCATTCCATTCAGCCAGTTTGCGGCTGGGAGATGTAGGCTCGTCAGCAATACCCGCAATCTAGGAACATTGTTTAGAAGCTGTTTTTAGGTAATGCTGGTACGACTTGAAGATGTTTCAACTAAAGTCCTGAAGCCTCAACGACGGAGGGCATGAGCTGTGTTTCTCAAATTGTTTCGTGCAGTCACGGAACAGAGCGAAAATCTACGTCATGTCCGATCGACAATGACATGCACTGTCATGACATCGGTGCTGCCAAAACGTGAAAATTTCCCGGAATGACAGACAGAGAATGCAAAATGGAAAGACAGAGAACGCAGGCTTTAACCTCATGACGTCAACTTTCTGCCCTTACATGTGCAAAACGTTTCCAAACAGAAAGATAAAAAACTCATGTCTGACCCTCATGAATCCGAGCTTCTGTCGGTCATGCGCAATGTTCTGGTGCTTTTTTCACAAACAAATTTTCCGCCCAACCCCGTGAATCTACCACGCATCTCCTGGAATCAGGGGTCCAGGGGCTCAGGGGACATCAAGTCCCGGATGTGGGGGGCTATCCCCCGGAACTTGCTGTCATGGGAACTGCACGTCACGACGCCATGGGCGACACCACCAACGGCGGAGAAACTAACTTGTCAGCGTCAGCTCGCAACTGCTCCCTGCTGCTCACTACTGTGATCCGGGACTTTTTCTTGTTCAACTTTTCCATTCCTCCACGTCACAGGAAGGGTGGAGGGTCAAGGCACCTCACACGGACCTTTCAGCGCAACCCTTTGCACGCTCGTCATGCTCGCCGCCCTTTGCGCGGCTCTATTGGCTGCTCAGCATCTTGGCAAGGCCCTCCGCGTCCGACATCCTGTCATGCAGAAGAAGCCCGTCATGGCCCTTTTCGCTTTTGGCCTGGGGCCCGGGCCACACTTCCCGCCCTGCTGGTTGGCTCCGATCCTCGAAGATCCTCGAAACAGATGAATGGTAGGTAGTTGGAGTACGAAGCCCTCACATGGCAGAGAGCTGCAGCAAACCGCATCAGGTTTTTCTACGCGCACGGGAAAATCACGGGTCTTGGTGACACCATTGCCATGAGTTGCACATATTAGCGCATGTGGTGTAACAGAACAGCTGCAAACGCAAGCGTCCACAACCCTAGGGCTGCTCTCCACCGAAGACCTAAACCCTCCAGCAACGCTGCAAGATGGTAGAACAACTCATCGGCTTTTGCGGTTTCATGAGAAGTCCGGCAAACTCCCTGGGCTGGCTGACTCAGTCGTTTGCCGAAGTATGCTGCTATTCGTCCTGGCGTTGAACCAGCTCGTTTGTGCACGCCATGGCAGCCAAACAGTCAAGTCAGAACTCCTTTAAACCATGTTAAACCTACACCTGGGCGCATTCTGCTTACCAGGCCCTCCTTCAGACAAACCTGTGCTGCATGTGCAACAACATCTTGGCCTGCTGCATGGACTCGTCAACCAAGATTTGTGGGTCCATGGGATTGTACGTGGGGTAGACACGTGGATACAACCTCAAGGCTTTACATGACATCAAACAGCATAGCACCAGATAGATCGCGCATGGCACCTCACGGCATCACTGCATCCGGGTGGCGTATTGAGGTAAATCTCCCAAAGAATGATAAGGAATGAGAGGCCCAGTGTCACAGTTTGGACAACCTGCCCAAGAAAAGTATCCATGAAGGCGCCCTCCTCCATGGCTCGCTTGTCCTGGGGTCGTTCCCACGCGAAAGTGCCTGACTTCAACCGCCTTCATAAGCCGCCCAGCCGCCTTCTCACGGATGAAATCCCACACGCTGTTCTCAGAGGCCCCTTCTCTTGACTTGCCCAGCTTCCTCACTTTCACCTGAGCATTTTTTTTTTCATTGTGTGGGCTCTTCTCATGGCATTGACATCCTACGCGGGCCTACGCGTGAACTCATGTTTAGTAGCCGCGCGGCCTACGCGCGGAGTATGTTGTTGACGCGTGCCTACGCGGACCTACGCGGCAGGCACTCGAACAAAGCGCAAACGCATTATTTGACTTGCTATATTGTAGCCACTGGCACATTCGGATTGCTCAACCAAACTTTCTGCCCAACCCTGCCCGATTTTCTGCCCAACCCTGCCCGGTTTTTTGCTCAACCCTGCCCGAATTGTGATGTTGACGGATGGGCTACGACGTTGAAAACGACACCTACGACTACGCGCGGGCTACGCGGAGCCTACGCCGCGCCTACGCGGAATTCCTACTTATATGTGCAGTTATACATAGGGATATTTCGATATACATATAAATACATTTTGTCATAAATATAAATATAAATATAAACAGAAATATGAGAATATTCTGAATCAATATATATATATATATATAGATATACATTTAATGATAAAACCATATAGTTACAGTTATATATATATATATATCAATTAAACCAACAACCTACGCGGACCTACGCGGACCTACTGCGTAGACTTGCCTACGCGGACCCTACGCAGATACGCCCTGCAGGCAAAATGCTACGCGGCCGACTTTCAATGTTCGCGTCTCTACGTGGCCTTGCTTGTAGAAAAAAAACGCTGCTCACCTCACGAATTGAAATCCATGCTGGCACCATCTGCACACGCTAGCTGCACATCACCAATTGGGATGTTCCCCCTTATGCTAACAGTACAAACAGTCCTTCATAGGGAATACCCTATTAAGGACTGTTAGTATAGTGGGGAACATCCCAGATCACCAACCATGACGGCCTTGGGCACCCTGGTCGCTTTGAGCTTTGGCTGCCTCCGCACCCTCTTCCGCACAGAGGTTGCCTTAAATTGGGGCACCACTGCAGCTGCAGGTCTGTGCTGTCCAATGCCAATGCCATCCACGGTCGCTCGCTCTCGACTACACCGGCTCCATTTCTTGCCGAGTTTCCGGAGCGACTCCTGACCCACACTTCATACACGGCTCTGCTGAAATGGCTACGATGGATACTCGAACATGCTGCAACGCCCGCCTCCATCCTCTGGTGCAGCACTCATGGCAACCCTAAAATTCGATGGTCCGCCCGAAGAAGGCATCAGCCTGGGTTGCACAAGAGATGGCTCTGCCGCATGGCTGCCACGAGCCAAAACCACGCCTGTTGAAAAGGTCAGCCCTTGCATTATGACAATCCGGTCGTGTTTTTTTGCTTGCCACAGCTGCCGCAATAGCTGCCGCAATGGCTGCCACAGTGGCTTGTTCTGCAGCCGGGTCGCCCAACAAATGCAAATTGCCATAATCCAGCCGCTGCAAAGGCAAACACAGCTGCCACGAGTAACCGCATGGGCCGAACTGGAATGCACAAGTAGTGCGGAACGAACTGAAGCAAGGACCCACAACGCAACAACAATGAATGAAACACTGCATTGTCTATGGGGTGTGCCTGCAACGTGATTGGCTGGGGGCAACACATGATCTTTTGCGAAATTGCAGGCGTCGGGACGGCATGACAAGGAAAGCACTGAGCGTAGTCATCCAGGTATTCAATCTTCATCTTCAATGCAAAACAAGCTGACATCTGACAGCAATTGACAGCACATAAATGTCGCGCCTCTTCGCCACACTGCATGAAGCATTTGTCGGCGCATCTTACACGGTCCAATTCAGCCGGAGCCCCTGCTCCGCATTGACCCTGCACCAGCTTGGATAGTGGAGTGGCATGTCATTTAAAAGAACGATCGCAAAACGGGTTTGTCGCGAGCAAAACAATCTTCAAATAGTTAAAAAAACCCTTGTGGCAGAAGAACCCCTACTGGCCTGATGTGCCCGCATCCACACCTACATCATAAAAAAAAAATAGATGCGTCCGCGAGCTCCAAAACGCGGTCCAGCGGTGGCTCTTGCGTCGCCGCCCTCGTCGCTGCCCGCCCTGCTGCCGACAGCGCCATTGCTCGCTGCACCGCGACGGACAGGCGCGTCCACCACCGGCGAGCCCACGCCGCTGCCGCCGCGTTGCGCAATGCCGGGGGGCCCGCAGTCTGCGTAGCCGCACGAGGTCTCGTACCAGGTTCAGGGCGCCCGCGCTCCAGTGGCTCCGAGGACCACGAGGCGTTGCGGACCGGCCTGTTCGCTCCCGCCTGACCGTGCTCGCTCTCGAGGTCGGAGGCCGCTGGAGTGCCGAGGCTGCAGGGTTCGTCCGCCAGCTCGCCCGCTGCAGGGAGCGCGCCGCGCCTGCAACCGCCAGGCGCGCAGCCACCTCCGCAGACGTGTTCCGCTGGTCTGCCCTCATCTCGTTTGCAGCCACGCGCGCCTTTTGATCCTTTTGTGCCAGCCCCTTCGCACTCCCTGTTGCGACCACTGGCAATGTCGATGGAGACGTCCCACTCCTCAGCGATGTCCTGGCAGACTGCTCGGCCCTCCTCCCCTTGCCAGCCGCGTGCCGTGACAGGGCCACGCCCACAGCAATTAGCTCCCTGCCCACCGCCGCCTGGTGTGACTGCACCCTGTGTCACCCAGAGTAAGTTGAGATCGACCGCTTTGGACTTGGGAAAAAGGTGCGTGGAGAAAAAAACCGGTCCGTCAACCGCCTCCCCCTGCGCCTAGCGCCGCGAAGTGGGCGGGAAATGGCCCGTGAACCGCAAGCAGGCCACCTACCCAGAGTTGCAGCTGATCGGCAGGAGTCCGCTCCTTGGCCTGGCGAGCCAAGCGCAACGCGGCACCAGTGGTGCAGCCGCGCGCGCGACTGGGGGCAACGGTGGCCGTCAGTGGGGGGACAAGGGTGGTGTCAACAGCCAATTGAACACCCCCCCAGAGCGGGAGTCCGTTGGCGATGACCTCGATGCGACGCTCATCTTGGCGCTCAGTGACAACATTGAGATCACGCACACAAACATTGGTTGCGACCGTGGCCCCAGCTTCACGACAAACACGAGCTGCTGCACGCTCGAGCGGGCCCACACGGGCACAAAGGACGCCAGAGCGGGGGCACGCCGCAATGTGGTTCGACGTCGTCGCTGAGAGCAGGGCGAGAGCGGTCCTCGCAGCTCAAGAGTCTGGAGCTGGCACCACGCAATCTTGTTCTCGCCAACATGCCCAGCCTATCCTCACGCAGAAGCTCCTGCGCCCCCAGCTTGAGGAATTCAAAGCGAAAACATGCGGCGGTCCTAGCCTTGCAGCCGCACGGTCTTCATCATCAAACCATAGGAAGCTCTGACCGCCCCGCCTGGCGGTGAAGGCATGATTGGATTCGCGTAGGGGACCGGCGACGCCAGTCTGACAGTCAACGGGATAGCGGCCGCATGGCTGCACCAGCAGCTCTCTCAGCGTTTGCAGTGAGCTCACCAGCGTCATGTCGACCGCGGGACGTGTCCTTTCTTTCTCTCGCAACTTTTTCTACCCGCAAGAAGTGCCGGGGTTCTGCCTCTCAGCGCAGCCGGCTGTCTGGGGTGGGCTCCACCCTGCGTGCGTCCGCCAGCACATCCCCCCACGGCCGCGGGTCACCCTCACCACGCTCCGCCCCCGCCAGCGGCAACTCGAGCAGCGACATGGCATGCGACATGACAAGCGCGAGCTGGGCCGCCACTGCCAGCATGCCAGTCCATCTGTGGATGCTGGCCCGGCGTGCAGCAGGCCTCAGACGGGCGGGTGATGTCGGGATATGTCGGGTGCCTCGCGTACCTTGGTGTGTCCTCGGGCGCGCTGTGCCGTCCCGCGATACCGGACTTACAAGAGTCGTGTCAACGGGAGCGGCCCGTTCCAGAGGCGTGCCACGTGGACTCTCGCACCAGGCCAGGGGGCTCCTGCCCAGCCGAATTCCAACCCCGCGTTTTTTTATCTTTTTTTTCCCCCGGACTTTTGCGCCAGCATGCTGGTTCATCCGGAGTCTGCTACCCCAGGCCGAGGAAGCAGCCACGAGAGCTCACGGCGCCGGCAGGCGGCTCGGCGGCACGTTCTCTGCGCTGGACCGGCCTGATCGCCGTCGCCGCGCAGCGAGCCTTGGCCTGCTCCCTGCTCATCTTGCTCGAGCTCCCGATGGCGGGAGCTCACGAGTGTAGCTGAGCCGCCGTTGGGCGACCTCCTGGCGGACGCGACGGGCGGTGGAAGCGCAGCTTTGGCCTTCGCCAGTCCATGGAGGAATCCGACGGCCTCGTCGCCGAGCCTGCCGCCCACCTCCAGCCCGATGACGCGTTTTGCCCAAATGGAAGGCCGCGTTCGCATGCGTTTTGAGCGAGCTGCCCAGCAGGTCCAAGTTGGTACTGTGCGGTTTGGCGTGGATACCACATATGGGTCTCCCGAGGCGCAAAGAGTTCCTCACCCGGTTGCAACTGGGAGTGCCCCGCCTTGCACACCGACAGAGGCATTAGCGGGTCACCTTGCTCAAGGCCTTCCGCCTGGATGACGTCATGCCCCCCGGCCAGTCGCATCGTAGAACAAGTAAGTGCTCTGAAGCCCTTAAATGGAATGAGCACTCACAGCCCCCCGTCAGTGGTGCGCCACTGCAAGGCTGACCGATCAGAGAGGGACGTTGCCTCCTGCTACGGAAACCAACAGGCTTGCAGGAAGGCCGACGGCGTCTGCGTTTAGCCACTCTCAGGCCACCACCGTATCCGTAAAACTCATGGCAGTGCTGACATGTGCTGATGATGCGGAGCTTGAATGAGCTTCATTGTTTTACTTCCCTTGCCGTGCACCTGTTCTGTGATGCGCCTCCAATAACCCCTGGCCCCTGGCCTGTTTTTTTTTTTTCCGCGTCCGCCGAAAGCGTCCCGAGTCCCAACGACGTCAGCTACCTAGACTCCTACGGAGTGCTAGCAAAGCGGCAGCCGACTGGGGGCGCTCGCACTCGCCAGGTCGAGCACGTCGCTCAACGGGAGCGTGTCTGGCGCGCCAAGCAGCGGCGGCGGCATGGTCCAAACGCCAAGCGCGGAGGTGGCGACTGCTCGCTGCAGGGCAACCGACAACACACTCCACCAGCGGCGCACCCAGCCCTGGGCGGCTGAGGCGCGCAAGGGTGGGGGGGAACTGTTGGCACTCGTCGCTCCATCGGCCCCCCAGCAGCGAGGACAACCAGCCGCTGAGGCCCCCCTCGCGTCAGCTCCGGGTACCGTGCCACCTTGCGCCTGCGCGCCGTAACAAGCGCGACTGGACGTGGCTACAAGCGAAACGCGAGCAGCAGTTCTGGGCACGTGTGCCAGCACCACGGCCCGCTCGGCCCACCTCTGGCCGAGCTTGTCGGTCGGGGCCTGTGGTTCACAGCGTGTCCGCCGCGGCCGCTGCAGCGGCGGCATCCACCAGCAGTTCGTCCCAGCGGCGGTCCGCGAGCAGACGTGCCCGTCCCGAGAGCTCTTCCGGCGGGACCTGACCACGGTGGCGATTCAGGAGCATGCGCGTCGCGAGTAGAAATAAACTTTTTTTTTGGGGACCTCTTCCAGCCCGCCGCTCGCATGAAGTCGTCCTGTGTGTGTACGAGCTGGGGCTAACGGCTTCGCCCACTTAAACGGAGGAGCCAGGCACACTGCAAATCTGGCAGCTGTGGCAGGTGGTCCAGCAAGGCCTGCTTTATTTCCACGCGGCGTCCCAGGTACGTGTCTCGCCCCATACAGCGTTGCACACGCGTAGTGCCCACGTCGGATGCAATGCTCCTGGACCTTGGAGGTGATGACGTACCAGCGACGAAGTCTAGGCGGCGGTGATTGGCAGGATCGACGCCAGGGGAAGGCATCCACGCGAAACCACTGTTGAGGGACGATTTGGCCGTCAGGTCCGACGCGATGCGCACCTGCGTGTTCGAGGGGCGCACCCGCGCACGGGCTGGCGGCCTCACTTGCAGAGCCCACTTGCGGGAGCGTCACGTGGAGCAGCAGAGAGAGAGCACACGACCTGCCGCGACGACGGCGCCAGGCGCGGAGGCAGCACAGCGCGAAATGGCGCACCTCGGCTCCCCAAGCGATGCGGAGTGCGGGGCCAACGCAATGCCCAGCGTGCCTTTTCGATGCGCCTGCAGCAGTCAGGGCCGACACATGTGTCGTTTGAACAGCAAGCTGCGTGCCACCACAGAGCGGCATGCCGAGTGCCATCAACACTGAAAAAAATCAACGCTTGTCACCACTATTCACCACTGTGCGTCGCTAATCTGGGCGGGTGCTTCACGCGCATTGGCATTCGGACGTGCATACGTGCAATGCATCCGGAGATCTCTTCAAGATGGATTGGATTGAATCGGCAGGCGTCGTTTCACGCACCGCTCACCCCACACTACATAAAAGGGTAGGGCGAGAGGGCGCGAAAATCCACGGATTGGTGCGACAGTTAGCACGTGTCACATCTGGACCTCCGATCCACTCACAATTATGGGGAGTGCGGCAGTCTCCCAGAATATTATCGATCACACATGGGCCGTGGAGCACTCGATTCGGCCCGATCATACCCCCAACGACTTTGTAGGCGCTGCCCCTAGACGCCCTTATGCCAACGCCCACACTGGTCTTTTGCCCTGCCGCATATGCTCCTATCGAGGTATTGTCAACTATCGTCAGAAAACACGGCGGCATCTCAAGAGTAAGCTCCGGATTGGGGTTTCGGTGCTTAACAACGACCTCAAGTCCCGAAATGTCCTGAACCTAGGTGTTGAGCGTGACCGCGCGCCCTGGCAGCCGCGCTCCCGGAGAACGCAGGGGCCGGACCTGGGGCATGTGGCCGCGTGGTCGTCGAATGCATGAAGCGTAAGCGACAACGCCAAAATTTCCGGCACTGCGGATTCTGCAAACATATCAGCGGATGGAGGTGTCCTATAGTCGCACTTTCGTAAAGTCTACTCGGGCGACACCCATGGCCGTGTTGGTACCCAAGCAGCTCGACCCCGAATTTCGCGTGCTCCACGAGGGTTGGCCAAGGACGTCAATGATATGGTACGGACAGTACTATGCTAGCCCGCAGGAGGTGAACATCGTTCCACTATCGTTCCTCACGAGGCTGGCCACGGTGCAGGGTGTCAAACATGCCACGTGCCGGACGACGAGTTTCTCGCCACTGAGGGCTACTTCGGCTGCAAACAGTCAAAACGAATTCAACCGAGAGCTCGGCTGCAAGCACAATCGTGCGCGAGACGTGCTACACGTTGACCGTAGGGCCGCTAGTTCGCACTGGGCGATCCAATTCACACTTTATCCGAAGGTAGCGTTGAGGATGACATCCCAAGAATCGGTGTGTCCAAGATGTCAGACGCCAGCACACGCGTACCGCATTTGGGTGTGACCCTAAACGAAAGTGGGAGCGACCACCCGATGCCGCCACGTGTGCAATTGTGAGCACTGATCGCCGCCGACGCTCACGATTCGCCACGTTCTTTCAATCCAAAGCGTGCAGGTTGCCTGGGCCATGAACCAGCAACGTCCGCATGCACCTCAACCTCGTCGACCACCCAGCCGATCGATGAATTAAAGTTTGTTCTGCTCTTGGGCAATAGACTCCACCTTCCTCGTCCCCTTGGGCCATTTGTGTCAAAAAATGTCAGCCATGGTAGTTTGAATTGCAGCTATGAATCTGCCGGGCCACTGTGGCCTGGGCGGAACAACTGTCACGTTGTGAAAGAACGAGATAAAGAGATTTCACCTTCCGCCCGCGCCGCGACACGTACAGCAACGGCTACAGATGCCGTTTTTCAGCTCCGTCCAGTGGTCCCATCGCTCCGGCTTTGCTTCTGTCAACGGTCTAGATGTAGAAAAAATTGTGAGAAGCTGCTTCGCCGTGCTGTCCTTATCCCGATGAACGGCCGTCTCCACTGCGGATGCACGAAAGGTTCCAAGTATGCACCTCGCGCTTTGCTATAATTAAGCGGTTGCAAGTGACTGAGCGCTTGGAAACTACTGCTTGATTTGCGACTTGCAGAATATATCTTGCCGTTTGCCAGCCCTTTTGCTTCGAATGCGGACGCACATGTTGGCAACAAAGGCGCAGCCACTATGTGAGCTCTTTCGGGCGGCGGCAAAGGTCGCTAGAGCAGCGACAAGAATTCCACTTCCACCGTGAGATCTTGTGTGACCCCATCACATCTCACCACACTTGGGATGCAAGTGAGTTGGGACACAACGTGACAAAGAAAAAGCTGGCGCCTGTCCACATGACAGATGGCCGAGAGCGGTCCCATGACCAGAAATCGCAAAGTACTCGAAAAAAAAAACGCATTTCGCAACTCCAATGGCGCAATCTCGCGAAATGGAGATGCGCTGCCGCTTGCTTCTGTTGTGATGGTCTGGTGATCGGCGTATCGGCAGAAAAATTCCAAACGTCAAGGCGACGGATCCACCACACGGGACATTTCGTCAGGCATGTGACTTGTTGAACGTAGTGATGAAGAGAACGCAGCCTCGCAACAACGGCAGCCGCATCTGCCAAGAGTTGGTTCTTCTCCTCATACCTAAGCACAAATGCACTGCGCAAAACAAAGCCAACCAATGCCACAAACCGGAATATTGAGTGCGGCCACAGCTCGAAAGCTCCCGTCTCAACATCCACATTTGAAGAAGCAAAATTACACCCACCTGGGTCTTGGCCAATAAAACGCAATCAAATGAGATATCGTCTGACGGCCGTGAAAAGAAACCGCAGCTGACTGGGAGCAAACCATGAATATATCGAACATCAGTGAGTCGCGCACGCCCGAACGTTCAAGTCGGCCGTCAACCCAACATTCCCACGGCAAGATAATCGTGACACGGGCCCAGGCGACAGCGCTGAGAACGCCGATGTGCCAAAATCGAGGTTGTGGCAGGCATGCCTGCGCGACACGACCGCCATAAAGCTTGAAATTTGCAGACATGGCTGTGTGTTTCAACCCCCTCTTGTGCCCATCATGTTGTTGGCCGTCCAGAACTAAACCCCGGCAAACCTTCACGTCCGAATGGTCGGCTCTGGGAGTTGCGCCTGAACATGCGAATCAAGCCAGCTGCTGGTCAACCCTGCTCGCAACCTTTATAAGCCTCTGCTTTTTGCATCCGCAACACGCCGCCCCATGGAACCAAGCTACTTGCAGCTACTTGGCTAAGTCGAAAAAGTGAATCAATGAGCTGCCATCTTTTCGCTGAATTAATTGCATTCTGGTTTTAAAAACATCTCGCGAAGTGCTGGGCATGTGGTTTAGCACGGCATTCGATCCAACTGCAACGGTGACAGGCAACACTTCCATGCAAGATCCTGTCCGCTCGCGCAAAAACTACAGACCACATTCATGATGAAAATTGGCGCCAACAAGAACAAACTGCTCAAAAAATGTTTTGGCAAGTTTCACGGGCTGGCAAGCCACTTGGATAAATTTATCAATGCATCGACATCGCCTCTTAAACCAGATTGTTTCACACTCCCCGACCTTCCCGAAACCAATCAGAAGTCACGGGTCAAAGGCGAGAAGCTTCTCAAAACTGTCGGCGTGCGGGAATTAACTTTAAAAGGTCCCAAACCATGGTTTCATATTGCATGTGCGTGCTACTGCATGTTCATCTGTATGTTCATCTGGCTTCGCTGGCACTCACATTGTTCCGCACCCGCACCTTCTCCTGCAAAAACTATCTTGTTCAACCTAGATTCGAAGAATCTATCACTGAAGCTCGCTGAGGGTCCTGCATGGTTTTCATTTGGCAAACTTGTCTGACACTTAAAGAAGTCTCGGCGGTTGCAGCTTGAGCCACAATGCAGAGATTGCTCCACAGCACGCTTTCTCGGACCAGTCAAACTTTGCCACCCGCAGCAAAGCAATGCATGAGGCTGCATTCGCAGATGCAGACTTGATTTTGCACAATGGCCTTAAGTCAGGCTACGGGACATATGTAGCCGATCGCAAACGTGTCGCGGGCGCTAAAACAGATGAAGAGCATCTTGTGCATGAGAATTACGTGTTCTGTGAAGTAATCCCAGCCAGCCAAGAAACTTCGGTGGGGTACAAAAACAATTTATGTAGGTCACATGCTTATAACGGATGTAGTTGAGTTGACGAGAAAGTTTTTATCTCCGCCCAGAGGAAACCTTTGCCCGGTCCCAAGGTGGGACTTCGTGCCCTCCGGCAATACATGATTCTTATGGTTGGTTTGAGCAGGAAGCCTTCCTTGCCCGTGGGGAAGGGGCCTAGCGAGCTCAGCGGCACCCGCGATCCCAGCGCCCCAGCCTGCGCACCCATCATGCAGAGCAACACAGTCTCGGTCTGTGATCTCATGTGGCGCGCACTTGCAGCGGGACATCACGAACCTCTGCAAGGCAGGAGGATGTAAGAAACCTCTACAAAGCGAAGCAAGTGTGGGGTGGGAGCAGGCGAGGGGCTTGGTGTGGGGCGGGAGGGGCAGGGGCAGGCGAAGCGATGTAAGATTTTACGAAGCAAGTGGGGGGTGGGACAGGCGAGGGGCTTGGTGTGGGGCGGGAGGGGCAGGGGCAGGCGAGGCTTGGGGTAAGCGTGCGCAGAGCAAACGCCCTTCGGGATTTCACTGACGCCTCGCCCAAGGGGGTCGGACAACCGCGAAGGGAGGGACAAACCTCCAAACCCTCACCAATCCCTACGAACACCCCTTTCGACCCCCCGCCCGGGCCCCATAAGGACTGTGGGGCTTGCCTGGTCGAGGGCCCCAGAGGGCATGACCCCTCCCTTTGTGCTCGTAGGGTTTGTCGAAGGCATCGAAGGCTCTGGAGGTAAAAGTGGATGTACGTGTACAAGTGTGTTTGCTGCCCGCGCGCAACGGCACAGATGTTCCGCCTGGTCACTCCCCCCATGCCTGCTGCGTAGCTGCTGGCTTGACAGGCGGATGTGCGTCACTAGTCCGTTCGGATTCAGTTTGAACTTCCGCCACCTCCCCTCCGACCTTCCTCTGTCTTCCTTGCCGCGCAAGGTTCCTCGCTGCTCCCTGCTTCGGCCTCCGGACCGATTGTTCCAAAGTGTCCAATCATCCCGGAGTCGGAAGTGAAGGCTGCCGCATCTTGCTCTGGACCCGTAGGCTCCCTGCTGTAGTACACTCTCCATCAGATGTACTCTCCTTTTTCACACTTTGCTGGTGCTCTGGACCAGCATTCTGTTCACCTTTCTTGCCCGGGTGCTTCTGCCCGCAGGTTGTTTCGTTGAAGCACTGCCAGGGATTCTTCCGCCGCCCGGGTGCTTCTGCCCGCAGGTAGCTCCGCTGAAGCACTGCCAGGGATTCTTCCGCCAGCGTGTAAAAGAAGGTGCATGGTTCTTCCTTTTCACATGAGAGACTGAACATTCGTAACGGACTGTGTAGTGCGGGTCGTGAACGAGTTGGGGGGGGATGGGAGAGAGCAGGAAGTGCCCTCTCAAATCCATGTCAGCCTGCAAAACAGTGGGCAAGAACTGGGGACTGGGCAAGGGGAAGCCAGGGCGGGGGGCTGCGGCGTGGGCGGTGCGGGCAGGGGCGGTGTGGGCAGTGTGGGCTGTGGTTGAGGGTGGGGAAATGCGACAAACCTCATGGGCATTCACCAAACCCAACGAGCACGAAGGAGGAGACAAACACCCTAACCCTATGAGCATGAAGGGAGGAAACATGCGACCCCCTACCTTCAACCCCCAGCCCTTCCCCTGAGCCTACTCTACCCTGCCACGCCCTTCCTACCTGTTTTCTTATGGCTCCAGCGCAGATCGCCCTCACTGCCCCTTTTCCCTCAACCAGCCCTCGGCGGCACTGGCGGCAAGTGCCGCCGACCCAGTTGGGAAGCCAACGTGCGGGTCCAAACAAGTGCAATATTGATCGTGAACAGCGCGCTCGACCCCACTTAGTTTCGGCTCCTGGACGCATTTTTTGGTACGTCCACGGGGATCCAAACAACGACCCCGTAACGATACTCCGACATTTTTTGGTGGGTACCAGCCACGCCAAAAAAGCGTGCATCCCGGCACATCGGAAGCGGTTGAAGCCTCCAAGAACTCAGAAAACACCGTAGATACTGTGGTTTTGGCTTGCTTATTGACATACTCGTGTTGAAGCGCAGATTACGTTTCCGTGAGGAAGATTAGCTGAGTAGTTACATTGATTCATTAGCACAACTATCTAAGTTAATAAGATTGAGGAGCTTTGGCAAGCGAAAGCATTGTGTCTGCTGCGCAAACAGAACGTGGAAGTACATGTTGTTTACCCAACCTATGTGTCTTGGCTTGGTTTCCCAACCTACTTGTCTTAGTTGGGCAAGCCAGTTGTTTTGGTGAACGTGCTTTTCCTCTTGGTGGTTTTGGTAGCTTTATTGGGTGCACTTCCTGTCTGTAAGGTTGTGCTTGCGCTGCTCTTTGGTGGATTTTTTTGGTTCGGTTTGGTGGCCCATTTTATTGACCGAAACTTTTTTTTTTCTCTCCACGTCTTCGGTGGGCAAGCCGGGCCTGCAGTTGTCTTACAGCTTTTTGGCGGGGCGCTGCAGGGGTAAATGGTGGCCATTTTTTTCCACATCTTCGGCAGGCGGGTCCTTTTGCCAGGAAGCGTTTCTTCTGGCGTGGGGGGGGGGCAGGAGACTGTTTTTGGCCATTTTTGTCTAAGACAGGGTGTACATGCAGTTCCCTCAGCTTGTTTTTCTCCATGTCTTCGGCAGACGGGCCCCAGGTGGGGGTTCAATAGGTCGTTCTGTCGGCATCTTCGCCTGGGCTCCATGTGAACTTGACCTGGCCGTCCACGTATGGGGGTGCAGTGTCAAAAACAGATGCGCAGCTAGCGTAACAAGGCAGCCTTGTTTTCAGATGCGTCGCTTCTGCAAGAAAGGCAACCCTGAATTTGGACTTGATTGTTTCCCCTTGTAAAGATTTCTGCGGAACATGTGGGCCGGAAACAAGTTGAGTTACGCCGGGCCTGCCCACCAAAGATGTGGGGTCTGGGGGTGGGGGTGAGAGCAGGGTGGAAGGGGTAAGGTTGGGGGGGTGGGGTCAGGCAGGGTAGGGGGCAGGGGTCAGGGCTTGGCACAGGATGGCAAGGCTCGTGAGGGTGCCGCCTTGAATCTACTCCAAAAACAAAAAGCAGGGGGTGGGGGGGGGTCAGGGCAGTCAGGGCAGTCAGGGCAGCAAGGGCGGTGAGGATGGTGCAAGGCTGCGACTGCACTGGAGCCCTTGATCTACTTCGTTAAGCGGGGGTAGGGTTGGGTCAGGGCAGTCAGGGAAGGGCGGTGGCAGCTAGGGAGTGTTAAGGCAGGGAGGGTAAGCGGCGGGAGATAGGGTAGAGGGGTGGAAGCGGTGGGGTGGTAAGGTAGGGGGTAGGATAGAAGGCGGGTCGGGGCAGGGCGGTGGGGGCCGGGAGCGGCAAGCCCGGTGAGGGCGGCGGAGGTTCAAACTCGAGATGCAAAGCAAGCCGACTTTTCTTCGCTTTGCGGCCCGCGATGCAAAATACCTCCGTTTCCGTGCGGAAATAATAGACTGTCAATAGTAAAGGGGTCTTGCAGGTGCTTTGATATTACATTGTAAGAGCTTGGAGGGGTATGGCAGCGGCAGGTATTCAATGTTCATTCAATTGCAGTTTTTTTTTTTCGCTGCGGCTTGCCGCACCTCCTTTGCAGTCCTTGGAAACTGGGCCGGCAGAAAACTGAGGGTCCTGTTTAGGCGTGAAAGAAAAAGACTGGTGGGGCAAAGAGCTTGGATTTGAGGAACGTGTGCATGAGGGGCTGGGCTTAAAGGCTTAGAGGCCTCGCGAGTGATGAGCATGGCCCATGTATGGCAGAATGTTTTGTTTGTGAGTCGTCATGTTCTCAAATCAAGGTTTGCATTTGGCGGGTGCCCGGGTCTTGGGAGTTGGCCAGGCCTGGCCGAGGATTCTTGAGAGAAGTGCAGCTGTTTCTGAGAGCACAGAAAGAAAGAGGCAGGCGTGTGACCTGCGTGTGACATTTTTGGAGGGATTTCACAGTCGGGGGCCTGATCCTCATCGACCGGGACCTTGACGAAGGCCGGCGCCGGATTGAATTTAAAGGCTGGTTTTTGTTAAGGGGGGTTTTGACAGGCGGTCCCAGATCCGGGAGCTAGCAAAACGATGAACTCTGACCACATATACTGTCATAGACTCAGTCTCTTGCTTTGCGAGTTCGGCGCAACATCCTGACAGGAGAAATCGGAGGCGACATCACTTGGAACACCCGAGGACGCGTTGTGTAGCTGGTCCCTGAGCCAGCAGCCGATGCAGCACTGAAGTGGGTTGACCTAGTTGGTAAGCGGTGTGTATCTGACCGAAGCCTCGATCCAAACTTCCTGCCGCCTCCCCACTAGAACCCTGAGCCCAGACTCCGATAAGATGGATAATAAAGTCCATTGCTCTCCCACATTTTCAACCAACCATCTAGAAACTGCTCCCAGGACTTCATCTTCACATGCTTCCGTATCATGGCGTGGCGCTTTTGCACAAGAAGCCACGCCCTTCTACAGTAGTTGTTAAAAACAGTCATGCCTGAAAGCCCCAGAAAGCTGGCCTTCACAGTTTGAGCTTCGGTTGCGGGAGGACCGTGGGCCCTGTGGTCAAGCGCATGGTCTGTTTGGCCACAGCAGAGCCCTCAGCAAACTATCCAAGCTCTGTCTCCAACCCCAGGCCCAAACCCCAAACCTCATGGTCTACAAACGAGGGGCGTTGTTCTTTGGGTTAGAATCCTGTGTGGGGTTGTGTTGAAAGCAGCTAAACCGTAAACCCTAAACCCACAAGCCGCAGGTGGCGCTGGGGCCCTGGCGGAACTTGAGGCCTCAAAAGCCCGGTTGAGGGTGGGAGTGCTCTCGGAGTCTTGTCGGAATGCGCTCTTTGAATGCTTGTTGAATGCTCTGCATGGCGAAATCTTGCGGAATCTTACGGAGTCTTACACCGTCTTACACCGTCTTACACTGTCTTACACTGTCTTACACTGTCTGGGGAATCTACGTCGGCAAAGTTGTCGAGATGGACTCAGTTTTTTGGTAGAAGGCCCAAGAAGTTTGTCGCATGTCCCCTCCCTTCGTGCTCGTAGGGTGTTAATCTAACGGTTTTAAAGTGCAAGCAAGTTATGGGGCCACGATTATGTTGCTAGCACGGGCTTTTGGGGCCGTTTTAAAATGCAGGCGTGCAAAAAGGCCACGGTTACGCTACCGGCTTGCGGGCGCGGAGCACTAGCCCTGAAAACGTGTTTCAAAATTAGCGTGTTAAAAAGTAAAAGTATCCCCTGCGACCAAATAGCTCGCGCCATGGCACGAGCTATTTGGTCATCAGGGTGCGAAAGGGGTGCTAGTTGCTTACGACGTCGCCCTACGAGCGCGAAGGGTGGGGACATACGACAAACTTCGAGGGCCCTCACCAAACCGTACGAGCACACAGGGGGGGGGGGGGGGGCATACGACAAACCTCGAAGGGACATGTTTTTACTTTACAGGGTTTTGAATGTGCGGTCCCCAAAACTTGGGTGCTATGTGAGTACGCTCGGCAAAAACAGGATGCTAGTTGAGCACGGTCCCCAAGACTTGGGTGCTATGTGAGTACGCTCAAATAGCTCAGGCCAGCGATCAAGTAGCTCGCGCCTGGGGTGTTTGGACATGTTCTAGAACCTTTTCGCACAGCGTTGGGTAAATAATGGGCGGGGACCTGCGCGGACCCCGGGTTTTTTAGTTCTTGGCAATCAAAGACACAAGCGCCGACCGCGGAAAACGTCGAGAAAGCGTGTGTGGATTGGTTTCCGGGCATTTGGGAAATGCCAAGGTTAAAAAGAAGCAAAATCCGTCATGCCTCGGAGCCTCGCGTGGCAAACTTCTCCTTGCAAGTTGGCCATTGCAATTATGGGGGAGATGGGGGTCTCTGGCACGAGCTAGTGTTTGGTCATCAGGGCGCAGATGGGGTGCTAAAGTTGTTTACGATGAAGTCCACAAGCTGTGCTGGTAACATAATCGTGGCTCTAGAAGGGTTGTGAATATGCGCCTGTGACCAGTAAAATACGTTCCCGAAAAGAGCTGGTTTAAGTGCACTGAGATGTTTATCCCTGTGCTGGTCCCCTGGGACCAGCCCTGAACACTTGTGTTTTAACATGTTAAAACACCATGGTCTTTCCCCTACAACCAATGAGCTCCATGGCCATCAGGGCGCAGATGGGGTGCTAGCTGCTTACGATGTCACCCTACGAAGGCGAAGGGAGGGGACGTGCCACAAACATCTAGGGCCCTCGCCAAAACCTACGAGGGACATACGACAAACCTCTAAGGATATGTTTTTACTTCTACAGTGTTCTGAATCCCAAAGCTTGGGTGCTGTTTGAGCACGCTCGGCCCTCAGAAAGCAGGATGCTAGTTGAACACGGTCGGTCCCCAAACTTGGGGTCGGTCCCCAAAAAGCAGGATGCTAGTTGAACACGCTCAGTCTTTTCGCACACACAGGGACAAGCCAAGACGCCTTTCTGAAACCTTCAAACCTCGCACGCAGGGCCCTTCAAGCACTTCATGGTTCTAGGGCTTTCCGGCCTAACCTCTAGGGGCCCTCTCCGTCCGAGCACGAAGGGAGTGGGCATGCGACAAACTTCTAGGGCCCTCACCAAACCTTAGCACGAAGGGCATGCGACAAGACTTTAAGGGATATGTTTTTGCTTCTACGGTGTTCTGAAAGTGCAAAGGTTAGGAAAAGCATAGTTCTTTGCGCTTGTATACAGCCTTCTCGCAGAGAAAGCAGGGTTTTTACCTAACTTTTCTAGCTTTGCGAAAAGGTTTCGCAGCCCCTAAAAAATGGTGGTTTGTGTGGCCCCATAGGGTGTGCCAGCGCAAAAACATCCTATGTTTTTCTGCTTCCCTGTGACCAAACAGCTCGCGCCACGGCGCGAGCTATTTGGTCATCAGGGTGCAGAAGAGGTGTACGTCACCCTACGAGCACGAAGGGAGGGAACATGCGACAAACTTCTAGGGCCCTCACCAGACCCTACGAGCACAAAGGGAGGGCACATACGACAAACCTCGAAGGGATCTGTTTTTACTTCTACAGTGTTCTGAATCCCAAAGCTTGGGTGCTGTTTGAGTACGCTCGGCCCTCAGAAAGCAGGATGCTAGTCGAGCACGGTCGGTCCCCAAACTTGGGGTCGGTCCCCAAAAAGCAGGATGCTAGTTGAACACGCTCAGTCTTTTCGCACACACAGGGACAAGCCAAGACGCCTTTCTGAAACCTTCAAACCTCGCACGCAGGGCCCTTCAAGCACTTTATGGTTCTAGGGCTTTCCGGCCTAACCTCTAGGGGCCCTCTCCGTCCGAGCACGAAGGGAGTGGGCATGCGACAAACTTCTAGGGCCCTCACCAAACCTTAGAACGAAGGGCATACGACAAGACTTTAAGGGATATGTTTTTGCTTCTACGGTGTTCTGAAAGTGCAAAGGTTAGGAAAAGCATAGTTCTTTGCGCTTGTATACAGCCTTCTCGCAGAGAAAGCAGGGTTTTTACCTAACTTTTCTAGCTTTGCGAAAAGGTTTCGCAGCCCCTAAAAAATGGTGGTTTATGTGGCCCCATAGGGTGTGCCAGTGCAAAAACATCCGTGTTTTTCTGTTTCCCTGTGACCAAACAGCTCGCGCCACGGCGCGAGCTATTTGGTCATCAGGGTGCAGAAGCGGTGTACGTCACCCTACGAGCACGAAGGGAGGGAATATGCGACAAACTTCTAGGGCCCTCACCAGACCCTACGAGCACAAAGGGAGGGCACATACGACAAACCTCGAAGGGATATGTTTTTACTTCTACAGTGTTCTGAAAATGCCGTCCCCAAAGCTTGGGTGCTGTTTGCGTACGCTCGGTCACCAAAAAGCAGGATGCTAGTTGAACACGCTCGGTCCCCAAAACTTGGGTGCTATTTGAGTACGGTCGGTCTCCAAAAAACAGGATGCTAGTTGAAAACGCTCAGTCTTCTCACCTTCAAACCTTGCACGCAGGCCCTTCAAGCACGTTATGGTTCTAGGGCTTTCAGGCCTAACCCCGAAGGGTCTTCACCCTACAAGCACGAGGGGAGGGGACATGCGACAAGCTTATAGGGCCTTCACATGCCGTCACCAAACCTTACGAGCACGAAGGAGGGGACATACGACAAACCTCTAATCATATGCTTTCATTTTGTTCTGAAAGTGCAAAGGTTAGGAACAGTTCCATTTTATTCGGACCAAGAAAGGCACGAGTCATGTCTATGCCTTTGGGTTTTGACTCATGGTGCTGCATGACTCACCGATTAAGGGGCCGGCGCTGAAGTTTCGGGTAATTCTAAACGCCTGTCAAATGTTATGTCGCGTTGTTGTTTCACGCGTTCTCCCTTTCTCTACAATGTTACTGTTTGGGGTCTTCGTCGGCATAATTTATCCGAACTGGCGTCCCTGTCCGGCGGAGGTGCCGGCGCAAAAACCTGGCTAGTTTTTTTTCTCGAAGGTTGGCTAGAAAATGATTTTATCCGAGCTGGCGCCCCTGTCCGGCGGAGGGGCCGGCCCAAAAATCTGGATGTATTTCATGGTTCGTTATACAATTATTTTACCCGAACTGGCGCCCCTGTCTCAAAGGTTCGTTGTGAAACTATTTTATCCGAACTGGCGCGGCGCCGGCCCGAACACCTGGAACTTTTTTGTTTTCAAAGGTTCGTTCTTAAAAACACCGAACTGACGTCCCTGTCCGGCGGAGGCGCCGGCCCGACAATGTGGAAAACCTTTCTTTCTCTCGAAGGTTCGTGATTCAAAATATCCGAACTGGCGTCCCTGTCCGCCGGAGGCGCCGGCCCGAAAATCTGGATAACTTCTTTTCTCTCAATGGTTCGTTAAAACATATAATTATGGCGTCCCTGTCCGCCGGAGGCGCCGGCCCGGAAATCTGGAAAGTTTTTTTCTCAAAGGTTCGCTAAAAAAAATATCGGAACTGGCGTCCCTGTCCGCCGGAAGGTTCGTTATAAAAAATATGCAAATTGGCGAAACTCGCGCGTCCAAATGTTTTTTTTTTCATGGTCTCGGCCGGAAAAGAAGGTTTTTGGGACGTGCCTTAGCAAAACGCACGTCCCAAAAGCCTTCTTTTTCCAGCCGAGACCATGAAAAAACAACGAAAATTGGACGTGCGATTCTCGCCAATTTTGGATAACATTTTTTATATAGCGAACTTTTGAGAAAAAGAAGTTATCCAGATTTTCGGGCCGGCGCCTCCGGCGGACAGGGACGCCAGTTCGGATATTTTTTAAATAACGAACTTTCGAGAAAAAGATTTTTCCAGATTTTCGGGCCGGCGCCTCCGCCGGACAGGGACGCCAGTTCGGATATTGTTTTTATAACGAACCTTTGAGCAAAAAAGTTATCCAGCTTTTCGGGCCGGCGCCTCCGGCGGACAGGGGTTCCAGCTCGGCTAAAGTATTTTTATATCGAAACGCTGAAAGCTTGCTCATTCCATGCTCCCTCTCCCGTTTACTCTGCAGCATCTAGTTAAGGCATGCGAGATCAAAACCCTGCAGGTCCTGCAGTCTTCAGCGAACACTCATCACAGACTCACAGCGACCGTGTCATCGCAAGTTGACTCTCTCTGAAAGATATTTCCGCCATCAAGAGTTCGAGGGGTGGTGTCTCATGGAGGAAGGCGCGCAGCGATTAAGCAGATCAGCTGCTTAAGAGCTCCAAGTGTTGTTGCACGTGGCTTCAACCCGACAGGGTGAAACGAGCTACGGACCATACAGAAATCGTTTGCTAAATAGTTCGATAGCCAAGCAAGCTGGACAGATCGCTGTCTCTCGGCAAGTTCGCTCTCAGAATATTGCGCAGTGACGAATTGGTGGCGGTGCCGTGCCGGCTCCCTTAGCCCAAGCTCTTGCCTTTGGGGCTCTCCTTCCCGTGGGCAACATGTGGCAACACGGCTGAGCAGGCGCTGCTTCAGATGGTGCGCTTTCCCTTGCTGTCGGTGGCGGCTCCTCAAGGCATGGAACATGGACAAGAGCAGTTGACAGATGCTGACAGATGCTGACAGATGGGGCAAGAAGAGGACGAAGAGAGCAACCCTTCCGTTCCCAACAGGCCTAACGGGCCTTCCTGGAGTTGTGCTTGCCTTACTTGCAGTGTACATATCCGGATATGGAATGATGACTTCGCGTAGGCCGCATAAAGCGCATCGAGCAGCATGCAAGGAATGCAAGCGCAGCGTGGTTGAGGTTCTGTCCCGCCTAGCAGCGGCTGCGCTGAAGGTCCAACAGGGCTGTCCACAGAGCTCGTGCCTCAATGGGGGAATCTCTTGGTAACATCGATCTTGAATCTTTGGTGTTCTCACCTTGACTAGGGATTTCGGTTCGGGAGCAAGGAAGAATGACTTGGAGCGCAGCAAGTCCGCAGTTGTGTCTAGGCCTCTTCTCTGCTCTTACGAACTTTTCTGTCTGTTTATCCTGAGGTGCATCTTCGCAGCGAACCACACAATCCACAAACTACTTGTACCTTGATCTTGCCGTGCTGGGAGAAGATGGAAATGCAGAGAGCTCGAGGGTTTGGGGCTAGGGGTTCAGGGTTGAGGCTCTGCAAGTCGAGTTCAATCTTGGCTACTGAGGCAGAGCGTTACCGGGCGTTGTTGCCACCTCCCGGTCGCCCGCCGGCGGCGGGGGGACCCCTCACCCCAAGTCACTACAGATCCATCGCCAAGAACTGCAGCAAAAGCAAAGGCAGAAGCCTGGATGTTGTGCACGTTCTTTAGCTGGTCTTGCACGGCACTGCTGTCACCACCACGCAGGGCATGGCCCCAGGTCACCACAGACCCATCGTCTAGGATTGCAGCAAAGGCATCGCGGCCCTGACTTGCCAAGAACGGTTCCTGTCCCCCCGTCGCCGGCGGGTGGATGGGAGGTGGATCGGAGCGGTTTCTCAGCACGGCGAGACAGCTCCACCGCCAAGGCCTGGGGGTGTTGCTGCGATGGTGCTCATTTGTTTTCTGTAGTGAGTAGATGTTGGTTGCTCCGCTTTGCGTCACACCCTGAGTTGCAGCAAGTGCCAGAATGCATATCTCAGTGTTCGACTGACGAGGTGATGGAGCAACTCAAGGACCTGCGAAACCGCAAGCAGCCTCTCGAAAAAGGAGAGGCTTCCAGTGCAGAGGCTGCGTCAGAGTGTTTTTGCAACAGGACGTGCAGGCGTTGTGTCTCAACTTATCATGAAAAACTTATCCTGCCTGTCGAGTGTCCGCTGCGAAGGCTGAAAGAACAAGTCTTCGCGAGCAGGCGCGGCTTTCGAAAAGGCTTCGACTGATTATGTCTGTCCTGGAGCAGGTGACCAAGCTCCAGTACGACTTGCAGGTTCGGTCCTTGTCAAGAACATGGAGCAGCAACGGAGTGCTTGAGGGTGCTGATTCTGTTTCGCATTGGCGTCTCCAGTGACCGGAGCACGAGAGGCGGCTCGCGCACGACATGAACTTGACGATCTTGCTGAGGTCTTAGTTTAATGCAGGTACCATTGGCATGGCAGAAGTCAAAGACTGAGAGACCCGAGTTTATTGAGAGATTACTCCAAGCATCTTCAGGGGCAGCTTTCTTGAATTCGGCGCAGCAGAACTCCCAAGGCCGTGACCCAAATGGCATGGCATCTGGCAGAGTCAAAGAAACGTGAGGCACCGGGGCATCGAATCCTCTTCGATCCTCCGCTTCCGTAGGTTTTGCCTGCGTTCCCTTGCGGGCTCAATGTTCAAGGCTGTGCATCTCCATGCTCCTCAATGCTTACATAAACAAGGGGTGCAGAGTTGTAGGATGTAGTAGGTACAGAAACACACGAGTTCGGGGAGAGTGCAGGATGCCTTGCGGCTGCAAGTGGAGCGCTTCTCGGCGGCCGTTGGAGTGCTACAGGCACGGGCGTGCCTAAAGCGCACGCGAAGCGAACGTCAAGCGTACCGTGGTCAGCATGTCGCTTTCGGAGCGCACGCCCTCTCCCGCTCCACGCAAGTCCACTAATTGTCAGACCTTCGCGGACACGCAAGCAACCCCTATTCTATTCTATAAGCGTCTGCAAGAAGTGGACCCTGCCAGGGGCTGAGTCCGGAGCAGCCGGACTTGGTCAACCTCGAGAAGTCCAAGGCCACTAGCAGACCTGGCAGCGTCTGCAGGCCTGTTGGGGTTTAGGAGTTCGGGTTGCTCAGCTCGTTGCTGGTTTCAGGGCTTCGTGTACAGAGGTTTGTTTTTCGCAAGCTGGAGATATTTGGAGGTGCTGGCAAAGCTTTAGTCCAGGTGGGGGTGGGATGCCGCTAGTGTCTGAGGGCTTCGACGTTCAAGGGATTCAAGGGCGTCTCTGCCATGTTACAGCCTTGCAACATGTCAAGGTTTCTGAGTGTTCAGGATGTTTGGCGGTTGTGAAACGTGGATGTGAATATGCTATTGTCCATCTCCTGTATGGGAGGCTCTTCGTTATCTTGGAAATGAGCCCCCCCCTTTCACGCATTCAGCGACACATTTTGGATGAATAGCATTTTGAGAAATGACCATCATGCTGACAATGGATAATTGGACGCAATACCCTTTGTCTTTTTTTCTGACTAATTGCTGTGGTTACATTGACTATCACGGGTTTTGGATTGTTTCAATCATGACATGGTGACTGTTCTGATGATGAAGCAGGTGGCGAATGACATGAGCAGTGTAATTGAAATGACTAAGAACAACATGAGATGAATGTCTGAATGGCTGCGAAGAGCTACGACGACCCTTCCAGACATAGCCCTCGACGTAGACACAGGTATTTTAGCCCTAGGTGGCTTTTCCCTGAACTTGAAGGATGTTTCACACGGTTGCGCCCCAGCTGTTTTGCGGACTCCCACCTCCTCTGCCAGGAACACGCCCATGCAACGTTGCCGTTTGACTTTCTGAAGGATGCTTTGGGGCGGCCCTTCCCTCCCTGATCCCAGAGTTTAGGATTTCGGGCTTCCGCTGCTCAGTTTTTGAGAGGCGTTTGATGTCAGGCAGTTCTGGGCCTCCAGGATTTGCGAGCTTGGGCTTCGGGAATTTCGGGAGGTGTCTGACATCCGTGCCGGTTGTGAGGTGTAGGGCCTGAGTTGAAGCAAAGACCAAAGGTATAGTGCGCCAGTTTCATTGAACAGTGATGTCTTGGTGCTTCTGTAGTTCCGGCGGCGCTGCTCTTTTCAAGTTAAGAAACTGCAGCCTTCGAACGACGGTATGGCAGGCCTGAAAGAAAGACCAAAGCCTCAAAACCACAGGTTTTTTTAATTGTTCTTGGCATGCAATGCAACCCTTTCGTTTCAGACCCTCGCCAAGCAACATCAAGCAACCCAAAGTCCGGACGCACTACCGGGCGGAGCGTGGCGCCCCATAGAGCTTGGTTTTGTGTGAGGACCTGCTGGCCGCCCCCAAGGCTGGGTACGCAGCTCATACACTGCACGTCATAAGCACTCTGCCGCATATGAAATGCCCACACCACGACGTGCAGTGCGCTCTGCATCGTTTGAGGGCTCGGGAGCTTTGCCTGAGATGGCTTTGAGATGGCTTTGAATCGCAGGATCTGAGACAGATCCAGCCTGGTCCAACCTTGGCCCTCGTCGGCCCTTGGCTCAGGGGAAGAGCCCAAAGAGCCCAATATTGCTTAAGGAATATTCGGGATCCTTAATATGATTTAAGAATATTCCTAAAAATTAAGGGATATTGAGCTCTTTGGGAATGGCCTTGGGATATGGGAGTCACAAGGGTTTAATTCAGTATACACGTCGAAGGTGTTTAGGCAGCTTTCGGCTTTGGGATTCAGTAGGGTTTTGGGCTTGGGGGTTCAGGGGGCTGTAGAGTTTCCAAGAGTGTGGGGATCTTCGGGTTTCAAGGTATGTTTCGAACTTGGGGGCTGCGGGCTGTATTGGCACTTGTCCTCTAAGGAGCTTTCAGGGTTTAAAGTTCCGCTTTGTTCGTAAGTCCCGACGCCTTCAATTCAGCCAGCGACAGGTACTGGACCGGCAACCGGCAGGAATGCTTCGACTTGCAGACCCGCACCAAGCCAGGCGAGGATGCACCTTGACATCTCGGCTTGCAGTGGTCTGGAGGGTTCAAGGTTTAGGTTTGGGTCTTGGGTGAGCGAGTGAGTGAGTCGATCGAGGCACGTGCCGGCTGGAAGCACGTACCTGGCCTAACAAGATGGCGACACCTCCGGCCGGAAGGCTTAAAGTGTCAGCCCCAGCAAGCGACACGACAAACAAAGCAAAGACGCAACAAACACGCCGAGACGAACGAAAAAACGGCCCAGTCAAGCAAGAGGGCATGTTAGAAGCAGTCACTAGGCAAGCCTGCCACCTACACCAACCGAGCAGAGTACTGCTCGGCTGGGCAGGCATACAGCTTGCCATCCTCGCGATAGCCTCATCCAACGCAGCTCGTCCCGCGAAGGTCCTCCACTCGAAAAATGACATCACTTTGCCAAGCCACAGCGCAGCACCAACAAACCGGCAAGTGAGTCCCCAAGCACCTGGAAGCAAGCGAGCCAGCATTTCGGCGCAAGAGCTTCGCCCCAGAACTTCAATTCCTGCGCCCTTCAGGGACCCTTCAGGCCTAAGTAAGCCCTAACCCTAAGCCCTAAGCCCCAGGCCCGGAAGACCCTAATTAAGCAAGCGGTGCTTTTCCGTGAAGCGGGGGGTGCTTTCGCTCTCTGGCAGGTGGCCACGATGCTGCAGGCCACCGACGCCCCATGGACCAGGCCAGCAGGGTGTAGGGTTCAGGGTGCAGGGTTTAGGGTTTAGGGTTTGCTGTGATTGGGCGCAGATGCTGTGAAGGTTAGGCTTTGGACAAGCTCGAAAGCTTCGTGAGGCGTGAAGAGCAGCTTTGGCCCGATTGTGGAAGGCCATCTAACACTTTTCTCCCACCCCACGCCGTCGGAGGCAGCAAAGCCACCCAAACCTATTCCTTTTAGGGTTTAGGCTTAAACTCAAGCCAACTGCTTACTTTCCTTACAACTTCTTCATTCACAAAGGCGAGGGTGCAAGGAAGGTGCAGGGGGCCCTAGGGGGGTCCAAAGGGGCTCAGGCAACCAGGAAGGGCAGGGGTTTAAGGGGGGTCAGGGGGTCGGCCAAAAAACCAAAGGGCCAGAAAGCCCAGAAGGTGCAGGGAGGCACAGCGGGCCAGGCAGCGCGGAACAGGAGGGTTCAGGTTACAGGGGCCCAGCAAAGTCCGGGGGCCCAGGCCCCCGAAAGGCCAGCGCTTTTTGTGGTGAAGGGCTTGGGGTTTAGGGTATTTACCTTATTAAGGGGACCAGTACTGGTCCGGAGAAAACCTGCTCACCGACCTCCGGGCTGCAGGAGGCGGGCAAGCGACCTGGGTCGACCTGCGCCATAGAGGTCGAAGGGCTTAAGCCCCCCCCCCTCCTCTGTAGGGGGCGGCCTAGGCCTTGAGTTTAGGGTTTAAGGTTTTAGGGTTTAGGTTGAGGGTAGTGGGACTTCGAAGCTATGGGGTTGCTGTCTTGCGCCTTGCGGTGCTTTGATTTGTCTGTCGGATACGGCAGCCTACTCACAACTGGGTTTCAACCATCTCGGATTTTTGGGCTTTCGAACCCGAAGCCTTGGACAGCAGTTTTAGGTTGTCGGGTTCAAGATGAGGCCCGGACTATAAAATGTTGTGGGTAAAGGGGCCTCCACGAAGTCGGTGGGTAGTCTCTTTCAAAGCCGAATGACATGGCAGTCCAGAGATTGAAAGAGCTCCGAAAACAAACAGCCCTGAATCCTACACCGCCCTCAACGGCCGAAGCCCTTAAAAGCACGAACCCTTGACAACGTCAACTGGGAGTTGCCGAGCGAAGTCAATCGCTGGAACTGCGCAGGGTGTGCATACAGCCAAGCGTGAAGCATGAGTCGCATTGTGTTTGAGACTTGAGGCTTTGCAGAGGGAAGCTGCCGTGCGGGCACTCAGTTCCGGCATGCTCTCGCGTCAAGTGCTGCCTTGCATGGGAAGCTCAACTGCTGTGCATGTTTAGTGCAGTTCACTTTGGGGGAGATGTGTTTTCAATGTTCTGAGCCGGAAGGGCCGAAGGGAGAGCACCCAGGTCAGCACCACACGGTCCATCTCCACCACACGTCCGGAGCTTAGCGGACCCCGGAAGGGAGTCTCGGATGCTGGAGCTGCGCGCAACGAGCACAGCCTAGCTTCTGAGCTTGTCATGTCTAGGAAGGTGCTTCTGGGGCTCGAGCAGGGCCCCTTTCAGAACATGCCCATCTTATTCATAAGGGCTCCCATTCTTAAAGGTTGGGGTTCCTTGTGCCCCTACCAGGTGGTAACGGACTGACTGTCGAATGGGTTCCTTGACGTGTTCTGGGGACTTGTATATTTGAACGAGCTTGAACAAGCTCACAAACCAGCGCCAGTATGTTGCCGGCATGAGGCACCGTCCCGGCGCGTGGTTAAGCGCAGAACTGAGCACGTCGATGCGGTGGGCAGCGATGCGGATTTGGGAGTGCTTGGCACGGAGTAACTTAGTAGTGACACGTGTATTGGGTTCAGTGCCAGCAGAGTGCAAAAGCTGACTGCAGTTGCGCAGTTCTGCTGAGGGATGCACTGGAGGGCCTCGCGCACCTCCACCGGCACCAGGTGACTCATGGAGCCATGCGAGGCAGTGGCTTCGGTACGACAGGGTTTAGGGTTACATAAGGGTACACCCATAGGGTACACATGTGGAATTGATGAATGACCAGCACCACAGACCGGCAACGACCATGACTGTGGAGCCCCAAGAATGCGTACTTCAGCTTGTCCGACTCAGATGTTTTCTGCGTCCCAATTTGCAAGGAGGAAATGTCTTGCTTGGCCGCCTTTGCGTCCACACCCCAGAGTTTCTTTTTTTTTTTTTGGGGGGGGGGGCTTCCTGGGGTGTCGCAGCGCTGAAACAAATGTTCATAGGGCAATATAGGGTAGGGATTCCTGGCGTTGGTCTTGTTTGGGTTGAAAGCATGCCCCCGACACACATCGCTTGCTCAGGCTGCCGGCTGATATTTTGCATTGCAAACTTGAAGGTCTATAGCACTCTGTACAAGGAGGGGCACCCTTACCATGCTAACTGTACTGAGGGGACTTATCAGTTTGGGGTCCTTAAACTTCTACTTATAACTAGGAGGGGCCGCTCCTTGTAGGAGTTCCAAGGAGACTATCGGAACTTTAGGGCTTAGGGTTTAAGGTCTATAGGGTTTAGGGAGGGGTGAAAGGGCTTAGAGGGTTTAGGGTTTAGGGTTCAGTGTTTTTAGAGGGTCTTAGAGGGTCTTAGAGGGTTTAGGGTTTAGGGTTTAGGGTTTTTAGAGGGCTTCCTCCCGGTTGCTTCGCGTAGTACTGGCCAGGCTTCAGTCCAGTGGCAGCAAGGGTGTAGGGTTTTATATAGCGTTTAGAGGGCTTATCGTTTGTTTATAGTTTCAAGGATTTAATTGTAGGATTTATAGCTGTGAAGTATAAGGTTTATAGGGCTTCAAAATTTTCAGGAGCCCTACGGGTATGCGGATTCGCCCCCAGCTGTGAAGGATGGAAAAATACCTATAACCCTAAACCCTAGCATGGCGAGGTTGCATGGGCTCAACTCTGAACCCCCCGGCGCCTCCCCAAAAATCCCCTGAGCTCGGTCCAAGGCGAGAGCTTCACGCCAGCTGTGTATGGGTTTAGGGTTTAGGGTTTAGGGTTTAGGGTTTAGGGTTTAGGGTTTAGGGTTCAGGGTTTAGGGTTTAGGGTTTAGGGTTTAGGGCATCATGAGGTGCGCTCTTCAACAATCTACAGGGCCGGGTCAGCGATGCCCAGGATGCTTACTTTCGAGGCTTCTGGGTCATAGACCGTCATCCAGAGCCCTATTTTGGGTTTAGGGTTTAGGGTTTAGGGTTTAGGGTTTAGGGTTTAGGGGCCCAAAACTCTTAACCCTAAACCCTACCTACGTAGGGACACCGCAACAGGCTTCCACGTCGTCGGCTCCGGGTGAGGTCAAGTTGAGCAATGTCTGGGCCCTTCTGATATGTCCTGACACATCGGACATTTCCCAAAATAGGGGTACCCCTTCTATTACCCCAAATAGAAATAGAATCCCCTTAAACTTCCCCCCCCAAAAAAATCAAAAAGTACCCCTATTTTCCGTAACCGCCACATGGGTCGCGGCTTCAAAGCTACAAGGCCATTTCTTGAGATTGTGGTCCCCTTGTTGGGTGACCTCATGATGGAACCCAAAAGGAACCATAATTTAGAGAATTGACCATGAAGACAGGAAAAACAACCAGGGGCCACCCTTGCATACACAGCCGCAAGTCAATAGCGAGTGCAGTTATACAGCTTGTCGAAACTGAACATATTCAGATGTCCAAGAAGGTCGCGAGCTTCCGTCCCGTGGTTCAGGCTTAGAATCCGTCCCATCGTATTTCCCACCGACAGGAGCATGAACGCCTTTCGCTCTTGAGCAGACGGGTTTCTGAGTGAATGAATAAATTTAACGAATGAATGAACCCCAAACCCCAAGCCCCAAACCCCAAGCCCCAAACCCCAAGCCCCAACCCGAAACCCTAGCTACCCTACCTGGATGTTTTCGAAGACAAAGAGTTCGTACACGTTGCCGAGGCCCTGTCAAATTCGGCCGCGGCGTGGAATTCACCCAAGGTGCTGGAGGTGGACGCCGCTCGCTTCCCTTTCAGGGTGTCCCTTCCTCCGAGACGGATAGGGTTTCGGGTTTCGGGTTTAGGGTTTAGGATTTAGGGTTTGATTTAGAGTTTAGGGTTTAGGGTGCAGGTAAAATTCGGTCTTCGTGCTACTCTGCAGCACTCCAAGACTGAGAGCACCAGGAGACCCCTAACCCCTAAAGCCTATCAAACCCTGCTTAGAGCTACTCGCAATCCCAGATCTTCCAAAACCCCTTACTTACAGGAACATACCCTGTTTTTTTACTAAGGGGTATATTCCTTAATCAAGGAGTTTGCAAGATCGGGATCTAGTGGAACCTTGAACGGCCTTCAGCCCTACTTAAATCCTGAAACCCCAAGCAGCTTCACAGGGCAAGGCTCCAACGCAAAGCAGTGACATCTGGTCCATGGGCTGCCTCGTAGCCGGGCGCCCTTGGAAGGAGGGTGGGGGGTTTGAAGGCGAAGAAGGGAGGTGAAATGTGTGAAGGGGAGTCCGAGTGAGGGCCCGAAAGGTCGCCGGTGATATTCCCAATGCTGCACATCTGGCCTACGAAATCAATGAACGTGGTGAGATTGGTGAGCCTTTTGTAGGTGCTGGCCCGCCGGAAACCTGAAAGCGCGCACGCGATAGCAGAAGCTGGAACCCGCAAGTGTTTTGGGAGCAACATGCACTATACATAGAGCTTTATTCAGGAGACTTACAACCCTGCTTACAGTAACCCGTGAACCTCCAAGTCGGTTGAGGGCCAGCGCGCATCGACCTAGGTCACCACCGCTGCCGTCGCCGGGGAGGGCATGGTCATTACAGCCGGAGGATTGGGCATGCGCGTGAGCCAGCTGCAGGGTTTAGGGTTTAGAGTTTAGACCCCTAAACCCAGAACGGTTTATGGCTTAGGGCTTATGTTGGGGGGGGTTTCATCGACTTCGAGACCACCATAGACCCCCAAAAGGCCCCTAACTCAACAGCCTTATGAACGAACCCCGATCGCAAGCTCCAACCCTGGGTGGTGAGCAATCCTTCCTTGAGCATGTTGGGACCGTCGCGGAGAATCACCCCAAGCCCCGAGCAGGTACATTGGCTTTGTCCTCGCCAGATTGAAGCCACCGCACTATCCGGGTTGACAACGATGTATGGCGGAGGCGCCAGCTACCCTTGGGACCCCCCTCGAAGCGCCTCAGTGAGGGCAAAGGCTTCATATCGACCTAACAGCTCATCATGCATCATGTAAAATGTATGTGGAAGTTTCGCTATAAATGGTGCCATATCGTACGACATAAGCGGGGTTCTTGTTCTGAGGTAAGGTATGTTTCGAAATTGGGGGCTGCGGGCTGCATTGGCACTTGCCTTCTAAGGAGCTTTCAGGTTTTAGAGTTCCGCTGTTTTTTTCGTAAGCGCCGACGCCTTCAATTCACTCAAGCCAGCGGACAGGTACTGGACCGGCAGCCGGCACGAATGCCTCGCCTTGCAGACCCGCGCCGAGCCAGGCAAAGATGCACCTTGATATCGCGGCTTGCAATGCGTCTAGAGGTTTAGGGTTTAGGTTTAGGTCTTCGGGTTTAGGGCATTTAGGGTTGTTTGCGACGCTTCCTAGCTATCAGGTTCTTCGTGTGTCTTAGGTCCAGATCAGCCCCCCGCTCGCAAAAAAGGCGTCACTTTGCAAAGCCACAGCCCAGCACCAACAAACCGGCAAGTGAGTCCCCAAGCACCTGCAAGCAAGCGAGTCAGCATTTCGGCGCAAGAGCTTCGCCCCAGAACTTCAATTCCTGCACCCTTCAGGGACCCTTCAGGCCTAAGCCCTCACCCTAAGCCCTAGGCCCGAAACACCCCAACGCGGGGGCGGGAAGCGGGGGGGGGGGGGGGGGGGCAGCGGGGCAGGGCAGGGGGGGACGGGCAGGGAGGGGGCCCTGGGCGAACCGTCCGCTTTCAGATCGTGGTCGCCTACGGGGGGTACCCATTCCAGGCAAAAAAAAGGGCCGACATGTTCGGCCCAGGCCTTGGCGGATTGAACAAGCGGTGTTTTTCCGTGAAGCGTGGGGGTGCTTTCGCTCTCCGGCAGGTGGCCACGATGATGCAGGCCACCGACGCGCCATGGACCAGGCCAGCAGGGTGTATGGTTTGGGGTTTAGGTTTGAGGGTTTAGGGTTGAGGGTTTAGGGTTTAGGGTTGAGGGTTTAGGGTTTAGGTTGAGGGTAATGGGACTTCGAAGCTGCAAAATGGGGTTGCTTGCTTGCGCCTTTCGGTGTTTTGATTTGTCTCTCGGATACAGCAGCCTACCCACAACTGAGAGCCAACCCTTCTCGGGCTTTTGGGCTTTCGAACCCGAAGCCTTGAACAACAAGTTTCAGGGTGTCGGGTTCAGGGTGGGGCCCGGAGTGCAAAATGTTGTGTGGGTAAAAGGGCTTCCACGACGTCGGTGGGTTGTCGGTCCTTGCTCCCTTCATATGGTCGGTTCCTGGCTGTCTTTCTGGTTCCTCATGATTGGTCGCAAGCGGCGCGTGTGCCCACCCTGCTTGGTCAGAACTTCTTGTGCTGTTTGTTCTATTCAAAAACCCGAAGCCCTCATCCCTGACATGGCAGTCCAGAGATTGAAGGAGATGAATCCTACACCGCCCTCAACGGCCGAAGCCCTTAAAAGCACGAACCCTTGACAAGCTCAACTGGGAGTTGCCGAGCGAAGTCAATCGTTGGAACTGCGCAGGGTGTGCATACAGCCAAGCGTGAAGCATGAATCGCATCGTGTTTGAGACTTGAGGCTTTGCAGAGGGAAGCTGCCGTACGGGCACTCAGTTCCAGCATGCTCTCGCGTCAAGTGCTGCCTTGCATGGGAAGCTCAACTGCTGTGCATGTTTAGTGAAGTTCACTTTTGGGGAGATGTGTTTTCAATGTTCTGACGGAGCCCGAAGGGAGAGCACCCAGGTCGGCACCACATGGTCCATCTCATCCAGGACACGTCCGGAGCTTAGCATTGGACACCCAAATGCCAGAAGGGTTCCCGCTTAAAAGGTTGGGGTTCCAGGGGGTGGAGGAGGTGACCCGAGTGCTGCGCATGATCTGTAGTGGCTCCAGAGGTGCTCGAGGCAGATAGTTCATTTGTGAAGAGAAGAGAGAGGACGGGGATGACGCAGAAAGAAGTTCCGCTGCGCGATCTTCTTTCCTGTGCGAAGAGCAAACAAGACGGGGGCGGGATGGCGCGCAGAGACAACAGGACAAGAGATAACAAGAGATGGGCAGAGAAGAAAGCTGAGATGAGACATAAGGCAATGTAGACGAGAGATCATCACACACATTCGCTTGCTTCTCGTGTCGCGCGTCGCGTCTGTGATCTCGCGGTGTGTGCATTTGGCTTACTGTTGGTTAGCAGGGCATGAGGGAATTAACGCCCTATATATGCACCCTTTAAGGGATTCATATAGGGTGCTAACCAACAGCAAGTTCCACGAACCCAAGATCAGGTTCTCATAGATTTTTCTCCAGGGAACTCCGCAAAACACAAAGCCGCGGTGCTGTTGGCGTCTCTCCTTACCGATGCAAGCAAGCTTCCTCTGAAGACCGAGGTGTGGACGGGAGCATTCCGTGGGGTCCGTGTCCCAGTTTTTCTTGCCCAGTTGCTGTAGGGAAGTGCATGTTTAGATGTCAAAGTCAGCAGCAAGGTGGTGGGGGGGTGGGGGGGGGTGGTAGGGTGGTGGGGTGGTGAGGGGTGGTGGGGGTGGTGAAGGCGTCTGTTGCTTGCAGCCTCTGCAACATTTCTCTCTATCACATTCTCGGGGTAAGGAGGGGTGGTTGGGGGCGGTGAAGGTGCGGGCGTGTGGTGGAGCCTCTTGAACATAATTGAAAAATTTCAATGGAGGGGTAAGGGGAGGGTGGTGGTCAGGAGTGGTGGGGGCGGTGAGGGCGCGGGCGTGTGATGGAGCCTCTTTATAACATTTTCTGAAAGAGGCCAATGGTACCCCCATTCGAGGGTGGGCAAGACAAAGACTTCACGGGCGCCAAGTCAGAATTTGCCAGGAACCCCAAGTAGGGTTTGGGAGTTTAGAGTTTTGGGCTTGTCAGAGAAGAGCTCCTTGTTGAAAAGGGCGCTATGGTTCACGCCCTTAGGCTTCAAGGTTGCGGGTTTCGTGCGTGCGGCCTGAAGTGATGCGCTCTTGTCGTGCCAATCTCCTCTAGAGCAGAGACTTGGATCGAAAGAAGCGGTTTAGGGTTTAGGGGTCGCAAGTGACTAAGGGGTAGTGGTTTTGGGGCGCTTGGGCTCTCACCTTTAAAGTGCTGGATGTACTCCACCAAGGCTGATGGGCTCATTTTCGAGTTTAATTGGGTGTCGGACAGGTTCAGGTTACAACGGAACCCTTTGAACCCTAAACCTGAAACCCTAACAACCCTAAGCCTTAGACCATGCTAGGGCGTTGTGGAGGCGGCATTGGCGTCCGAGGCTGGCCACTCTTTCTGAGGTTGTGGGGGTGTGGGTTCCCAGACATGGCCCCCAGAGAGTCAAATTGCACGTAATTGAGTGAAGAATATTTCTCGATCTGTTTAACGAGTATAAAGGGCCCGAAGTTACACCAAGTCACGAAGCCGTAATTGGTCCTTGGTTAATGCATGCCGCGCCTCTTGTCCGCAAGATTCCCAGCAAGCCTGTAGGTCTGTGCTTGTCTGCTCCTGATCGCAAGAAGTGCAGAGAGCTTCCAACCCTAGCCACTGGTTGCATTGCATGTCGTTCTTGGTCGAAGGTGCCTCGTCCAAACGACGCGTCAACGCCGCTCATGGTGTCCGTATTACACGGGTAAGGGCCTCGCACTTTCATCGCCACAAAGTCTGGATAGATTATTGCAAAAAAAAACAACCGAACACCCCGAAACCCCGAGGTCGGCAGCTGCCGTGCAGCGGGAGGCGGAGCAGTCGGCAGCGCGCGCCACCGAGGCCGCTGTGTCCTGGCGCAGAAACGTCTTGAACTCTGTGCCCTGAACCCAAAAATGGGACCCTTCTGGCGGTTCCTTTTAGGGTCCGAGTATGTTGGGCTAGTAGTATTGGGGTAGCCCTATTTGGGGGAATGCCCTAAACCCAAAACCCGCTGAGATTGGATTGCGCCTGGCTCGTCTAGAGTGAGCCGTTAAACCTATAAACCCCTCTTTTCGAGACTCGGTGCCAACCAATGCGGCTCTGTCCCAATTGCTTGTCACTTCCTGTGGCATCCGCTACAGCGAGCAGGTGATGCAATTATCCCGGGAGTAGTGGTGTACGTGTACGTTTCAAAGATGGGTCGCCTTGAAGTTTTCCCGGTCTCTTATGACCGCTGTCGTGTGACCTGCGATTGCCTCGTTTGAGCCCTGCAGGGTAGAGGCTTTGACGTGTGCAGTGCGGTTGCACAAAAAGCCCCAAACCAAAAACCCTGTGGAGATTGGATCCTTGCCCGCCAGACGCGGGAGTGAGCGTCGAAACCCTAAATCCTAAATCCTAAACCCTAAACCCCAAACCCTAAACCCTAGACCCTAAACCCTAAACCCTAAACCCTTTGTTTTGTGAATTACTTTCTCCTATGAACTGAAAGGGCGGGGGGGGGGGGGGGTAGCTTCGGCTCCCGGAGCCGCAGGAATGGAAGGTTGCCAAACGGTCGTGGATAGTATGGGTTTCCTCCTAATAGGGGTTTAGGGTTTAGGGTTTAGGTTTAGGGTTTGGGGTTTGGGGTTTAGGGTTTAGGGTCTCTTTTAACAAAGGTTAGGATTAAAGGATGCCCATATGCCTCAACTGACCGGGAAGGGGGAGGGGCAGGCTTTCAGTTTCTCACGTAGTTTCTCAGCGGACTCAGCCGAAACCTGAAGAGTCTGAGTGGAGCACCTGCTCAAAGTTAAGGATGTCCTCCTAATTTCCAAAAGGCCCTGAAGCCTCTGAAGGCTCCGAGCTTCCCCCTCTGGGCCCTAACAATAAACCCCAACAGAGCCCCTAAGCCAGAAAAAGCCCATCTGAGGCGCGGCACCGGGCCGAGGAGGCCGAAGCTTGGGCGGCCGTCGCGACGCGGCAGGCAGGATGGGGGTTAGGGTTCGGGGATTGGGGTTTCCGGGCTCACAGGGGTCGGCTGGTTTAGGGTGTAGGTTTAGGCAAAGGGTTAGGGGTTTAGGGTCTTCTATCATTCGGTGAAGAAAGGGCTTGTTGTAGCACCAAGTATGGCCCCGATGTATGGGGCGGTAAATTGGACGGTAGGTCTCCAGCTGGGAGGTGCGCGGCCGCTCTCTGGTGGCCTCGGGCGCTGGGAGGCGCCCGGCCCTCGGCGACCCGCAGACGGTCACGTCGCTGGCGCCTGGCCTGCGTGGGTACCGCCGGCCACGAGCCGTGGCCGGCATCTGGGCCCAGGCCTCGCCGCTGGATGCGGAGCGCCGCTGAAGCCGCAAGGGTTTTGGAAGTTTTCGAGAAGTAGCATGCCAAAAAAAAGACCGCATTTGTGTTCTGCTCCCGGATCATGACGCGAGCCACGGTACACTTGCGGTCTCCTTCCAGCCTGCTAGGCCAGGCTGTCCTTGGGTTTGGGTTCTGCTGCTTAGCTCAGTACTTCCCTCGGCACGGTCCCGACCCATTGAATGCTTCAATTCCCAAAGTCAAGGCCTTGTCCGCCTCAACCTCGAAGAGGAGGCGAAGAACGCGGCCATCCGGCTGCAGGCCGGGGCACGTGGCTGGCTGGCGCGCTGCTCGTCTCAGAGTAATTCAAACAGGGCAAACGCAAGTTCGTTTAGACATAGAAGACAAGCTTTTGGATTTCGAAGCATTTGTTTCAATACCTGGGCGTGGCCAGAAACAAAGGTTTCCCGCCAATATTTGTTTTTTCTGCCCAAACTAACTCGAGCCAGGGGAGTTAGTTAGGTTCTAGCCCGCCGAGTTAGATAGTTTCCCCCCAGCCCCACCTTTTGCGCCCGCCCTCCCACCCTCCCACCCTCCCACCCACCGCCCCCCCACCCCGCCCCCCGCCTCTTCGATTAACTCCACATTCTCTAATTGCTGACGGCGCGTGGCTTTCTCCACTGGACTTGGCTTCGGTTCCTTCGTGCTGTCCACGTCCTCTGCGCTGCCTGACAAGGATTGCGCGCGCGCCGCATGCGCTACTGCGCTGCTCGGCGGCGGCGCTTGCCACTGAACTGAAATTATCTCCATGCCAGGTTGCCATCGCGTTTTCTCCTTCTCACCGTCGTAGGCGGCTACGCAGACCAGATTAGATGTTTCGGGACATTGGTCGCCACATGTGTGGCTTTGGAATACACCCTGAGCCCCGCATTGGACACAGCAGCACCTTGTTATGCGTCCCAAACGGTCAGAACGCCCAATGAGTAGGGCAGCGGAACTGGAGGCTTGTTGCAGGGCCTTGGGATTCACGGCTTGCTTTGTTTTGCAACTTAGAACACGAAGGTTTACGAGTGCAGCAGTTCATTGCAGATTGCATGAAGACCACGTGACTACCCGTCGCTGGGGGTGCTGCTCGCGACCAGCGTGCCCAGCTGCCCAACTCCCCAGTTCCAAAAAACAAGCCTCAACCGTGCGCTCGAGATATCCTAGTCGCCACTCCCAATGATGCCCTAAATCTCGATGCAGGGACATTCATAGTCCCTCCTGCGCACGGAACTCCCAGGAAGCCTACGTGCAACAACTTTCGACAAACAAAAGTAGATGAGCCCCTCGTTTAAAACCGGCATCTTGGCCCAGTTTCCTGTAGCTCGCTGCCAACTTTAAGCCCGGTCTACGGTCGCCGTAAACCCCAAACAAAAGCGAGAGTAGAGTCTAAGTTTAAACGGCTAAAACACACCTTAAACTCTAAAGTTTAATGCAACTTTTGTAGCCTTTGGCAAGGTATCAGCGGCGTGGCGCTCGCTGACTGCTGTGCCTGCCACGTCCAGCTCAGACGTATGTCTGCAAGGAGGGCAGCTCCTCCACCAGCCGGCGACACCCGGCCTTGATCCTGTAAGGTTATTTCCTTGCGTGGGAGAGGCAGATTTCCGGGCCCGAACCCCCCACCCCCCCCCCACCCGCGACCCGTTAAAGTATAACCAGAACAGCCATTTCTGCAACTGGCGTAGCACCAGGAGAGAGACTTGCAACCAGAAAGCCTTACATAGGAGAGTTTATGTCCCAGAGTCAAACAAAACAGGGTGCAGTTACAACCAGCAGACGTGCGGGATGTGGGTTTGGAATATTGGCCTTGAGGGTTTTAGGAGTCTAGAACGTGAGGGGTTTGGAGGATGTGCTTTTTCGTGATGGATTTTTTGGGTCGGGGGGTGGGGGGTGGGAGCTAAGAAAACCTCTATTTTCTTTATTTTAGGAGGAAAGCCTCTATCTTCTCTATGTTTCTACTAAGAAAGCATCTATTGCCTTTACGTTTTTCCCGGAAAGGGGGGCCTGGGCCTGGGGAGGATCGAGGCAGAAGAGGACGGAAAGAAAGAAGAAATACAGAAAGAAAGAACGAATGACTGAAAGAAAGAAAGAACGAAAGAAGGAAATAAAGAAAAAGGAACAAAAGACATAACGAAACACATACAAAACGAAGGAATGAGAAAGACCGACAGTTCATGCCCAACAGAGAGCTTGCATCAAAAGCGTAGGAATCCTTTCCAAACCCGTCCTTCTTGCTGGGGCGGGAGCGCGCGGGCAGCCCACTCCCCCCCCCCAACACCCCTTGTTTTTGGGGTTTCTTTTTCATGCCCAGAAGAGAACTTGCCTTAGAAGCATAGGAATCCTTCACAACCCAGTGCGGGGGAGGGGGGGCTGCCGTGCCCCCGCCTTTTACTAAACTGCATGCCCAGAACAGAACTTGCCTCAAAAGCGTTGGTCCTTTCCAAACCCCGTCCTGTGAGCACTGCTAAACCCCAAGAAGAAATGGCGCCTTCAACATGCGGATAAGGGGCGAAGCTTTGGTGCCGTGGCAACGGAACAAGTGAAACGGAACGGAGTCGCACTTACATGCTGCGGGGCTGGTGCAGGATTGAAGGATTAGAGGGAACCCACCTAAACCAACAAAAGGAATCATGGTTTGACGACGAAGAATGGTTTGACGACGAAGAGCCAACAGAATTAGAACCAAACATGAAACGTACACCCCTAACGGAGGGCGTGTTTTTTCACTATTATTGTTTGGGTTGGGGGGGGGGGGGTGTGCTCTAGTTCTCTACGTTTCCACTGGAAAAACATCTATTTCCTCTACGTGTTTACGAGGAGAACCTATACTTTCTCTAAGGAGGATCGAGGCAGAAGAGTACGAAAGGAAGGAAGGAAAGAAGGAAGGAAGGACGGAAGGAAGGAGGGAAGGACGGACGGACGGAAGGAAGGAAGGAAGTTTCGTTCTTTCGTTCTTTCGTGCTTTCGTTATTTCGTTATTCTGTTCTTTCGTTTTTTCGTTCTTGCGTTCTTGCGTTCTTGTGTTCTTGCATTCTTGCGCTCATGCGTTCATTCGTGATTTTGTTCTTTCGTTCTTACGAAGGAAGGAAGGAAGGAAGGAAGGAAAAAGGAAATACAGAAAGAAATAAAGAAAGAATGAGAGAAAGAGAGGGAAAGAATGAAACTAATTAAGAAAGAACAAAAGAAAGTAAAAAGGAAAGAAAGAAAGAGATAAATGAGTAAAGAAAGAAGGACACAGAGAAAGAACGAAAGCATGAATTAACGAAAGCATGCAAGGATGAAAGAACGAAATAAACTTAATAATGAAAGAGCGAACGTACAATGCATTGCGTCGCAAGTCTGGGGGGGGGGGGGGCTGCGCTCCGTCTCGGGAGCATGGTGTTTGCAACTGGGGGGGGGGGGAAGAGGAGGTTTTGTTTGGATTCATGCCCTGCAACCCCCTCCCCCCAACCCCCCCGCCCCTTTTGTTGTTTTTTTCTCACTTCATGCCCAGAAGAGAACTTGCCATAAAAGCGTAGGAGTCCTTTCAAGCCTCGTCCCGCGAGCATTGTGTTTGCAACTTTGCCGGGGGGGGTTTGCGCCCCCTCCAATGCACCCCCCTTTTTTTCTCCCCAAACAGGAACCGTTTGGGGTCCTCTCCTCAGGAGAGAAAAAAAAGTGTCACGCGGTTGGGTCCGTGGTCTCCCATGGTCTCCTATCATGAGCGCAATGGGGGTGTCACGCGGTTAGGGTCCGTGGTTTCCCATGGTCCGGATCCGGCCAACATGCCCCTGTCGAGCCCAACTAAACCCGGATCCGACAAGCTTGGATGCAATTGGAATAAGCTCGGTTCCCAAAAAGCAGGATGCTAGTTGAACACGCTCGTACGCTCGGTCCTCAAAAAAGCAGGATGCTAGTTGAACACGCTCGGACCCAAAACTTGGGTATTATTGGAGTACGCTTGGTCCCCAAAAAGCAGGATACTCGCTGAACACGTTCAGTCTTTTCGCACACAAAAGGACCAACCAAGACGCCTTTTTGAAAACTTCAAACCTCGCACGCTGGGCCCTCACGTTGTGGTTCTAGAGCTTTCAGGCCTAACGTCTAGGGACCCCACCCTACGAGCCCGAAGGGAGGGGACATGCGACAAACTTCTAAGGTGTTCAACCGAGCTACTCCAATAGCACCCAAGTTTTGGGGACCGAGCGTGTTCAACTAGCATCCTGCATTGTGGGGCAAGCTTTGGGATTCGGAACACTGTAGAAGCAACAACCTATCCCTTTGGTGTTTTAGCACGTTAAAGCACGTTTTCAGGGCTAGTGTTCCGCGCCCAAAAGCCCTCGCTGGGGGCGACGTCGTAAGCAACTTTCACCCCGTCTGCGCCTTGATGACCAATAGCTCACGCCATGGCGCGAGCTATTTGGTCGTGTTAAGACACGTTTTCAAGGCTGGTGTTCTGCACCCTGTGCTGGTAGCGTAATCCTATAGACTGCCTGCGTTTTGAAACGGTTCCAACAGCCTGTGCTGGTAACGTAAGCGTGGCCCCATAACCCGCCTGCACTTTAAAAAACGGTTACACTAACTTCTAGGGCCCGCACCCTACGAGAACGAAGGGACATGCGACAAACTTCTACCTTAGGGCCTTCACCAAACCCTAGCACGCAGGGGAACGGACTTACGACAAACCTCTAAGGGATATGTTTTGCTTCTTCAGTGTTCTGACTGAAAGTGCAAACGTTAGGAAAACATAGGATGTTTTTGGGCTTGTGCACCCTGTGAAGCCACGATTACCTTCCAGCGCACAAGGGATCAGCATCTCTGTATTTAGACCACCTTTTATTCAGGGGCTGTGAAACCTTTTCGCAGAGCAAGAAGAGTTGGGTACAAACCTGCGAAAAGGTTCTGTAGAAGCGCAAGAACATCCTGTGTGTTTCCTAACGTTTTCACTTTCAGAACACTGTAGAAGCAAGAATTGTCCAAAACTTGGTGCTATTTGAGTACGCTCGGGTCCCCAAAAAGCAGGATGCTAGTTGAACACGCTCGGTCCCCAAAACTTGGTGCTATTTGAGTACGGCCGGTCCACAAAAAGCAGGATGCTAGTTGAGCGCGCTCAGTCTTTCGCGCACAAAAGGACCAACCAAGACGCCTCTCTGAAACCTTCAAAGCTCGCATTCTGGGCCCTTCAAACACGTTATGGTTCCAGGGCTTTCAGGCCTAACCTCTAGGGGCCCTCACCCTACGAGCCCGAAGGGCGGGGACATGCGACAAACTTCTAGGGCCCTCACCAAACCTTACGAGCACGAAGGGAAGGGACATCCGACAAACCGCTAAGGGATACGTTTTCGCGCCTACAGTGTTCTGAAAGTGCAAACGTTAGGAACAACATAGGGGTGTTTTTGCGTTTCAAATTTTTCGATTGGGGGCGCGGAGGGGGTTCGATTCCGCGCAGCAGACACTCAGACACTCAGACAGTCAGACAGTCAGACAGTCAGACGGTCAGACAGTCAGACAGGCAGACGGCAGACAGTCAGACAGTCAGACAGTCAGACAGTCAGACAGTCAGACAGTCAGACAGTCAGACAGTCAGACAGTCAGACAGTCAGACAGTCAGACAGTCAGACAGTCAGACAGTCAGACAGTCAGACAGTCAGACAGTCAGACAGTCAGACAGTCAGACAGTCAGCCATTTGCTCTTGGAGGAGACTTGGGTGCTCACGGGTCTCGTACCCAAGTGCAGTAGAAAAGTGAATTTCCGCTGAAGTTGGGCAATCATAGTGGCAATAGACTGAGTACTAATGGGTCTCCCACCCAACTCCAGTATCTGACTGTCTGACTGTCCGCCGTCTGTGACACCCAACAAACTGAAAAGCAGACAGTCAGACAATCAGACAGTCAGACACTTTTCAGTTTGCTCGGTGTCACACACGGCGGACAGTCAGACAGTCAGACAGTCAGACAGTCAGACAGTCAGACAGTCAGACAGTCAGACAGTCAGACAGTCAGACAGTCAGACAGTCAGACAGTCAGACAGTCAGACAGTCAGATACTGGAGTTGGGTGGGAGACCCATTAGTACTCAGTCTATTGCCACTATGATTGCCCAACTTCAGCGGAAATTTACTTTTCTACTGCACTTGGGTGCGAGACCCGTGAGCACCCAAGTCTCCTCCAAGAGCAAATGTCTGACTGTCTGACTGTCTGACTGTCTGACTGTCTGACTGTCTGACTGTCTGACTGTCTGACTGTCTGACTGTCTGACCGTCTGACTGTCTGACTGTCTGACTGTCTGACTGTCTGCCGTCTGACTGTCTGACTGTCTGACCGTCTGACTGTCTGACTGTCTGAGTGTCTGGTTTTCAGTTTGTGCCCTTTGCACGCTCTCTCAATTTTTCGGGCCAAGAAATGTATGAATCATGTCTATTCCTTTTGGTTCTGTGAATCATGTCTATTCCTTTGGGTTCTGACTCCCTATTAAGGGGCCGGCACTGAAGATTAGGGTAACCCTAAACGCCTGTCAAGTTTTATGTCGCGTTGTTGTTTCACGCGTTTCCCCTTCTTTGCAATCTTACTGTTTGGGGTCTTCGCTGGCATAATTGTTCTCTCCCAAAGCGAACTTGCCTTAAAAGCATCCGAATACTTTCCAAACTTGTGCAATGCCCTGCGTTGCCTCAAGCTCAGTGTGTTGGAAACTAAGGCTCTTGTGAGCATTGGGTTCATGGGCAACGTTCGGGAATGGACACAGGACCATTTCAACCCGCTTGATGGCTTCAAGGTCCATTATACCTACGACGACGTGCACACCGTGCTTTGATTGACGACATCAAATCATCATGGGCGGAAGCTACATCAGCAAGTCGGACAATGGCGCCTCGAGGTTCTGCCGGTACCACTTCCGGCCGCATTTCCTCCAGCACTCCGGCTTCCGGCTGATTTCGTCCTCCTCGCCTGCACCAGCCAGGGTCTTTCATGCAGACCGTCAACGCGGAACAGGTACTTTCGCCCTCGGCTGCCGCTGCGGGTACCGGCGCCGCCTTGGCCGGCTCTGGCGGATGAGTTCACGTGGTGGAGCTCAGTTCAAAAAGGTTGAGCTTAGCCACATGAACGTTTGCTGCTGGCAAACTATCGCGAGGCAGAGCGCGATCGGACGCGCAAAAAACACATCTGGGATTGAGCGTGTTCTACATTCGATGTGTTGTCTTTGGATTTCTTGCCGCCTTTGTTTGTCGATTCATCCGGGTTCGTCGCGTTGATCTGTAAGCAGAGAGCTTGCTTTTGGGCTTCCCCTGAAGATTAGGGAAGTGCATGTGTAGTTGTGTATGGCTGATCATTGCATCTTGTTGGCAGCCGTTGGTTCAACCGAAGAAGATCCCCAAAATCTCAGATATCACGTGCATGCTGGAATATCTACTTATCGACGGCTCAACCGGCGAATGCTTACTCGTGTCAACGCTTGGGCAAAGACTTGGCGTCAATGCATCATCACGCACATCCATTGGAGTCCATCATTAAAGTCACCATGGAGACGGGTGACAAGCCCAAGAAGGCGCATCGAAAGAGGCCGGCTCGAAGTGTTGCGACACTTTCGCAATCCAGGAACTGCCTGCTTTGCTCAACCTTTATGGCAGGGCGGCTGGAACCAAGGCGAAGAAGAAGAAGGACAAGAAACAAGACGGAAAGGCATTCTCGGTTTTGCAGTTGTGCCTGTGCCACAAATGCACCGGTTGCCATCGTGAAACCGTCCTCGAGGCAGAAAAGCACAATCCCAAGGCTCACACATTTTCTGGCGGCACGCGAAGTGTGACTTGCATGAACATATTTGAGGTTCGCAATGGTCGAGGGGCTTGATTGTTTAGCTCAAGCAACTTCGTCTACGGACATCAGCTCAGGTACAAAAGCGTGTGCAGTACACCTTGGAGAGGCAGGCCAAGAAACATAAAGTGCACAAAGTCGACAAGAATCCGGAGGCCGGATCCAGGCCCTAGAGCCTGAGATTGTGCGAAGAGTAGCAGGACCATCCTAAACATCAAGCCTTATGCCCCTATAACCTTAGATCCTCAACCACAGACCCAACAACAAAGGTGCCTCCGCCATTCGTTGTTGTGGTGCAAGGCCCGCCAGGCGGGGCAGCCAGGGTGTAACCCACCATCCCCGACTGCACAACACTGAAACGAGGCACTTTTGCATCGCACTGTTGTCGCCGCGACATATCGCGGGGGGGGAGACAGGTGGTTTAGCCTACTCGCGCTTGCTTGTCTTTCGTTTACCTCTCAGTTTTTCTTTTTATGTCTCTCTCCTTGACGCAAACTAAGAATAACCAGAGACATATGAAAGTCTCACGCATTCCCTCTTTCCACAAGAGAAACCTTAAGCCTTTCTGAAAGTGCACGAAAGACCAACTCTGGTCCTTGCCGTGTAAGCTGTCATATAGCAGCAAACACTTTAAAGAAGTTCCGGAGGTGCGATGTGTGATGATCCGACGCAATCCGATTTCCTTGTCTCGTTTTTCTCCATGACGATTTTGGATTCAGCTGCTTTCTCTCTCCCAGTGATGTGCTTGAAGTGATCCATTCGCCACTGTAGTTTGGGACGCAGGCGTTGGAAAGACGACGCTGGTGCATTCGCTCGTGAAACACTACGCAAAGTCTGCGCCTTACGGAACCTGAAATTGCACTCAACGGGCTCAGGGCCATGCTGTGGCATGTGAGACTGTGGCAGGCAACGCCTGATCCAAATGCGCGGCCCTGCAAACCTGCTGAATGAGGGGTTTTGGGAGGGTGTCGAGGGTTTGACAGGCTTTGGATTCAGTGCTCTAAAGTACTCAGGTCACCCTGGTCAGCGGCAGACACCGCCGCTTGACCATCATCGAGTGTCCACAGGCCTTTCTGCGGGTCGGCCGGACTCCCCGGAGCCTAAACCCTAAACCCTAAAACCCTAAAACCCTAAAACCCTAAAACCCTAAAACCCTAAAACCCTAAAACCCTAAAACTCTAAAACCCTAAAACCCTAAAACCCTAAAACCCTAAAACCCTAAAACCCTAAAACCCTAAAACCCTAAACCCTTCTGTGCGGGGAGTTGGCAGGACATGTCGGCGATGCTGGATCTGGCGAAGATAGCCGATCTGGTGGCTTGGCACATCTTCCGTGCTTGTGAGGCTATCCGTGGCTGAAACCATACCTAGCTTGGCCTTTGCTTTTTCAAGAGAGAGGAAGCACCCCAACAGATCCCCACACGCAATGTCTAGTTGGTCTGGAGTCAGGTGCTGCTTTTGGTCGATGCCTCCTATGGCTTTGAGCTGGAAACCTTTGAGTTCATCAACATACTGCAAGTGCATCGGCGCTCAGAAGACTCTTCTCCACCAGTGTGCGCATCGAAGACAACTGTGGCTTCCAAATTTGAGCTGCAGGCACGGCTTTCCCAGGGTGGGCAGCTGAGGATGGCTCCTGGAACAGACTGTGAACGTCGTGAATCGTGCGTTTCTAGGATGCAGAGCTTAGGGTTCACTGGCGGTGTCCGAGGTCATAGGTGTCTTGACCCACCTTGATGCTTTTCGGGAAAACAAGCAGCTTCGCAAGGTGGGAGAGTTTGAAACCAGACTCGCGGTGTAACGCCTGTGGTTGGCAGGTGAAGAAAAGCATGAAACACCGGTTCTGGTTCCAGCCCCAGACAGCTTTCGCTTGTTCGTGCCATGTTGCGCTGAAGAACAGCAGAGTTCACTAAACTTCTGCGTGGGCCTTCGTGGGCTCTCCGCCCCTTGCGGGATCTACTACCGATACTAAGGGTCCATGATTCAGATCAATCCCATATGAGGACCGAGCTCTACGACGGTGCAAAGCTCTTCTACCTGAGCGGCCTCCAATACGGGCCCACTGCCTTTGAAACCGAAGACCTGAACCCTCAAACGCTTGCGTCTTGCGGAAGAGCCCCAAAATTAAAACCCACAGGCCCTGAAAGGAGCTCCAGGTATCAGGATAAGTATCTTTGGGAGGTTTTCGGGCTTGCTGGACTTCTCGGTGGGTTGTGGCTTCAGCATGTTGGGGGCCGATTTCTTGTTTTCCAAAGCTCTTTCAGAGCTACTTTCAGTACGCCCTTAGCCCTCTATGTGACACCTCCTAAAGTTAGGTTCCGACCAGTGTGGGGGGAGCCGTTCGGTGTCTGCAGGCTTTAGAGTTTTTTGGGTTTAAGGAGGGCGTTGTAGGGTTTAGGGTTTAGGGTTTTTAGGTCTTAGGGTCTTAGGGTTCCCAAACAATCGCAGGCGCTACCATCGGGTTGAGATTCAGAACCTGGCTCGTTTCATCGCTGCTGCTGCCCCAGCTAGAGACTTGTGGCCTGGGAATCTCTCAGCCAAATCCTCCCTGTTTGGGGCTTCAGGTTTCTTGGCTTGGGGTTTAGGGTGCTTTCGGGGGCACTGTGGCTCAAGAGCTTCGAGTTCGTGGCTGGTTCTAAGGAGAAGTGGGGAAGCACTGAGACTAGGAACGGTTTTGGAGCGGGGTGTGTTGAAAGTCCTTGCTTGGTGACCTCGCGTGCCACTCTGAGAATTTTTCAGCTCATGCGAGGTGCAGAAGGTCCCGCTCTTGTCCTGGAGACAGAGCCACCCCTACATCCCGGCACTCCGGCGGGATGCTCAAACATATCCGCTCAAAGGTTTGAAGGTTTAGGGGTGGCGCACCTGGTAGCGTAGTGGTTTCGTCGTCAGAGTTCTGGGGTTTGAGGTTTGGATTGTCTAGTGTAATTATTGGCTCTTTCGATTCAGAGGGAGGTATGGGGTTCGGTTTTTGCGTCTCACCGTGGTTGGAAGCTTGTAGCTTGCGCAAGATCAGGCAAACGACTGCCTTAAACTAAACCCTTAATCGCATACTTTGGGCTTGTGGAAGGCTGCCGTGCTTGCTTGCAACGCAGTAATGCTTTCGTGGGGATTGTTGTAAAATAGGCTTTCATATTATGGACTGAAACTCAACTGCAAAAGGCACCAACTTTTCAGCAAACCCCGCATGTTTATGCCTGGAACTCATAATCTTTTTTGTTTGCATCGAATGTTATTTTGAACCCCAAGCGCCAAACGCAAACGTCTAGCCCTCAACCTCAAGGAGTCACAAAACGCCCACATCTCAGCCTTGAAGCAGCCAAGGTGGGAGGACAAGACAGACCCAACCAGCCCTGAAAGCGCCCCAAGGCAGGAGAGATCGCGAGAGGCAGAGATTCCCATTTTCACATTCGAGACCCTAGGCTTCCAGGCATCTCAACAGCCGCAAGTGGGTCTTTGGGTTCAGGAAGCCAAAAGCCTCAGCTTAGGGGGTTGCAACGCGGGACATCTGGGTCCGAATGCTGTGGGCTTCACATGGGGTGCATTGCAGCTTGGCCTCTGTGGTTCTTGGGTTGGAGGCTCTCAGGCCTCTAGGAAGCACACGCTGCCTTCAGGCGTCTCGACTTGTACGGCTACGTGGGATGCTCGGTTTACCGAAGTCCGCAGGGCGCGCTAAAGCTTCCCGAAGCATGAATTCAATTCCGTGATCCCAAGGTCTACGGTGGCCGTCTGCGAGAAGGCTTCGAGGTGTAGGGCTCAACCCGCGTTGGTTCTCCTGCGCCCTTGGGACCCCTTTACCCTCGCCTGTGCCCTTGGAGGTGCACCTTCCTGGCGTAGGTGGGGCCGGTCTTTGGATCTCAGGCAATGGGGTGGTGGGTGGTGTTCTGCCACAGGTGATTTCAACATCACTTCTATCAAGCGCCTCCCCGATCCGCGCCCACGGCATGTCTTGTCGGGTGATGTCGTACTTGTGTGGATTGGGCTGTCAATGTCAATAGCTTTCTTTTCATACCTGCTACGACTACGATGCAGCAGATGCAGCAGCAGTCCATTGACTTCTTAGTACAGTGTTGCGAGAGGTGTCCACCTCCCATGGAGACGGAGGCCGAGCGGAGGCGAGCCGCCGGCAAAAAGCCCGGAGAGAAGCCCGGGCCTTGAGTGTTCAGGGTGGCCCCTTGCGTATCGCAATGTGCTCGTTTCTTTGCAGGGTGTTGGGGGAGCGGCTCCCCAGCACCTGCGCCTGAGCGAGCGGCCCCACCAGGATGAAAAAGAATGCCCTGCGCACGCTGGCGGAGCGCCATCGCGTCATCTACGCACCGGGCTCCGACATTGGCAGCATCACCGTGGACTCCGAGGCGGCCCCTCCTAAACCCAGGTGGAGGTTTAGGGTTTAGGGTTTAGGGTTTTAGGGTCTAAGAGGGTCAATTCAAGTTTCGCGTTCGGGGCCTTCAAATCCAAAGCCTTCAAGCCTATCCTGTGCAAAGCTCCCGCAGTCGAAACCATTGGCAGGCGATGTACATCTACGTGCCTGATCAGCAGGCAGGTCTGGACGCGCGCAAGTTAGTAGTGGACACAATCCTAGGGCTCAGGGTGGATCGAGAGTTCTGAATGTATGGTCCTGGCTCCAGGCGGGTTTCACCCCTCGGGAGGCAGAGCCAGCGCAGACGCTCGTTCTCTTGTGACTCTCTTGGGATTCTTGTGACTCTTGTGTGTAGTTTTGCGGACAGGGGTGTTGAGATGTTCCGATTCGACAGCTACTGAAGCTCTCTGTTATAAACTCTTAACCCAAGCCCTAACCCCGAACAACCCGTAGAGGGCCGCCTAAACTCCCCGAAGGCATCCCTTATAGAACGACCTTCAAAACGCCTAAACCCAGAGACTCCCATACCCTTAACTAAGGAAAGATTCCCTAAGCCATATAAGGAACCTTCTTATACATTCAGGTACATTCCTTAACCAAGGGGTATTGGAGTCGACTAAACCCTAAAGTGCAACCCCCCCAAGGAATGACTCGCAGCTGCCGGAAGCCGTGCGGCTGGCTGGAAGCCGAGGGGGTGCTGTGTTCTGGGGCTCTGGGGTTTAGGGTTTTCGGGTTTAGGGTTTTTGAGGGTTTGGGGTTGAGGGTTTAGGGCTAGGGCCTGAGGACGGAAGGCCTTTAGGGACTTTACGGGTTGCAGGCTTCTTGGGGTTCCAGGGTTTAGGGGTTTTAGAATGTTGGTTCCAGGATTCTCTTGCGTTGAGGCCTTGACGGTGTGAGGGTTGTAGAGGGCTTGGGGCTAAGGGTTTCATGGTCCAGGGTATGTTGGATGGCTCAGGTTTTTGGAGTGTTTAGGAACATTTTTTTGTGCTCGGATTCGGGTGGGAAGAAGCCCTGAGCATCCGGCGTCAGTCTTACGTCGGTTTTTGGAGTCAGTATTCGCCGTTGACGCGCAGCAAGGGCAAAACGGTCCCAAACCCGTTCAAAATGAATATGTCTCGAGTATCTGCATCCCCTGTCCCCGTCCCCCCTCGACCCCCACGAGGTTCCAGTTCGTTTTGAATCTATTCTCGTTCTGTTCTGGGCCTGAAACGAATTGAAAACGGATTGAACATGGATCCAGAACGGATCCCTAGCAGATCCAAAATAGATCAAACCGTTCCCCCGCAGATTTACTCAGATGGGTCCAGAATTGATTTGGAGTGTTCTGTTACAGTCAAGGTTCAGACAGATTTTTCATAGACATAGACCGCAGTGGCCTGAACCATTTCAGCGACCGAAGGTCAGGGCTTTGCAAACCTCGGACGCAGCTTTGGACAAGGCAGGGGATTTGGAGGGATCTACGAGCCTGGGGCCGAGTCAGGGCTCAGTGTGTTCGGGCTGGCTCGGGTTTTTGGCGCCCTGCGCCTCCACGAGCCCTAAACCCTAAACCTTAAACCCTAAACCCTAAACCCTAAACCCCAACGATTCTTGCGCAGGCTTCGGAAGGTCGAGGCAAGCTGCGCCTCATTGGGCAGACCGCAGTACGCCTGGGCCAGACGGACGCCTCAGGCAGAGCAGGGTTTGCGGTACAGGCCTTGCGGTTTAGGGTTGTGACGGAGTTCGGCGTGTAGAGCTCTTGAATGCTCCGACTTTTTTGAGAAATCAAGCGTCTTGGGCATAGACATTTAGGGCTGTGGCATGCGGGGCAAGCCTGGCGTGCTGGGCATGCAGGGAGTTCACGATATTGGGCATTGAAGTCTTCGTGGTCACAGTGAGAAATGCCCTACATGCCCTTATTCTTATGCTTCATTTCTTTCTGCATCGATCAGTATGTCTCTCCCTCCCCAGCGAAAGGACCCAAATCAAGGCTGACATACCTTGAATATAGAACGCTTCATATTCTGAATCTGATGCAGCATGTTGCAACGACGCAGCTATTGCCGCCGTTGCTCCGAGCATCTCCCAAACCTTAAGTCCTCAACTCCGATGCCCCTAGGTCGAGCGGGAGCTGCTGAATCCCCAACACCACAACCAACCCAACCAAACACCTCAACCAACCCCCAAACATCCCAAACTCCCCGAAAGCCTGGGCCGCTACAGGGAAGCCTGAAGACCAGCACCAGAGGCGACCGGCCCCCGAGGGCGCGGGGGCCTCGACGTCCATTTGAGCTAAGCGAGGGCCTCCAATTGAGGACAATTGAGGACGGCTCGGGGGCCATCTAGACCGTCGAGACCCTCAACATCCCTTAACATCCAAGACCCTGAACCCTTCAGAGTTGCACGAGCTTCTTTTTGAAGCTCCCCCTGGTTTTCAGTTCGTGCTGCACGTGCTTGCTTGCATCTGCTCAACATGACTACATGCCGTGTCCAAGCATTCCTCAAGCACTGGACCGCTAAGCCCTGCACTCGAAGTCCTGAGCTTAATGTGTGACCCTGCGGCGTGCGGATGCGGGTGGCGCTCTCTTCAGCACCCCTGCAAGTTGTACCACTCGCTTGCAATCTGCGGACACCAAACCGGAAGCCCCACCACAACAGGCACCCACCCTACCCAAGATTTTATTGGCAGGTTTGGCAAATACTTTATCCCTCACCCCCCGACCTTCAGCAAACCAGGTACTCGAAGCCAAGGAGGCAACTTGGCTGATGGTTCTTGACAACCCGAAACACTAAACCCTAAAACCCCTTAAACCATTGAACCTCCCTAAACCCCAAGCCCTCAACCCCGAGAGCAGGGCGCGGAGGATGCGGAGGGTGAATCCGGCGAGGACGACGAAGAAGGCGAGGAGGAGAGCCCAGAAGCAGATCCTCCTGAGCAGGCGGACCGACCTCATCATCTGAAGATGGGCACTGTTCTACATGATGGGTCCCTCTTTGGCACCTTACAGCTGGATTCAACGGACTATGCACACCTATAGCCTGTTGGAAGGAGAGCCCTTCAACCTGGGGCCCGGAACCGACAACTTTTTCCGGTTCTAACCTAAAAATCCTAAAACCTCTCACCCTCTTGACCCCTAAGCAGCTCTGAGACCAAACGCCTGGGAAGGATGAGGAGATGCGCGAGCGCGCGCAGCAGCGCTTCGCCCGAGGGCCGCGGCTGGAAGACCTGGCGGCAGCCTCGGGGCTATGGGGGAGGGTACTGGGGGTTTGGGGGTTCTGGGGAGTTGCTGGGGGCGGGGTTTGGGGGAGGTTTGGGGGGGGGGGGGTTTGGGGTGTAGGGTTTATGGCTCTTAGGACTTTAAACTTTAACCTTTTGGGTATTGTAGAAGCTTGACTGCGGAGCCTAAAAGTTCATTGTTTAGGAGGGGTTCAGAAGTCAGCCCTGTTAAGGTGTAGGATGTTTAGGATGACTTAGTAGCTTTGGGACGGCTTGTGGAGCCCCATCCTCGTTCTGTGAGGACCTGGGGCCTGAGGATTGCGGAGGCATGCGTTAAACGAGACCGTAAGAGGCTCCACGCGCCCAGACTAGACCCACTCCGCAACCCAGGACCTGATTGGTGGTATTCGGGTGTCTTGAAGGGTACCTGGGGGGGAGCCTAGCTACGCCCCGTGCGGCGTAAGCTTCAAAGCCCGACAAACCTTGAGCTCGCCAAGCTCAGGTCTACGGCCGGGATCCTGCGGCCGTAGAGGAGCAGTTTGGAGGTGCCAGTCATGTGGTTGCAAGGGTTTCGAGGTTATCCTCTTAGGTGTGGTCATGGACGTTCTTGGGTTTATTACTACAGGACAAGCCGTGCCTGCTGCAACAGGTTCCAGAATGTCTGTAGAGTTTGAGGTAGCACGGGATGGCTTAGCCATGTCTGGCATGCCAAAACAAAGCAGAATCCGGGCCGGCTCCCGAAGAGAGTCCTGAAGCAACCCTCAGTGTCTCGCCCATTTGTCTCAGTGCCCCCTCCCAAGACACATGTAGAAGAAGACGCCTCTTCAAAGGGAGCGCTCCCTCTCGACCGGGAACACGCCCCACGGACCACGACACCGTGCCTCTGTGCTTTGGCTTTGAAAACCAATGAATCCAGATGTTAAAAAAAAGTAAATCCTGATTTAATGGTTGCGTTTGGGTTGGCCCTTGACCTACCTCGACCTACCTTGGCCCCTCCGACACAATTAAATCTGGTTTTAATTGTGTTTCTTTGCATGGGACCGATAGACAATTAAATCCTGAGTTAATGGTCTGGCAGCCTCTCCTGTCAGACTTGTGCTAGTTGGTACCTATTTGCACCATTAAATCATGATTTAATGTTACGAATATTAATATTACTGTTACTTACTATTCCTATTATTGTCTATTACTGTTACTAGTACTACTATTATTATTATTATTGCTGTTACTATTACAATTATTATTGTTATTATTAGTGTTATTATTATTATTATTATTATTATTATTATTACTTTTACTCTTCTTATTATTACTTTTATTATTATTATCATTACTATTACTATTATTGTTACTATTACTATTACTACTACTATTACTATTACTATTACTAGTACTAGTACTATTACTATTACTATTATTATTACTATTATTAGTATTATTATTACAATTACAATTACAATTACTTTTACTATTACTATTAGTATTACTATTAGTATTACTATTATTATCACTATTACTATACTATTATTATTACTATTACTATTATTATTTTTAATTACTATTACTACTATTATTACAATTACTATTACTATTACTATTATTATTGCTATTACTATTACTATTACTACGGTGGATGGAGGAAATCTTGCACCGCCTGTGACCTTGTTGCTAGAGGCTGTGCCTATTTCTGGAGACTACTGAACAGAAGCCCTTGCCACAGGCCGGCCTTGCAAAAGTGGTGCAAGATTTCCTCCATCCACAGTCCCCAGCATGGGCTTTAACAGGGGCTTCAGATTGCACGTTGCCGGCCAACATGTGATTGCCTGGTGCTTCAAAGTACTTCTAGTGGCGACACATCGGGGTCGAGTTCTGTGATGAGTAAAGATGCTTCGGTGCTGTGCTTGTTGGTGTGTGAGCAAGAGTGGCAAGGTTCATTTAGTTGGGCTGCGTGACGGTGCGTCGACAACACGGCATCTGCAGATCCGCATTAAGCGTTTGAGGATGACCAGGTCAGCAAAAAATGCTGGGCACTCAGGTATCACGTGACCCGCAAGGGAGATCTGAGTCAAAGCAATCGCACTACATGTGTAGCGTTGACTGCATTCTCACAGTCAACGTTCAGTCAACGTTCAGTCAACGTTAAGTCAACGTTACAGTCAACGTTACAGTCAACGTTGCGGAAATGCTGGCAGGGCCAGCAAATCCGTGTACTTCACTATAAAACCCAAAAAACTTGATTTTTTTGGCTTTTAAGCTTGGAAGCCATGGAATTGCTGGCAGGCGTAGCATTTCGGCAACGTTGACTGTAACGTTAACTGCAACGTTGACTGAACGTTGACTGAACGTTGACTGTGAAAACACAGTCAACGCTACCAGAAGCGTGACATTCGTTTGAGGGCTTAGAGTCGGTCTCACGCGATACACCTGACACGGAGAAGATTTGCATGGCCTCCGCATGACATGCAGAAATCGACTTGCGTGGCCCCTCCGCAAGCATGACAGGCGCAAGTCGCGAAGTACAGTTCTAGCTGACAACAGCAAGGTGCGACTCACTTCAGTGGCTCTGCAGTTGTCTCAGCTCTCGAAAAACCTCCTCAGTTGAGTCGGTGGATGGAGGAAATCTTGCACCGCCTGTGACCTTGTTGCTAGAGGCTGTGCCTATTTCTGGAGACTACTGAACAAAAGCCCTTGCCACAGGCCGGCCTTGCAAAAGTGGTGCAAGATTTCCTCCATCCACAGTCCCCAGCATGGGCTTTAACAGGGGCTTCAGATTGCACGTTGCCGGCCAACATGTGCTTGCCTGGTGCTTCAAAGTACTTCTAGTGGCGACACATCGGGGTCGAGTTCTGTGATGAGTAAAGATGCTTCGGTGCTGTGCTTGTTGGTGTGTGAGCAAGAGTGGCAAGGTTCATTTAGTTGGGCTGCGTGACGGTGCGTCGACAACACGGCATCTGCAGATCCGCATTAAGCGTTTGAGGATGACCAGGTCAGCAAAAAATGCTGGGCACTCAGGTATCACGTGACCCGCAAGGGAGATCTGAGTCAAAGCAATCGCACTACATGTGTAGCGTTGACTGCATTCTCACAGTCAACGTTCAGTCAACGTTCAGTCAACGTTAAGTCAACGTTACAGTCAACGTTACAGTCAACGTTGCGGAAATGCTGGCAGGGCCAGCAAATCCGTGTACTTCACTATAAAACCCAAAAAACTTGATTTTTTTGGCTTTTAAGCTTGGAAGCCATGGAATTGCTGGCAGGCGTAGCATTTCGGCAACGTTGACTGTAACGTTAACTGCAACGTTGACTGAACGTTGACTGAACGTTGACTGAACGCTGACTGTGAAAACACAGTCAACGCTACCAGAAGCGTGACATTCGTTTGAGGGCTTAGAGTCGGTCTCACGCGATACACCTGACACGGAGAAGATTTGCATGGCCTCCGCATGACATGCAGAAATCGACTTGCGTGGCCCCTCCGCAAGCATGACAGGCGCAAGTCGCGAAGTACAGTTCTAGCTGACAACAGCAAGGTGCGACTCACTTCAGTGGCTCTGCAGTTGTCTCAGCTCTCGAAAAACCTCCTCAGTTGAGTCGGTGGATGGAGGAAATCTTGCACCGCCTGTGACCTTGTTGCTAGAGGCTGTGCCTATTTCTGGAGACTGTGGATGGAGGAAATCTTGCACCACTTTCAAGGGTGCATAACATTCTCTCCCCTCGCCCCCCTTTTAACATTGCGGTGAAAAGCAGATTTTCAAGATTCGGCCCAATGACATAAATCTTGCACCGCTTCCATCGTGACAAGCACCAATGTTAAAAAGGGGGCGTGGGGTTGGCGTCAGACCCGTTTTGGAGTAGATCAAGTCGGCGGTGCAAGATTTCCTCCATCCACCGACTGAACAAAAGCCCTTGCCACAGGCCGGCCTTGCAAAAGTGGTGCAAGATTTCCTCCATCCACAGTATTATTATTATTACTATTACTATTATTATTACTATTACTATTACGATTACTATTACAATTATTATTATTATTACTATCACTATTATTATTATTATTACTATTACTATTACTATTACTATTACTATTACTATTACTATTACTATTACTATTACTATTATTATTATTACTATTATTGTTATTATATTTATATGATGATGATGATTATTATTATTATTAATATTATTACTATTATTATTATTTATATTACGATTAGTATTATTATTATTAGTATTATTTTATATTACTATATTATTAATTTTTTCATTATTACTATTATTATTATTGTTATTAATATTATTTTCTATTATTTTTATTATTACTACTATTATTTGCTATTACTATTATTATTATTATTATGTTAATAATAAATTATTATTTATTATTATTATTATTACTACTTTTACTGTTATTTTTTACTATTAGTATTTTCTTATTATTATTAGTATTATTATGACTTTTACGATTACTACTGTTGTTACTCTTACTATTATTATTATGATTTTTCTATCATAATTTTCAGTATTTTTATTACTATTACTGTTGTTATGATTATTATTATTACTGTTATTATTATTCCTGTTACTATTACTACTACTATTACTATTTCTATTACTATCACGATTATTATCACTATTACTATTATTGTTCTCCTGCCGGTCGACATATGCCTGTCGTTCCCACCTCCGAGGAAGCGTGAGCTCCCTTAGACAATCACCTCACTGCCATCAACATTCCGGTGTAGGTAAAGTTAGTTAGTTGGTTGTCCCCATTTCCATGGGTGTCCTAGTTGTTTAAGTGGTTCCCGATCCGACCCGTATTCAGGCTTGGTCATTGATTCATGTCCATTAAATCTTGATTTAATTCACTGCCTTCCGGTTTTACTTTCGGAATTTTTGCTTTCTTCTTCTTGTTCGGTGTTCAAGTGCATGTGTGCATCTATCATGCATACGAAGACGTGCAAACAAAACCCAACAATTACTGTACGTTCGAAAGCTTTCAACTCGTGGATAGATGCAAGATGTCTTGCTGCAAGGTTTGACGAGGATGAGGACGAGGGCACGGAGGGCGGCCCTTCTTCGAGGTGGGTTATTCCAACTCACTGGTCCTCTCCACCCCTTGCCCCGAGACAATCCTTTGCGAGGCAGCCAGAGAGCACCAGGAGGCCCGAGAGGGGTTAGAGGTCCTGGGGTTTAGGATTTGGGTTGGGGCTGCAGCTGGAGGGTTTTGCGGGCCGAGTGTTCCTACGAAGCGCCTCACGCACAGTGCTCGAGGCAACATCTTTGGTTGCAAGGAGCTTGCAAAAGCAACGCAGCTTGAGAAGCCTCATGAGCCAACAACGAGAGAGGTTGCTGGGCAATGTCGGAGACATGAACGCGCTGGACACGGTGCGCATGCCGATTCTGCCTGGGCAGGCCGGATCTTGAGTTATCGCATCAAGCCGGAGGTGGTTTCGACTGCTGGTGAGCTTCTCCCGTGGAACGTAACTGTAAATGGTTTGTCTCTGGTCTCCTGCTATTATACTTGATTACAGTATGGGACTCCTTATAAGGATTTCCTTCAAGGGGGGCCCTACTGGTTGCAAGCTTGTGCAAACAGTGTGGGGCCTGTCATAGGGCAGGCTGTCACGTGCAATTTCCAAGTCGGCAGAGCTCTGCGAATGTTCGGATGATTAGTAAAGATTGTTGACCCCGTAGAAACAGTCTTTAAATAGGGATGCATCAAGGAGCTTACCTTCACCCGCCATGACCACTAAACCCCGAAAACATGTTCTTCGACAGGAGAGGCCCTGGAGCGAAGAGCGGCGCGAAAGTCTCAAGGCCCCGCCCCAGAGATGCCCCCACCCCTTTGGGGGGTTTTGGGGCTTAGGGATTGGGGTCAAAGAGCGAGGGGAAGAGGTTTTCAGGGTGGCTGTTTTTGGCAGTTTAGGGTTCAGGGTTTAGGCAAAGATCTCCGCCAAAAACAAAGTAACCCTGACAACCCGATGCAGGAAGACATTCAGACACTGAGCCCGAACCGTGGGGTCCCAGAAGTTACTGCGCTATACGAGGGGGTGAGGTTCAAAATCCAGGGCTGGAAGTGCGAGGCTTCAGATCCCACCCAAACCTGAACCGAGGGTTGGCGGAGTATCCTTCGCGAAGCCAACCTCGCGAAGACCTGTACAGCCTCCCCAGGCGCGGAAGTTCATCACTGGCGCGGAGCCTAGATGATCTGACTGCGGCTCAAGGTTTCAAGATGAAGGGTTTCAGGGTTCGGGGTTGTCGGGTGTTAGGATGTAAGATTTGTGGCTTGGGTCGGCTTTTGGGGTTTAGGGACACTCAAGCCTAAGCCCCCCCCTGCTCACTGATGTCTATTCTGCCTACTGCTTTCGAGCCTTGATGCCTGAGCCCACAACCCTAAAGAAGGGAAACCCTGCCAAACCCCAATGAACCAATGTGGCGTCAGGCGGCTGGAGCTCCGCAGAGGAGGAGGAGGATCCGGAGGCCGAGGAGGCCAATTGTGGGGGGGAGGGAGGTTTAGGGTTTAGGGTTTAGGGTTTAGGGTTTAGGGTTTAGGGTTTAGGGTTTAGGGTTTAGGGTTTAGGGTTTAGGGTTTAGGGCTTAGGCGCGTGACAGGTGTGTGTAGAGGCTTGGGGCAGGGGCTTGGGGTGGCGGAGCGCGAAAGACGACCTTGCTGCACGGCGGCAGCAGTGGCGACGACCGACGACTGGGACTACTTCTAGTGGTGTTGGTGATTGTGAAGGTGGTGATTGTGAAGGTGGTGGTGGTGGTGGTGGTGGTGGTGGTGGTGGTGGTGGTGGTGGCAGAGGCGGTGGTGATTCTCATTAGTGTTCGTTTTGGGATGTCGTGATTGGTGCGAGTAGTAGTTCTTTTGCCATTGTACGCTCGGCGGTTTGGGACCTTCCGATGCCTCGAAGCCCATCAAGGCCCTGGAGCCCTAAACCCTCTTGGCCAGGCAGGGGAGAAGGACAACGACAAGAAGGAGCCGGTATCTCTGCCTCGCAGGGCGCTGTAAGCAGAGGTCTTGACACTTGTAGGCTTCTTCCTTTGTCCCTATCCGCAAGCCGTGCTGTTTTTGGAGGGGCCGGGGTGCAGAACCCGGAAAAGCACCAGGAGGGAGACCCAGAAGACGGAGAGAACCCGGTGGAGCCGAAGCAGGTGGGCGCGGCAATGGGGAGAATAACTGGGCTTGCAAGGTTCTTGTTTTGGTAGGCTGATTATTCTGCAAACGAATTTGCACGAGAACTGTAAGCCCAACGCCTAAACCCTGCCAAGCCTACCTGCGCCTGAGGCCTTGATCCCACAAAGCCTAAGTTCCAAAACGCGTGTGTGTTTCACGGACGACAAATCGGGCTGACTGCCAAGAAGACTTTCGATTGTACTTCCTACCGTGCTAGACGGTAGACCGCTGCATCTTGGTCTTCAGAGGTCCTTGTGGGTATCATGTATTTCTGCATTTGTCGTCGGTTTTTCCTTACTACGTTTCAGAGGGTCCTTTTTAGGAATTTGAGGGTCGACAGGGGGGCCCAGCCTAGGAGGGGAGAGGGAGCCTACGTGCACAGGAGGAGGGCGACACTCCGGACCCGGGCCTTTTAGAGGGCTTCTCCGACAGTGCCGCCGGCATGTTAACGCCTTGTTTTGAGTGCTTCTGATGAGAGTTTAGGGTTTAGGGTTTAGGGTTTAGGGTTTAGGGTTTGGGGTTTAGGGTTTAGGGGAGTGTCCTCGTCTGGGGCGTTCTGAGGTCTGGTATCTTGGGCCCACAGTGCTGGTCAAAGCATATGTTCCTGATAGGCTTTCCCATCGGCACCTTCGTGCGAGTGCGGCTGGAGGACCGCTAACCCGTCCGAGTGCATGCAGCATGACATGCCATTTTTATTTGTGTTTTTTCAAGACGTTTTGTTAAAAATAGCCGGTGGCATCGGATGCTGCAATTCCAAAAAAACTCTCCCAAAAGCCTAATGGGCATCAATCTCTTATCCCTTCTGTGCGAGCTCTAGCACGCGACCCCCTTGAAATGCCCAACTCGAGCGCATGCTGGCAACCTCTCTGAGCAGGATGTTCCTGCTGCCTGCGTTACGGCAATGCGTGGGGAGAGGCACGCCGACCTGAAGTCTCCATCCCTGGTGATGATAGGAGTCTCTTCGTGGTGATTCTAGTTGACACAGCCTCTATCTTCAAGGCAATAAGGAAAGGAATCATGGATGATCAAAGGAAGAACTGTGGGTTTGTCGTCCCTCGAAAGGTGGGAGGGGTGACTGCGGTCTGCAAGTCCGCCTTTGCTGCCGAGGCCGCTGATTCTCGGCGGTTTGTTGCCGGGTGAGTCGCGCATGGGCCTGGTGCAGGGCTTAGCGCCACACCTCCGCGCGGATCCCATTCAGTGCATTCAGCGCATGACCTTTTACCTTTCAAGGGCTGCATGCATTCAAGGTGGGGGGAATCCGGGAGGCCCAAGAAGGGTTTCTGCTGGGTGTTGATCATTGGCTTCTTGCTGGTTTCGGGGCGGAGGTCTCTCTTTCGTTTGATCACGAAAGCTAGCCCCTGAGGAGCTAGCGGAGTATCTTACCTAAGCGAAGCTTACAACCTGAAGGGTATACAGGGCCCCCGGAGGCTCCGCCACGAAACGCAGCAAACCCGGTCGGTTTCCGGGTGGCGAACACAGGTTTTGGGGCAACGGGCTGGCGTTCATTTCTTTCGTATATTGGGTGCAAATGAACGCCGTTTTCTGTGGATCCCAGGCCCTCGAAAACTTCCCAAGTCCCCCAAGAAAAGACTCAGAAGCCTTGATGTTGATGTGAGTCTGGCGTCCCTCAAAGCTGGATTGGACAGACTTTCATGATGCTCGCGCTGGAACTCCCAACGGGCTCCGCGCGGGAAAAAGGTGACGGCCTCATGCCTTGGCGTAGGCTTGTCCTGATGCATAGTGGATGCCCTGTTGAAAGAAGCTCTTCCGTGGGGGTACCTTAACTAGCTTTCGTCCCAGGCCCTCACCCTCAAGTTGAGGTGGGTGTCGAAAGCAGGATCTTCGAGCAAGTCGAAGCATTAGCCTCTGATCATGGCGCTTGCCATACCCCACGGACCCCAAGGCACCTGGAGCCGCGAACGCCCGTAAGCCCCACACCCCAACACCCCCGAACCCCTGGCACCCCGAAACCCCATATGCCCTAAACTGTGGGATTCAGGGTGAAACCCCAAGACCTGCCACGAACCATCGAGGTGCAGACCAGGGTCAAGAGGCATCGATGGCATCCGAAGCTGCTGAAGAGCTCCGATGCCCTGCTTCTGTCGGTCGGCTGGAGGCGCTTTCAGATCCTCGGCATGAAATTTTTCTAAACGCCGCGTTCAAAGCTCCATGGGAAAAAACCGACCTGTTCTTGTGAGATGGGGAGACCTTGCCAGCTGTGATGCTCATGACGCTTGCTTGCTGGCATATCCCAGCTGGGTGGATGCCTGGGATGATGTTCATGACGTGTTGTGGGAAAAAAATGGAACATGCCCAAGACCACGGCGCAAAGCGAGCATCATGAGCATCAGCTCTGAAGGGTGGCAGAGTGCAAGAAGAGGCGGGGAACGTTCTTGGTCAGTTCATTGCTGCAAGCCAGGCTCCCTTTTGGGTAGCCTCCGTGTGTCACAACCCAAAAACTGGTCGGATGAGGTCAAGGAATCTTCCTTCCCTCCCAAAATTCTGTGGCCTAAGGGTATATTATGCCACCTTAGCCCCCGAAAAAGTCAGTTTTTTATCAGTCCAGCCCTTAGCGCGACCCTTAACCGGCCCAGGACCGTGCCCTGCTTCTCCTTGGAGGACCGGGGTGAGAAGCGTCCCGACCTTACATGGGGTTTGGGGACACTTGGGGGGGGAAGGGGGCGGTTGTTTCTGGGGACTCTTCGGGGGCGTTTTCGGGGTTTGTTTCTGTCGGGTTGAAGAGCTGTTGTCATGAGTTTCTCCCATTGAAGGGCCCCATTGTCGAAATGACTCCCCACGATGAAAGCAGAGCCCACAAGGGGACACCAAGTTCATATTAAGGGTGGTGAGGGTCCATAGGGGTCGGGGAGGGCGCTTGTTCTTCCGCCTTCGGGAGGCAGCTTGCGGGATTTTTTGGGCGGGTTTCGGGGGTTTCGGTTTGCCCTATGCGGGGTTGATCTATAAGTCATGGGGCCACAGGCTGAAAAGGGGCACGTGATTTGGATCAGACCCCCCATGTGTTTTCATGACCTCGGGGCATGTAATGTGTGTTCTTATAGTGGCATCCTTGCCGAGGCATGCGCTACCTGAAGTACACTCTGGAGCATGCCCACTGCACCATGACCAGCAGCGCGCCGAGTGTATTCCTACCTGAACCTGACCCCAGGCAAGGCAAGGTGTGGCGGAATCTGTGGGCAATTTTCTTGCGAAGCGGAGTCCTAAGCCCAACGGTTACGCTCCTCCAAAATCCACCCCTGCACTCGAAACCCAAAGCCGACATCCAGTTCCAAACCCGCCCTTGGCATTTTCTGAGGCTACGGACCTATGGTTCCACCCAATACGGGAATCCTTGCGTTCAGGACCCTTGGATTCGACTTTTCAGAGGTAGGGTTTAGGGTTCAACTCTTTTTTGGGCTGCGGGGTTGTCGGGGGCTGTAGGGTCATGATCTCTACTACACCCTAAACTACTCCGTTTTTTGGGTTTTCGGGGCTTCGTGCGCAGAGCTTCCCACCAACGACTCGGAACTGAACAGGAGCTGGGAGAAGGTGGGCCATTTTCGGGTGTGCGCCACCGGTGTCGCCTGAGGCTCATCTTCTGGGCACTGAGCTCGCTGCCGAGTTTTCTCGTATCTTATCTCGTCTTATCTCGGAATGTGGTCATCCTCATCATCCTCACCATATGTATATATGTATATGTATGTGTATATGTATCTACACGCAGAAACAGGCATATCAAGAGGTATCCAAAAGTATGAATATGCAAATGGAAGTATAAATACGTACAATACATGTAAATGTCAATATATATATATATATATGTGTATATATATATATGTATATATATATATATATATGTATATGTATATATATATATATATATATTTATTGATACATGCATAAATAAACACATACATAAATAAACAAATCAATAAATCAATAAATAAGTAATATATATATATATATATATATATATATATTTATGCTTGTATATATATATATATATACATATATAGATACTCTACGCCCCCACCCCATCCCACCCCACCCCGCCAAGACCCACCTTAAAATCAAGGTATACATATATGGCATCTGCTTCAGCATCTGCACTCACAATCGTGTCCCGCACATGTCCCTGCACATGTCCACGAACTGCGGCGATTCGGGCCCGACTGAATTCAGTCGTTTTCGAGTCAATTCAATCGGCGTCCCCTTTTTCCTTGGATCCAAGATTCCCTTAAAAAGTTCCTGTGATATCTTGAATCGTAGACCTTGGACCCGACCCGGGCCGAGTGAATTCTTTAGGGTTGGGGGGGTGGTGGGGGAGGCTGGGGGGGGGGGGGGGGGCGGGGGAGGGGGGAATACCATTGGGGGGCAGACCGACAAACCGCGAACAGCGATCATGTATATATATATATATAGACATATATACATATATATACACACACACACACACACACACACACACACACACACACACACACACACACACACACGCTACCACCCACCACCACCACTACCACAACGCCGCCGCCGCCACCACTGCCCGCCACCACTACTACCACTACGACGATTACTACGGCTACCACGACGACGACGGTCTACGACGACGACATAACCTGCTACTATGCTTCTGCGCTACTACCCTGACTGCACTATTTGTACTACGCTTAGTAATTGCTAGAACTGTTTTCGTTTGTCTGGTAGGGCGGGTGGTCAGGTAGGGCGAGCTGTCGACGTTTAACGTGTTTCCATGCCCTTCCGTCCTCCGTCCATGCCTAAACATTTACAAGCTTACAGGGTCGTGGACCCTAAAGCCCTCTTAATTCTGGAGCCCTAAACCCCTCTCAACCTTTCGAACCCTCTAAGCCCTCAACTTTCGGTGAGGTCATGGAAGCCGCGCCCAACTTCGACGTGAAGAAGAAGCTGAAGCTCGTCGGAGAGTCGGGAACCCGGTGGTTGTTCGGGTTTGGGGTGTCCAGGTTCAGGTTTCAGGGCCGTTGTTAGGGTTTGAGGGTTTGGGGGGGGCTCAGGTCCCCTGAAACCCCTACAAGACCTAAGCCGTGTTCTGCCGGTCCCGTTAGGTTTGTGGCGGGCCCATGGGGCCTAGACATGCGACTTTGTTTACCTCTTCTCTCAGGGTCCCGGCCGTGGCCATCTTGGCTATATTATATATCTATATATACATCTATCTATATGCTGCATAATTCCGTTTCCTCCGCCCTGAAGGGTTTCGTCAAGAGGTTGCGAGTTTTGATGGTTTCAGGGTGGGTTGTTGCCTTGCCGGTGGAGCCTGGGTTTCAAGAGCATGCAAAG
>CAJNDS010001935.1:636984-734210 GCA_905221605.1 Symbiodinium natans
GCCCTAACCCCAAAACCCCAAACCCTTCAGCCCGACCTAGAACGCGAGGAAACCGAAACTCAGGGCCACAAAGCCGCACCTCAAGACCATGAACCCATAGACCTTCGACACCAGACCGTAAACCTTACTCTCGGCCTCGAGCCCTTGGGGCCTTAGGGCCTTAGGGCCCTGACTCTTGTACCCCATTCCCACCACACCTTAAGCCCTAAAACACCTTAATGCCCAGCAAATTTCAGGGTTTCGGTTTCTAGGGTTTAGGGGTTTCGGTCTCTAAGGTGTGAGGTGGAGGGCTTTGAGGGGTTTACAACTCCAAGGCCTTGCCGAAGCCTCCCATCCCCCATCCTCGGAAGATGCGCATGTGCTCCCTGTGGGGGCGGCCGTCCGTGCCGGCCAGCCTCCTCCACGCGCCTAGGAGGGGGGGGGGCCCTGGAACCCTGAACCCTTCGCCCCCCAGCCCCCCCCCCCAAGTCGGGGTTTGTTCGAAGATGGGGCTTTTGTTCCAGGGTACAAGGGAATTTCCAGGGGCTTCTTCTTCATAAAACTTGTTCGGCGTTCAATAACATGCGTGGGTTCACCCCTTCACCGCAGCATTAACAAGATCATCATTCTAACGAGGCATTCTATTGCCCACTTTGGTACTAATTTGTCTTAGAACTAGATAATGATGAGCGAAGCAAACCCAAGGCAGATGAAAGGATATTCAAAATATTTGAAAACGAGTTCAAGACCAAAAGGAATGATAGATGCTTCGGGCTGGCAACGAACCTGAGAAGCATATAGGTTGCCGTGCGGTTTGAGCCGAATTTCGAAATTCACAAGTTGTTTCTATGAGCACGAAGATAACAGACTCAAGTTCAGTTTCCTTTGAACTCTCGATATCTTGAGGTTACAACCTACTAAATGTTGGTAGCACCTCCAGTCGGGGTCCTATGTCTAACCTCTTCCTGCTCAGTCTCTTCATGTGAATGGTTACTTGCTGTCGGTTCATGGTATAATAATAACATTCATTGCTAGACTGCCCGTTTGCGCGCGGACATGTATACAGTCTGCAGGGGGCTCGGGCGTCAGAGAAGCCACCAGCCGGTGGGCTGTGTGCACCTATTTTGTACTAAGTACTAAGGATCATGATTCTGAGTTAGGGGTGTATTCCTTAATTAAGGGGTCCTAATTTATACTAAGGATGATGATTATGAGTTAGGGGTATATTCCTTACTTTTAAAGAGGTTTTTTTTGGAAGATCTAGGGCACTGCAGAAGAATGCAAGGAGCTCAGGATCCTGGAGCTCAGGGTCCGGGCCAGCCTCGCAGCTGCGGTCCTCAAGGACGCCCCAGCCCCAGGTCCTTCGAGCCCCCCCTTTCGGCGTTCGTTATTATTATTATTATTATTATTATTATTATTATTGTTATTATTATTGTTGTTATTATTATTATTATATTTCTTTTTTTGTCCGGGGGGGGGGGGATGGTTTTGTGACTCTGGCCACATGCGTTTAGGGTCTAGGGTTTAGGGGTCTTGGGTGCCAGGACCTTGGTTCCTCCACTGTGTGCCGGCGCCTCGGGTTCCACTCGTGCCCCCCCCACCCCCCAGAGTGCCGATACTAAGCGCCTCCTAACCCTTTTGGAAAGGATGTCGTTTGGGATGTTCCCCCTTATTCTATATAACAGTCCTTAGTCTGGATTCTAATCGGGGTACTTTAATCCCTATCAAGCACTGTTTCTATAAGGGGTAACATGCCGAGGTGTCGTGGTCGAGGGTTTGAGCTTAAGGCATCAGGGTTCTGGAGCTTTGGGGCTTGCAGCTGTGAACCCCTGAGCCCTGAGCCCCTGAGCCTCTGAACCTTAAACCCTAAACCCCAGAACCCTGCACCCCAAGCCCGGGCTCCCAAAGCCGAGCCGCCGCAGCCCTGAGCAGCCGAGCCCGAAGACCCCCTGAGACCCTTGAAGCCCCTCAAACCCTAAGGCGCGTACTTTTAACTGTGTCTCGTATTCTTACTCTTCCTCTCATTTCTTGTTCTTGTTCTTGTTCTTGCTCTTGTTCTTATTGAACTCCAACGCCTCTTAGCTCCCGAAGATCTGAGGCGGCAGTCTGCGCCTCCAGCGCTTCGCAGCGGCGAGGTGCGGTTTTAGGGTTCCGGGCCTCTGGGATTTGGGGGCTTGGAAGGTTTAGGACGATTGATTCATGGGGGTTTACGATGTTTTGTACTTTTTTTGGGGTCCTTCTTCTAAGGGAATCCGAATATGTGGGGGAGCTCGAACCAACCTGCTTTCTGGATCTCACATCCCGGGATGCTACATGCGTTTCCTGGATTCCAAATGCGCAGCTGATGACGCGCTCTTCGACAGCCGAAAAGAGGCTTCTTTTGGTTCGGGCTTCTTATTCTCTTTCAGTGACCGGGTCATGCTTGCATAACATGTCACATTTTTATGGGTACTTAAACCCGATAAGTTTGAAAATAGGTGAGCTGCTGCTGCCCTTCCCGTGCAGGTGTGCAGCAAGCAGCCTGGCAAAGGACCGAGCCCTTTTTCACACGGGGGTTTCCGAACTGGTACCTATCTTATTGGGGTCCTTATTATAAGGGAATCCTACTATTGGGCTATATAGGGTCCCGTATTTTCGTAAACTCCCGCATCGGTCTCTATAGGGTTCAGAGGGCATGGCAGCGCTTTTGCATGTGCTGGAGCAGGCGCGGCGGCGCCGGGATACCCTTCTTCCAGCGCTCGCCATCCGAGGTGGCTTGGGGTGAAGCCCTACACCTTCGGCGCAGCAGAGAACGGGTTCATTTTTTTTTTTTGGCTCTTGCAGGGCACTTTCCGAAGCCCAGCGCAATCAGCCCTCTGACCCAAAATCCTGTTGGGGATTGTCGCACGTGAATGAATGTCGCATCTTCAAACCAAGCCGTCCAATGTGTAGAACCATTCAGTGCCTTCACGACAGCTTGTTGTGATTTCCCCTGAGACAGCATGAAAGGACGACAGTGCTCGAAGTAGCAACGCTCCAGCTCGCATGTCGTATGTTTGAAAAGCAGCGAACTCGCTTCAGCCGGTCGCTTTACATTTACTTTCGCTGTTGCTCGCATGTATGTGGCAACTTGTAACAATCTGCCTCAATCCTTTTCAAGGGTCTTCTAGAATCGAGGTCGTAGCAGTCCCCGTGCAGCTGAAATTTGAATCATGGAGGGCTTGTCGACTTTTTTTGCCGAGCTGTTGTGGGGGGGGATTTTGGAGTTCAAACCTTGCCCCCGGACCTGTTGAGGTTTGAGGGCTCTGTGCGCCGGGCCCATTCGAGCCCCAAAACCGTAAAAGCGCGTGAACGCGCCAGGCGCCCGCTCCGGAGCGCTCCGAGGAGGAGGGGCTTCGGGGTGGCGGGCCTATAAGAGGCTTGAAAGTTTCGAGGCTGCAGGGGCTTGCAACAGGAGGTTCAAGGAGGCTTTATAGGCGGAGTCGGGTTCATGGGCCTTGGGGGTTTAAGGGTTTACGGAAGGTTTAAGGGTTTACGGAATCAAGGGCTTAAGAGTCTAGAGCCTTCTGGGTTTAGGGTTTCGGCTCCAGGGGTCGAGCGTGGCTTTGGGCCCGCCGACATCTCACATGCCAAACCGCAAAAACTGCCCAAAACCCCGGACATACAAACCACGCCAAACCCTAAGTCCCCTGAATTCTAAAGCCACAGAAGCCAAAGCTTCAGAGTCCGAGCCTTCAGGTTGAGCAGGGAAGGCTGAAGGCAGCATGTCAAAAAAGCACGGATCTGGTCCATTTGCTTCAGCGTGGCGTGGGTCGGTCCTTGAAGGGGTAAAAAGAGATTTGGAAGGTTTGGGGTTCTGCTCGGTGGGGGTTGGTTATGAAGCACTAACAGAGAAATTGTTTTCAACCACAGATAAGGAGATGGTCGGGCAGGCAGGTTGTGCCAAACATGACGGGCACCAGGTACCCCTCCCTAGACGGCAAGTGTGTGCGGTGTTGTACCTCTGTTCCTAAACCCCAAACCCGTACGCTGCATCGCCAAGCCTCAAACCTTTGTTCCAGGCGCAGTGGGAGTTGTCGGTCCGCCTGGATGCGCTGAGACTGATGCGCTGCTGGCTCGCTTCTACAAGGGCCGCTGCCTTCAGGGTTTGCTGGTTGCGTTTAGAGGTGTAGAGGTTTAGGGTTGAGGGGTTCAGAAAAGCGGTGTGGTATTGTAAGGTGCCCCATGCCCGAATTCCCTAGCAGAGTCTTGGAGGGTGCAGGGCCATGTCGTCGTAAAAGAAAGCCAGGCAGCAGATGCACCTTCCGCCGCTGCCGCCAAGCCCGAATCCCAGATCGGCAGCATGCTCAGCAGACGTGTGCACCACCGTACGTGGCGTCGAACATGTCGCCCTCAACTTCCTTTTTTTTGAGCCCCTCAGTGTGCGGCGTTGGCACTTGCAGCTGGCTCTTGGAGCGCCCACTGCCATCCCACAAAGGGGGGGTGGGGGTGTGGGGTAATCTTGAAAATCTGGGCCCTTTTGCTGGCACCCGAAACTTTCAGAAATCTACTGTAAGACAGCTTTGTTAACCCCTGCATATCAGTTCCCTAAACCTGGAGTGCTCAACCCCCTGAACCCTAAAACCTGGACGTGAGGCCCCTTCTTGCAGGGGCTGACAGCGGCTGCTGCAAGCTGTGCTGAGTTTCAGACGGAGGCTTCCCGATAGCAGGGGAAACCCTGAGCATGTAGACACATAAACACATAAAACCCTGAACTTAACCCCTGAACCACTAAGCCTCTAACCCTCTCCATCTCCTTTCTCTCCCACTTCTTTGGCGCCCCCAAAGGCAACCCTGAGCCCCAAAAGCCTGAAGTTCCGAAGCTTGGAGGTCCTGAATTCCCCGAAGCCTAAATGCCAGAGCCTTAAATCCTACATACCCGGAGCCCAAAAGGCCCCTGGAAGTGTCTCTCCGAAGAATCTAAGCCAGGCCTGGACTACATCTCCTTCACCCGAACCCCAGAACCCCAAACCCTTTAGGGAAGCTTTCCTGGAAAGGACATGGAGGGACACTGCGCCCCTGAGCAGCTGGAGGCGCTCAGACGGGCTTCAAGAGGCGGTTCTTCTAAATTGTGGGCCACACCTGTTCGCACTCTCTTTCCCTCTGTCTCTCTCTCTCTCTCTCTTGTCTCTCTTGTCTCTCTTGTATCTCTTTCTTTCTCTCTTTCTTACTCCTCTCTCAGCAGCAATTCGGCCCTCACAACTCCTAAAGCCCAACGCCGATCTGCATGCTGGTCCCTACAGAATCACTAGAACTATGTCTCTCCATTCCACAGGCCCTGGCTCTCACCCAAAGGTCTACCTAAACCCTTAACCCCCAAAACCCCAAATCCCCATCAGCCCCCCAAAGAGCCCGATATTGCTTAATTAAGCAATATTCCTTAAATCATATTAAGGATCCCTACTATGATTTAAGGTATATTCCTTAGTTAAGCAATATTGGGCTCTCTGGCCCCTGGGCAGTTCTTACGGGGCTTCGTGGCTCGTCGCTTCGGCGGCTCGCGTCAAGCCGTGGGCGGCCTCAAGATTTGCCAGATAGGCGGGGGCCTGGGGGGCTGCGGAAACCCTCGGCACGAAGCCGTGCAACAGCGGCCTTAAATCAGTTACCAGCATGATCCGCGCACAGCCCCTCATAGATAGGGCCCAAACTTTACCCAGTTCTAACAACCCTGGATGGGGGTTTTTGCCTGGGGCTTCGGGCTTCGGAGGTGGAGTAGAGAAGAAGGGCTCAAGGAGAACCAGAAGGGATGTGATATAGGTGTCTACTAATTTGGAACGTGTTGTGTGTGTGTGTAACCTGCTGTACATGCAGGATTGGGGTCACGCCCGTTTTTCGATTTCATGCAGGGGGTCCCAAATCTGCTACTCATGCTGGGACCAACGAAGACCATGAGTAGCAGATGTGCAAACGTGCCTGCTATGAGGAGTACCTGAGTGGTTGCGTCCGCAGCTGGTATCCTGAACAGGGACAGAAACCTCATCCCCGCAACGTGTTACATGCTGTCGTCAGCATGGCACTTCGCAGACGACAACATATGCCATTCCTGGTGTCTGGCACGACGACGACACAAGGGACAGAACCCGCATCCCAACGATCATTCCGGTGGTCTGATCTGGGGCCTGAAACCTAGCCCAAACAATGACGACGATAGTCACTGACTATGCTTGATGTTGTCCAGTCGAATGTCCGTCTCATCAGTTCCAGACAAGTCAACGTGTGTGTGGTTCTGGCGTGTTGTCCCGTCACGGGGCCAGATCCCAGAAGACCCGGGCATCCGGGATTGACTGAGCTCGGCTGACTGAGATACTCATTCATCATCTGCAGTAGGCTTTGTGGCATGAGTGAGTGCGAGCACAGACATGTCATCGGGATCATCCAACTTGCAGACGCAGGGGTGCCCGGACGGCACCGCTTTGTGGTTTTTGTAATGCGCCGCCAGCTGTGAACAGGTAGCTTGACCCAGGCTGCATCCGGTACAGACACATGTCCTCCCCGCTAATGTTGGTAAAGTGGTGTTGTCCTCCCTCTTGTTGTTGTTGGTGAACTTCCTCTGCACTTCCTGTCGTTGCTGTTCATGTGCATGAGTTAGCATGTCTCTTCTGCTAATGTTGGTAAAGTGTTGCTGAACTCCCTCTGGTTGTGGTGATGATCTACCTCGCCCGTTCTCCGCTTCAAGATGTCTGACCTGTCTTTGTCCCGTCCGCCCTTTGGGGGCATGTGTGTGTGTGTAACCTGCTGTACATGCAGGATTGGGGTCACGCCCGTTTTTCGATTTCATGCAGGGGGTCCCAGATCTGCTACCCATGCTGGGACCAACGAAGACCATGAGTAGCAGATGTGCAAACGTACCTGCTATGAGGAGTACCTGAGTGGTTGCGTCCGCAGCTGGTATCCTCAACGGGGACAGAAACCTCATCCCCGCAACGTGTTACATGCTGTCGTCAGCATGGCACTTCGCAGACGACAACATATGCCATTCCTGGTGTCTGGCACGACGACGACACAAGTGACAGAACCCGCATCCCAACGATCATTCCTGTGATCTGATCTGGGGCCTGAAACCTGGCCCAAACAATGACGACGATAGTCACTGACTATGCTTGATGTTGTCCAGTCGAATGTCCGTCTCACTTCCAGACAAGTCAACGTGTGTGTGTGTGTGTGGATGAACCTCTGTGTGTGTGTGTGTCGTAGGTAGTAACTACCTGGTAGTTTTTTTTTATACATTGTCGATACTTCTACAGGTGTAATAAGGGGATAGCATGCGTAAGTTGTTTAGGCTCCCGCTAGTACCTGGAAAGAACGCGGCGTTGTTTTTGCTTGTTTTCGACCTTCGGCCCGAGGCTCTCCACTCCTGAGGTGCAAAGCCATGGGGTTGTCGTAAATGGCGGGCTTTTGTTGAGGGGGGGGGGGTGGGTGTCCTGTTTTGAAGAGTCTCGTCAAAACTGGGACCTTGATTCAAGGCGACTCGCCGACATTTTGTGAGCGAATGCCGCAGTCACCCAAGTTGCGAGTGGATTGGAGGTCCAGATGTGGCACCTGCTCCATCTTTCGCACCCACCCACGCCTACTTTGAGGTTCATGCGCACTTATAAGTAGGTTTATAAGTAGGGTAACTTTGGTAAGTAGGCACTTAATCATAACCCTACCTACAAGTGCCCATGACCCTCCAAGTGCCCTTTTGTTAAGCGCGGCGTGAGCGGTGCGTGAACGATGCCTGCCGATTCAATCCGTCTAATGAGATCAGCGTCTGCATTGCGGCGTTTTTGTTCGCATGTTTGGTAATCCCGAAATGAGCGAACATGTCAGCTCCCTTCGAGAAGCAGTGAATGAAATGGGAAAGTGAAGCCTGAACCCAAAGACACGGTAATAACTAGATTCATTAGGCCCTAGACCCTTAAAACCTAAAAGCAACCTGTGAATTTTCAGGGTTCAATGCCGGGCACAGTGCCGTCGCGCTCCTGGACCAGGCCTTCCGCCGATTCCTCCCAGGTTTCTCAAAGAGCAAGTCTTTGTTGGGGCATAAGGCTTTTGTGCAGGATGCCCTACGCGGCGGTAGACGTCACTCCATGACTGTCTACATTACCAAGCCCAAAGCACTTGACACCTCCGCTTGCACCCCGATGAGCGCGCAGGCACCCGAAGGCAGCGTGCTGCTGTCCCTGGACTTGTGCCGACATGCGTGCCCCTGACTCCGGGCTTGGAGTTGAGGCTTTCGGAAAAGAGGGCTTAGTGCGCATCGCATTTGCTTCGCTGTGCCATGTGCAGCCGGATGCACATGGCCTGAAACCCTAAACCTCTGAAACGCCCACCTGAAATCCTTGGGAGGTACACGCGCCCGCTGGAGAAGTTCGTGGCAAAGACTGCGCAGGACCCGTGACAGAGCTGAAGACACTTTCACAGGTGTGGGGGTTTTGGGCTTGGCTGCCTTAAACCGACCCTAAACCCTAAGCCCAGAGTCCTAAACCCCACAACCCTGAACCCTAAACCCTAAACCCCAAACCCTAAACCCTAAACCTTAAACCCTAAACCCCAAACCCCAAATCCCCAACCCTGAACTGGTTGGTATAGCATCCCCTCGAGGACCGCGGGCAGACGCACATCCTTCTCGAGGGCGACTCGAAGGAGATGCTGCCGCGGAGCGGGGCCCAGGGACTTCGTTGTTCAAGGTTTCGGGTTCAGGGTTTAGGGTTTAGGGTTTAGGGTTGAGGGTTTAGGGTTGAGGGGGCTTGAGAGCTTAGGCAGCGTGGCGTGAGTTTAGGGTTCAGGGTTTCAATCGTCAGAGTTCAGGGTTCAGGGTTTAGGGTCCTGGGTTTGGGATTTCTCGTGTTTAGAGGGCTTTCAGGGTTGATTCCTATGTGCTTTAGCAGGGTCCAGGGTTTTGGGGTTTAGCGTTCTTTTGAGTCCTGCAGCCTTCGGTAAGTTTGGCCGCACTATGAAAGCCCTGGAGTGTGGGTAGAAGTCTGGATGAAAGATGAAGGTTTGGTCTGACGGTTTCAGAAAACAGGCAAAATCAGGGAAGACGGGGCATTGAGTCTTCGGAGCCACATTACACTGGGAAGCCCAAATGGGGCCGTACCTGAGCCCTTTCAGCCAAGGTTTCGCCACATCGAGTTCGACTTGATGTTCATTGACGGCAACCATGCATACGAGGCATGTCCTGACCCTGAACCCCAAACCCGAAACCTTGAACCCTAAGCCCGAAACCTTGAACCCTGAACCCGAAACCCTGAACCCTAAACCCGAAACCCTGAACCCCTCAACGCTTATGCAGCAAGATGTAGGCACAACCCAGGTCAGAGACTCAGGGGCCGCCGAGGCCTACCCTTGTCGACTAGTCATGACGTAAGAGACCTCGGAGATCGCAGTCCATTGGGCTTATCGCTTAGGGGTTCGAACCTTTTTCGCCACCAGTTGGGATCTCGCCAGTGTGTGCTCCACTGTCACCCAAGTTGCGAGGCGCAGTCAGAGATGCGGAAATATCGATCCTTATGTCATGTGGTTTCGAAATCCCACCTTCACGGGGTTTAGGGTTCTGCGGCTTCGGGTCACTTCGCCCTCAGCCTTCAAGGGTCTGAGCGCTCTAAGCATCACAGCCTGAACCCCCAGCGCCTCAAGAACCCGCAAGAATGAAGCCCACACCTAACACCTCAATGGAAAGCCTTCAAAAGCGCCGTATTCTCCGAACAGAAGCCGGCAGAACGCCACTAAGAACTCTAAGAACCCTAAGAACCCTGAATGCCCAGCAAAGCGGAAGAGGCGGTCAAGCTGGACATGCTGCTTTGCCTCCAGATGGCTCTGCCGGAGCGCGACAGGGGGCGAGAACGCAGGGTGTAGGCCCAGAACTTCAGGTTTGAGGGCTTAGGGTTGAGGGTTCAGGGTTGAGGGTTTGGGGTGCAGGGAAGCTCTTACTGAGGTTCGGGGTCGGGAGCTGCAGGAACCATCCGCGCGAATGCTTGTGGCGGGTTGGATTGGAGCCAAACATGGCCTTGGACAGAGCTGAACCTGCACAGCTCGGACTCGCTTCACTAACCCCATTCCCCACCAATCTGATTCCCAGCTGAACCCTTGCAGGCCTCCCAAAATTGGGTTTAGGGTTGAGATACCTCAAAGATGAGGACAGCGATACGGCGATAGGGCATGGTTGCTCAGTCCGCTACAACGTGGACCAAATTCTACCACCGGGCTGTCACCATTCGGCATCACGGCAAGCGCCTTGAGCAGGCTGCAGTCCAGGAAGCCCAGGTCACTTGGGCAAGTTGGACCAGCCTGCACCTGTTGAGGGTGAATGTGAGCACGGCGAGCACGGACGATGAGCAGGGGGGGAGAGCTTCGTTGGACCTCATCATCGTTGGTGCTGAGATGGCATGGGCTCTTGAGAGCAGCTGAAGAGCTTACATGCTTTGGTGGTCAAGAGATACTCAAACTGGAGAGAGATTTACATGCTTGAGCCCGAGGTACTTTAGGGAAACCCTTCCAAAGTGGGCATGCCTCACATACCAGGAGCTCAACAAAGAAAACAAAACATTTTCACAACTTTATGGACAGCTAGGCCTGGGGGGTTCCACATGTGCCTTCATTTGGCATCTTCAATACCAAATCTTCTCCACCCACTGCAAATAAAAAGATAAATCCAATAGCGAATAAGTTTCGAAAGAACTTCGACCACCCCACATAGTAGCAATCCAACTAAATACTTTAATACCTGTTGGAACAGCAATAATCATAGTAGCAGCAGTAAAATAATCTCTAGTATCTGCATCCATACCTACGGTATACATGGCACGACGAAACCCCAAATCCTAAACCTTTTCTTGAGCACGGCAGCGCAACTCGACTTGCTAGAACCTGCCCAAAGGAGTCCGTGGTGCTGCTCAACCACGTGTTCACAGATATGGACGAGGCGGCATGGATCCCTCTCGCACCTATGCGATCTTCCCGAAGAAGCCCCCAAAGCCTTACAGCTTTAGCTTTGAAGTCAAAATTCCCAATCTCTCCCAAATCCCTAGAGCCCGAAGCCCTCACAACCAAATCCATAAAGCCCGAAGCCCTAAACCCTGAACAAACTCAGAAAACCCACAGTCGCCAGCAAGCCCGGATGAAAGTTCGAAAGCCGAACCCTTAACCCCTAAACCCTATCCCCCTAAACGGTCAGGGTTTTAAACCCTAAGCCTGTAAACCCTGGCAGGGTCTCGGCCCCACGAGAGTCTGGTTGGAGACGCTGAAAGACGGTGGCCCATTCGCGCTTGAGACCCGAACCCTAGAGCCCCCAGCTTGGATTGTGGGGGCTCTGGCGTTTTTAGTTTGTTGTTGACGAGCTTTTAGAAGAATCTTTGGGTTTTGGCCTTAGATTTCCCGAATCCTGCCCTAAACCTCAGTTTCCTGGTGGGGATCGAGTTAGCCTTGCTTAGGGGGGGATGAACAGGTTTTGGGTTCGGGATCCAGCTTTTCGATTGACGTGATCTTGTAGTCTCAGGGTTGAGGGTTCAGGATTCTTCCAGAAGGTAGCGCTTGGGGGCTGCTCCAAAATGTTGGGCCTTCTTTTGGCATCCTCAGCTTGCGGAACATGACATATTGGAGATCGCCAGAGGGGCCCATAACTTGGATCGACCCTGCAGTTGAAATCGTAGATCCCGGACTTTTGCAGCCCTTGGAATGTGCCCTCCCACAAGGGCTTTCTGTGCCTTCAGAGGGATCAATTGGGGATGTCAGGGAGGCTGAAGATGCCTGCCAGGCGATGCCGAACAAGCTGGCTGGCACTCTTGCTGCTCCCGCCACGGCATCGCCATCGCGCACCCCGCGAAAAAAACAACCTTCGTCAGCCTGGGACTGAATGCTACAGTATGCTGCTGATTACGGGGCCTCTGTGGCATGACTGGCAGCTGTGTAACAAGCATATCGGCAGATTGATCCGGAGCCCTGTTTCCGCAACCGTCTTGGCAAGCTTCAGCATGTGTTTCAAGCAAGGTCTTCCGTTAGTAAACCCTTCACCCTACACCCTGAGACCCAGAGTCGGCACCCTACCTGAACTAGTGCGCTCAGTTGACTCAACCCTATGGATGCGCGAGTTTTTGGAGTGGCATGCTTGCCCTCAACCCCAGACCCTAACACAGCCCGAAGTCCTTAAGATAGGGGTCGGAAGAATTACTAACAATATTCCCTTAGGGTCCCTATATAAATATACCATAACAAACCCCCCCCCCAAAAAAAAAAGACAAAAAAAACCTATTCTGATTACTAAGGCCCCTATAGTACACGCCTGACACAACACACCTTCGGTGCCTTCCATGGCGGCCGTGCTGCCATCGGTGGCCCTGCAGGTGCAGGCGGAGGCACCCCATCAGATCCCCGACTCTTCAAGCCCAAATGGGGGGCGTTTCCCCAAAAGAGGGGTACCCCCGAATATACCCCCAAACACTATAATCCTTATGAAAGGAACCCCCAAAAGGGTACCCCTATTTTCGGAAACCCCCCAAGATGCGCCCTAAACCCTAACCCCTTCCTCAAAAGTGCCGACTTCCAATGCGCAAGGTACCGGCGCTCACTCGTCGGCGTGCCCCCGGGCCGGGTACGGATGGACATTTGGCCTCCAAGAAGGAAGGGGGCCCCAGCTTCAGAAGTTTTCAGGTTTAGGGTCTAGTGTTTCGGGTCTTGCGAGACGAAACTCCTTTCGAGGGTCAGGGCTTCTTTCTTGGGGTCCCACAACACCCTGAACCCAACAGTCTCAAAGCTCTACAAGGGGCTTGCTGTTTTGGGGTTACAGGGATTCGTGATTTACATGAGGTTTAGGCTTAAACCCTAAACCCTAAACCCTACACCCTACACCCTACACCCTACACCCTACACCCTACACCCTAAACCCTAAACCCTAAACCATCAACCACGGGAGGCGGTGCTGCTGCCCAGCGCTGCGGCCGGCTGTAGTCTGGGTCTCAGGTTTTTTGTTTGTCGGCCTCTGAGGGCTCCCAGGAGGGCTTGGGCTCAGGGGAGTTTAGGGTGGTGTAGGGTTTAGGGGTTTAGGGTGTAGGGTTTCGGGATTTTAGGGATGGGTTTAGGACTTTAGGATTTTCGGGGTTAAGGGCTTTGGGTTCAAGGAGTGTCGGGTAGGGAGTTCAGGTTAGTTTAGGCTTCTGAGAAGTACGTTCCTTGTTGTTTCGCGGGTAGCAAAGCGAACCCGAGGGCTTGGGTCATTTGGGGCACTACAGTAAAAACGTTGTATAAGAAAACGGTGTGCCGGCACTAGGGTACCCTAAGTTTCTAAATTTCCATTCTCCTATGTAGCCAGGGGGATTTGAACTAGGGTAGTCTTGGTTTCTTAATTCGTTTCTTAAGGGAGTACGCTATACCACTAGACCAAACCCATGTTCCAGGTACAGTGGGGGGGGTTCTGGGCTTCAGAAGCTGCTCCGCGGGATCCGCGTTTTTGGGGCAGGGTCAGGCCAGAGGCGCGGGGGAGTCACGTTTTAGAGCTTTTCAGGGCTGAAAACCTCTAGAATGTGACTCCCGCGCGTGTTGGGGCAGGGTCAGGCCAGAGGCGCGGGGGAGTCACGTTTTAGAGCTTTTCAGGGCTGAAAACCTCTAGAATGTGACTCCCGCGCGTTTTGGGGCAGGGTCAGGCCAGAGGCGCGGGGGAGTCACGTTTTAGAGCTTTTCAGGGCTGAAAACCTCTAGAATGTGACTCCCGCGCGTTTTGGGGCAGGGTCAGGCCAGAGGCGCGGGGGAGTCACGTTTTAGAGCTTTTCAGGGCTGAAAACCTCTAGAATGTGACTCCCGCGCGTTTTGGGGCAGGGTCAAGCCAGAGGCGCGGGGGAGTCACGCTTTAGAGCTTTTCAGGGCTGAGAACCTCTAGAATGTGACTCCCGCGCGTTTTTGGGGTAGGGCCAGCGTTTTAGAGCTCTAGAATGTGACTTCTGGCCAGAGGCGCAGGGGAGTCACGACTTGCAGCATTGGACTGGGCCCCAATATTACCGAATTGGAGAGCTTTGTAGACACTATTTTAAGAAAGTAGCGCCCCCAACACTAGGGTACCCTAGGTTTCTTAGCGAAAAGGCAACCGCAAATCGCCCAAAATCCCTGGATCTAGGGTCTTAGTTTCTTATACAATGGTTTCGTATACAGTGGTTTTACTGTAGGCCACCTCTTTGTGACGCAGGGCTTTGTGAAGCATCACTGAGGACCCCCCCGGGCCCCTGATAGCTTCGTCTTGTGGCCTCGAGGCCTTTCGCTGTTAGCGCGAAGGCGCTCGGGCAGGCAGGGCCCATGGCTGTCATGCGACAAGTGACGCGTGCAGAGCTTTGTGTCGAAATGATTGGTCAGCAGTAGAAGTCTCCAAACTCCGTCACCAGCAACAGGAGCTTCTCAACTAGGGCTACTCCTACGTGCCTGAGCACTTGAGGTGCTCACGTGCATCCGTGTTGCTTGCCCAGCGGCGGCAGCTAGCAGGGGATGAGGCTGGCCTGGTACTCACTGGGAAGCTGTGGCTCCAATTTTTGGATTGACCTCTGAATGGTTTTGGAGTTCCGCCAAGGAGTCGGAGTTGTTCACTTGCACGATGCCTTGCCTGGGTTCTTTAGTGGGTTGGGATGTTCATGAAGAAAGGTGCTTTCGTCAAGAAGTTGCTAGCCTTGGTTCTTGTGAGCTAGCAATGGGGAGCAGACAGCTATTCATCAGCACGCCAATCTGAGAAAGTAGGTACATCGACCCCCGACACCTTGCACCTCTAACACCGGAACCCTGACCCCCATGGCGAGTATAGGGCTCGGGGAGGCAGCCGAGGAAGATCAAGGAACATTGGGTTGCAGTACCTCCCGTAGATTCCCCCCTTCCCTCAAGCACGCAGCCTAAATCCTCCTAAACCACAAGCCGTCCCTAAGTCACGAATCTTTCATACCCTTAAGCCACTAAACCCCTTGAACCCGCTACGCTCCCAACACCCTAAAACCCACCAGCGCCTCTAACAAGAAGGCAGATGGCGCATATTTCAAGCCCCTGGTCGATGGCGACGTGCTGACCGCTTCGAATCCGCAGCGTCTGGTGGTCGCCGTTATGGTAGCGCCTGGGTTACGGTTCAGAGTACAGGGTTTAGGGCCGAGGGCTTGCAAGACGCAAGGATTGGAGTCCTAAACCCCTAAACAACCCTTTTTAGTCCCGAGTTCAGATCCCTACAACTTCTCCTTCCTCCCCTCCCCTGCCCCCTAACCAGAGAGGCTCTGCTATTCAAAACCCTGTACTGTAGGCTCTACAAGCCCCCTGCAGGCCCGATAACCCCAAAGCCGCCCCAAAAACCCAGCCTCTGAACCCTAAAAACCCTAAAAACCCTTAAAACCCCAAAGCCCCCAAAAAACCCTAAGAACCCTAAGCACCCCAAAAACCCCAAGAACCCTAAAAGGAGCCATCGGAAAGCCCCCATAGGCCCTGTTCCGAGGTGCTGCTGCTCCTCGGTCTGCTGCGCGTGTGGGCGCTCCTGGGTTCTCTGAGCTGGCAGGCCTGGGCTTTTTGTCGGGTTCTTGGTTTAGGGTTTAGGGTTTAGGGTTTCGGGTTTAGGGTTTAGGGATGCTTAGGGTTTAGGGCTTAGGGCTCCGGGCTTAGGGTTCAGTGTTTAGGGTGTTTAGGGCTTTGGGCGCAGGATTTTGTCGGATTCCGTGGGCTTGTTGAAGCTTCGGCTTTCCGCTGGGCTTGCTGAGGGGGCTTAGGGGCCTCGGGGGCCCTGAGCACTTTTGGCTGTCCAGGGTTTAGGGCTCGGGATGAACCCCGCAAACACCCAAAACCCCAAACCCCAAACCCCTACAAACCCCTAACCCTAAACCCTATATAAACCCTAAACCCGAAACCCTACACCCAAAACCCTACAAGCCCCCCCCGCAAGCCCCTCGCAGACCTCCGTCTGCTGCCTCTTGGCCGTCGTGCTGGGCGTGGAGTTCGCCGACTTCGGCACGGGCGTCTACCACTTCTCGGCTCCTGAGACTTTTGGGGCTCTCTTGGGGCTGGTTAAGGGCCTTGTTTTGGGGTTTTTTAAAGGGCATTTCGGGCTTCTTGAGGGCTTTTCGGGCTTTTAGGGTTTTTCGGGTTTGTTTTGGGCGTTTAGGGTTTTTTAGGGTTCCCGGCGCTCGCGGTTCAAAGTTCAGGAGATGTGAGTTCAGGGTGCGAGAGGGATTGAGGGTGGATTGTTTCGGGGTTGGAGTTATCAGTTGAAGTTGAGAGGTCCAACTTGCCACCGAGGTTGACAACTACGGATCTGCGCAGACACCCATTGTCGGATCGCAGATAGAGGCCTTCCAAGGCCGGATCGGTTGTCTGTCTTAAAACCCAAGACTTCAAGGGTTTCGGTTAAGGGGTTGAGCGCCTACGGCCGAGGGTTGACGCAGTGTCAGCGCAATCAGCTGTGGATTTGCATGGGCGTTGAGATGAGCTGTCCTGTGGCCTCTTGCTCGGAAATTCTTGGCAGGCATTTGCGCCAAGCAGTTTAGACCGGGTAGGACTGGGGCTTCCAGTGCGTCAAAAGATGAACCGGCTAGGCATTGCGATGTTATTGATTTTCCCTTATTGGGTGCAAGAGGATTATTTTCAGAGGTTTTGCAGGGCCGACCTAGTCAAGCTCCCAGGCCACCATGAGGAGCCGTGGACCATCACCTACAGAGACTTCTGCGCGGCGCCCAGAACATCGTCAGCGTTCTCCTCAAAATTAAGGCAAGCACCCTGAAGAAATTCGTGTGATCCTAGCTGTAGACACGCTCCCCTATATGATGTCCACAGCTCCATTTGTTTGTATTGTAGTCACGCTCCCCTATACGATGTCCACAGCTCCATTTGTTTGTGCTTTGGTTCTGAAATTGTTATTCTGGGTTCCATGCGGGTTGCAAAGAAATGCTTTCGTAGGGTTCTGGTGGCACTCGGCCTGTTTTGAGCTGATCGGTGTCGAGTTCGCTCCACTCGGCACTGATTATGTATCTATGCATAGTATTAAGATTCTTTCTAAACCGGTTGCACCTCCTCGCATGATGTCATCGGTCCGTGTGCGATGGGAGCATGTCCAAACCATTGCGAGCAGCTTTGCTTCGTTTCGCTGTGCACGAGCTCGATGTCAGAAAAAACTCCGGCTGGTCGAGGCCTTCAGAACCAGGCTTCCCAAGCCTCGAGGCCTGAACCCAAACCAGCTGCGAATTCGGCCTTTGGGGGTCCCTTCTTGGGGACGGCAGGGGAAGCCCAAAATCCTAACCTCCAAGACCCAGTCTCTTCGAAGCCTCTCGCCACATGAGCCAGGTAACAACTGCTTCCCGACCTGCTTCTGGGCTAAAGTCGGCAACAACTTTAGGGGTCTTGAATTGCTTTGCCCTCCTTTCCTTAAACCCCTAAAGTCATCCCTTCGGTTGCTTGGCTTAGCTGGTTCCACCCTGAAAAGTTGTGCTGTATACTATGAGCTCACATCCTCAACCCTGACCCCCCTGAACTCCAAGCCCCAAACCTTACACCCCGGCGGATGCCAGACGCACCACCCCAAATGACACCCACACTCACGGTTTAGGGTGTAGGGCTTCAGCTCACACATCATTTAAACCAACCCAGCCTCCTCCCCCTTCCAAAAATATCCTTGAAAACATGTGCGATGAGGCCTGGCAACAATGCCCTTCTTGATCGCCTTCGAGGTATTCTGCAGCCAGCCGTATGTTCTGCTCTGGGCACCCTGCCTTGCTGTTCTCTTTTGCCTTTGGTGATTTTTGTTGGGGTTTAGGGTTTAGGGTTTGGGGTTTGGGGTTTAGGGTTTAGGGTTTCAGGGTTTCAGGGTTCAGAGCCGATCCCTAAGCCCTGAGATTTGCAACCTCAGCAGCCAAGGCTCTCATCGCCTGCGCAGGCATCGGCTTCTGCCAGGAGCCGAGGCCTCAGAAGCAGGGTCATCAGCAGGGTTTCGGTTCAGGAGCCCTCAGCCCTAAGCCCTAAGCCCCAAACCCCAAACCCTAAAGCCTAAACCCTAAACCCTAAACCCTAAACCCTAAACCCTAAACCCTAAACCCTAAACCCTAAACCCTAAACCCTAAACTTACCTCGTCAAGTGTTCAGGGTTGCTGGTTTGGGCTCGGGGCTTCGATGCAAGGAAGTCAGGCGGTGAGTCAGCCCTCGCCCACTGGAAGCGGTCTAATGGGCTTTAGGGCTTGAGGGTAGGGTTGGCTAACCATAAACCCTAAACCCTAAACCCTAAACCCTAAACCCTCAACCCTCAACCTTCAACCCTAGGCCAGGGAAGCCACAGCTGCATCATGGGCCCTTTTCATTCACCCGCCCCCACGAAGGTTTCACAAGTGGAGCCACACGCTGCGCTCCCAATGCCACCCAGTGGTGAACTGGCTACAGGACGACCCTTGGCCAGCTTTGACTTTCCTACGCGTTGGACAGTCTCGAAATGTCTCGAACTTCATGCGGTTCTCTTTTTTTCTCAGGTTCCGTGTTGGGGTGTCTTGTTGAAAGGACACGCGCACAGTGTGCTTCGAGGTTTTCAGGGTCGGGCTCAATTTGGTTAAAAGGGTCGTGTGTTTGTAATTTAAAGCCACTCGGCCCCCAGGCTCTGGATTTCCAAGAATCGCTTTCTGTAACAAGCCAAAGTGCTCTATGTTAGGGTCCGTTTTTGGGTCGCCTATATAGTACGACACCCTTAAAAATAAGGACCCCCCTTTTTTGCGAACCACGCAAGTGAACAAAGCTTGTTCCAATTAGTCCAGCGCGCCTGGAGCCTTGCAAACCTTCAATTCAGTGACCGTGATCCCTTTTACGGCCTTCTCGGGGGGGGAAGGGCAACACATCAAATAAGCGGACGCAGCAGGCATGATTTTTTCGGCTCTGTTGGCCTTGAGGGCCTTCGGTTTCCAGGTTTGCCTCTGGGTTTCGACGGGTTGGGGGGGACCCCAAAGAATCCTAAGCCTAAACTCCTAAACCCCAAGTCCTCAAAGTCCTTGATAAGGGTCCTGACCTTCGGGATAGCTTTCAGAAGTCCCGTGTTGAGGTTGGTATCCTGGTGCACCGGAAAGTGCACCTACGCCACCACAAGCCCCCGTACGAGACCAACTACTGCATCGTGACGGGTCACATGAACCCCCTCCTGGACAGGACCGAGCGGCTTTGGGGTTTTAGGGTGCCAAGGGTAACCTTCAACGTGCTGAGGCCGTTCCTCTCCTCAGCTCCCCTAAACCCTAAACCCTAAACCCCCCTAAACCCTAAACCCTAAACCCTAAACCCTAAACCCTAAACCCTAAACCCTAAACCCTAAACCCTAAACCCTAAACCCTAAACCCTAAACCCTAAACCCTAAACCCTAAACCCTAAACCCTAAACCCTAAACCCTAAACCCTACAGGCTTCGACTACGCAGGTGATCGTGATCCATGGCCTGGCTGAAACGCACACCGCACACAGGTGCCATGAATCTTCCTCCTTCAAAACTGGATCCGAAGCCCTGAACCCCTTAGCCTTAAACGCTTTGAACCCTAATCCGAAATCCTGAACCCTAAACCCTAAACCCTAAATCCGAAATCCGAAATCCTGAACCCTAAGCCCTAAACCTTCATTCCTGAGCCCCCACAACCCGAAGCCCCCCGGATACGGGATTCCTCGCAGGACCGGCTTCTTCACGGGTCTGGGAGCCGGCTGCTCAGGGCTTCGTGCTTGGAGGTTCATGGGTAGTTATAAGTAGGGGTTATAAGTACCCTTAAAAATAGGGTTATAAGATGTTTTTTGTATAGCTACCGTACTTATAGCCCTACTTATAACTGCCCATGAACCTCCAAGTAGGTCTGTTTTGGGATGGACTTGGGGTTGTGTGATCGCTCAGTACATGACTCTTTTCGTATGTGTTGTGGAGTTGTCGGGCTTTTTCCCAAAAGGATGAAGTTTTGGGGTCCTCTTCTCAGAAGAGAAGAGGAACGCACCTGGGATAGGTGGAGTGGTGCTTCGAATGGTTGTAATGACGTGCATCCGCTCGAGGGCTTGGGGGTTGTGATGGGGCATGTGCCAGCATGTACAGGCAGTGTCCGGAATCTGGTGCGTGTTTCAGGGGGCCCAACTTGTCTAATATAGGGGTCGGAAAAAATACTCATAGCATTGCCTGAAAGTCCCTTTTCAATTCTACTAGAATAGCCCCCAAAACCCTGTTCTAATTCTTGAGACCCCTATATTTCTCGGTGGGTGGCCGCAAGGGCATTCGAGGGGCTGGCCTCGAACCCTTGAAGCGCCAACATCGAAACTCTTTTTTTGCCATCTCGAGAACCCAAACCCGAGACCTCCTCGAAGCCCTCATCCCCTAAACCCTAAACCCTAAACCCTAAACCCTAAACCCTAAACCCTAAACCCTAAACCCTAAACCCTAAACCCTAAACCCTAAACCCGAAACCCTAAACCCTAAACCCTAAACCCTAAACCCTAAACCCTAAACCCCAAACCCTAAACCCTAAACCCTCAACCCGGGTGATCGGATGCACGGTTTCAGAATCGCCCCGCCGCCGAGGCGATCATCGCAAGTTGGACCGGCGCACCTTGACTGCCATAAAGCCTCGACCCCCCAAACCCCTTGAGGGTTTAGGGTTTAGGGTTGAAGTTTTTTGTGGCACAGAGGCAGAGGACCTCATCTTACAGTCCTAAAGCCCAAAAGCCCCCAAGCCTTAAAGTTCCCTAAACCCTCGGCCCTGAGCCCCCAAAAAGGCCGCGCACTTTTCAAGTTCGACAAGTCGTCCCGCGGCCTGGACTGGGCTCAGGTTCGGCCGCGCTGCGAGACGGGGGAGCGCTTCGACTACTTGCTCAAGCGCCGGTCGAAGTGAGTGCTTTCGGGGGCTTTTTTGGGGGCGACGGGAGACCCAGAGAGCCCCGTCTCCCTTAGGCCTTAGTAAAGCACATAGACCCTGAGAGGATGCAGGAATACTCCTGAACTCAGGGGCTTCCGGCTCTCTGGGGGTACTCTGAGCCCCTGAGCCTTGATCCCATGACCCCAAAAACGCATCCCCTCAGCGGAGGGCTGCGACCTCGGCTTGAGAAGGGTGCTGGTGGTCGAAGCATCACCTTGGGTGCTGCTCGAGGTTTTCGGGTCGACGCGGCGCGGCCCATTTTCCAGCCGAAGCGTGAAGCGCGGACGCTGCCCCCAGAAAAAGATGGCACGCGGAGCATCGGTGAGCTTGATGTTCTCGAAGCCCTAAGGAATCAGCCCAGTGGTGCTGTTTTGGTTGCTTTTGCTGTGGTTCTTGCTGGGTGGGCTCGGCGCTTTGAATCCTCGGCTCTGATGCTCAAGTGCTTTGAGGTTTGGCTGGGGCGGACTGAGGGTCCAGGCGACCTGAACCTTTAACCCCTCAAAGCCCCCAAATCCAACCCTAAACCCTAAACCCCAAACCCCAAACCCTAACCCCAAACCCCAAACCCCAAACCCCAAACCCCAAACCCTAAACCCTAAACCCTAAACCCTAAACCCTAAACCCTAAATTCCCACCCGGCCTGCTTAGGCCGTACCCACCCTTTTCTAGGGTGCCTGGACCCAGAAGATACCCGGCGGTGATGGACACCTTTACTGGATGGACAATGGGTGGAGCCATGAGAGAATGGTCGAATAGAAAGCCCCTAAAGCTCGCCTTGCCACTGGACCCACACAGGATCTGATTCCACCACCCTGGAGCCCCTGGGCCCCCCCCCTGGAGGCCCGCTGGACCCTGACCCGAAATCCTGAAATCTCGGGTCTGCCATGGGGGGGTACCCCTTCCCGAGCCAAAAGCCCTCGACTTTTTGTTCTGGCCCCCCCCCACCCCCCCGCCCCCCGCCCCGCCCCCCCCCTCCCCTGCCCCCCGCCCCCACCGCTCCCGCACCCGCCCCCCACCGCCGCTCCTTGTGCCTTGGGCTCTCCCTCCTGCGTTCTCCGTTTTATTGTGGGAAAGCAATGGTGGGAATTGAGGGCGACAGCCCTAAACCCTAAAAGGCAGTGGTTTGGGTGGTGGCCTGTGAAAGCTCACAGCGGGTGGGTTCTTTCAATGAAATTGTTGGATTACATTGAAAACAGATGCCTTCGCGTGACATGCCGCCTCCCCACACCCCTGGGTGTGTAGGGGCGCCATTTACACATGGTACTTACTGCCGCTGCGCGGCGAGACGCCCTAAACCCTAAACCCTCAACCCTAAACCCTAAACCCTAAACCCTAAACCCTAAACCCTAAACCCTAAACCCCCAGAACGTGCCGCCGCACTTCGGCTCCGCAGACCTCGCTGGGATGTGGGCAGCTGCGCGCTGATATCCTCCTCTCAGATTGGCTTGTGGCACAGGCGCCTTGGGCTTTTAGAGGTTTAGGGTTTTGGGCATGTGCCGCGCGGTTGCACGGGCGAGGGAAGGGGCCAGGGTTTGGGGGTGTTGTTTTTTGTTTATTTTTTGGGTTGCGGTGCAGCTTGAATTGGGGGGCTTCGGGTTTTGGGTTCAGGATGCCAGGAGTTGCTGAAACAAACTTGCCGCCCCCAAGCCCTGGAGTCTGGCAACAGAAGCCTGAACCAACCACAGTTCGTCATAAGACCCTGGCTAAAGCTCTGACAAACAGAAACAGATAGATGTCGAAGCCGAAAGACTCAGGTCCTACCATCCTCGAACCTCCAAACCCTGAACCCGAAGCCCTAAACCCCCTAAACGCCCCAAAGCCCTGAAGAGGCGCCATGGCCATGTCACTGAAGAACAGCCCGGACTTCAACCGACCGGTGACTCTGCCACTGGGCCCTGCTTTGCCAGGGTTTAGGGTTTAGGGTTTAGGGTTTAGGGTTTAGGGTTTCGGGTTTAGGGTTTAGGGTTTAGGGTTTCGGGTTTTGGATTTAGGGTGGCATTCCTAGGACCGTTGGGGGTTTAGGGGGGTGTAGAGTGTGGGTTTAGAGCGTGAATTTGGGGTCCAAAGGGCCGGGGGCTGAAACCCTAAACCCTAAACCCTAAACCCTAAACCCTAAACCCTAAACCCTAAACCCTAAACCCTAAACCCTAAACCCTAAACCCTAAACCCTAAACCCTAAACCCTGAACCCTGAACCCTGAACCCTGAACCCTGAACCCTGAACCCTGAACCCTGAACCCTACATCCTAAACCCTGAACCCTACAACCTAAACCCTGATCAATCAGCTCCTGAGCCCAGGCAGGTCGGCACCGAAGCGCCGGAGCCAAGCCCCCACAGATCGGCGCCTCGGCCCCCCCCTAATCTCCGGATTGGGCGTCTAGGCTTTAGGGTTTAGGGTTTAGGGTTTAGGCTGTGTGTTCCCAGGTCAGGTCTCCCTCGGTTTTGAGGGATTAGGAGGGCTTGGGAGGGTATAGGAGGGTTTTGGAGAGGAGGGTGTGGGAGGTAAAGGGTTTAGGAGGGTTTTTAGGGGCTTTGTAGAAGGTTTAGGTTAGATTTGAACCTGATTTGGGGGGTTGGAATGGTTTGAGGGTCGAGGCTTTAGGTTTTCTTCAGCTTTTGTTTTGGCTTTGACGGTTCAGATATCTTTTTCTTTGGGGGGGGTTTTCATGGTTTTGAAGGTTTCTTGACGTTGTTTTTGCTGGCGGGGGAACTTGAGGGCTTGTAGGGTTTATGGGGTTTTGTGTGTTGGATTATGGAGCCCTAAATCGTTGCTTCGGTGTTCCTTTAACAGGAAGGGATACCTGAGAACTCAAAAAGCAACAAACAACCAGACCCTCAATCCTGTACCCTGAACCCTAAACCGAAACCCTACTGTAAACCCTAACCCCTAAACCCTAAACCCTAAACCCTAAACCCTAAACCCTAAACCCTAAACCCTAAACCCTAAACCCTAAACCCTGTCAACCAGTTCACGCCCCCTATTTGAGGTGGTGGACATGGCAGGGGCCTCGAAGGGCTCTGAGAGCCAAGGGCCCTGGGCTTTGTCAAGGGTTTAGGGTTTAAGGTTTAGGGGTTATGGTTTAGGGGTTAGGGGTTGGGGGGGTTTGGGAGGGTTTAGTTGGGATATTCCCCCGTATACTAACAGTCCTTAATGGGGACTAAGGGTACTATAATCCCTATTCAGGGCTGTTTGTATGAGGGGGAGCATCCCAAGTCTAGGGTCTAGAGGGTTTGGGATTTAGGGTTTAGAGAGCTGGGGGTTTAAGAGGGTTTGGGCGTTGGGTTTCGAAGGTCTAGGGTGAGGGGGGGGGGAGGTGAGAAAGGATCTATCGCTCCTCCACCTTGCGTGGAGGCCCTAAGCCCTAAACACACTAGGGCCCTTCAGGGCCCTCCTACTGACACCGCCCCTGAACCCCAACCCTCAAAACCCAAAAGCCCCAATGGCCCTGAACCCTCAAGCCAACAAGTTGCCAAGAAGTATCTCCCGCCCCCCGTTTCGGGTTTAGGGTTTAGGGTTTAGGGCTCGAAACCCTAAACCCTAAACCGCAAGGAGCAGTTCTTCAAGAGGCAGGGAACTGGGGATGCTTCCATGGGTTCGAGTGGCAAGATCCAGATCCCCGAGCATTTGTCATCCCCATCCCAAACAGTCCTTGACACGAATCTCCCCGACCTTGCATATGGTCAGTTCTCTGAGTGCTGGTCTCTTTCTGGGTAGCATTTATAGGGTCCAAAACGGGCCCATCACTTAACCTCGCAGCATGTGTGCTGCTTTTCACAACTTGCGCTGAAGCAGCTCATTTGCCGTCTCCACCACTTTCACCACCTCACCTCGCAACAAAACGTCAATATGTGCAAAGGGAGTGAGGTTCCCCTTCCTCTTGGGTTCCTCAATGCTCTCGGCGTTTCAGGCACCCTTTGTTGAGCATTCATTCCTTAATCTTGAACTTAACCGCTCAAAACCCTCAAAGCCCCAAACCCCTAAATCCCTCAAAGCCCTCATCTGCAAGCCCAAGAGCCCAAAGGGCCCTAAAAACCCAAAAGCCCCGAACCAAGCCCCTTCCAAGCCCTCAGCCCGGCAGGTACTACGGGGAGCCGGCGCAGGCCCCTCACAGCAGCAAGTTCAAGCCTGACCCAAAGGCCGGAGGGGTGCTTGGGGATGCTTTGGGGCTTGGCGTGTTTGCGGGTTTCCAGGGTTCTAGGGTTGAAAGTCGAACCGAAGGCAAAGAACAACAGCTTAGCTGGTGGGAACCGCGAAAGCAGGGTAGGAAAGCCCCCAGTTTTTGTTGGGGGCGTGTTGCAGGCCTCAAGATGTGCCACCTTATATTGGCCTCTTACAGGGACCCTTGGAGCAATGGCAGTGCCGACCTACTTGGAGGTTCGTGGGAGGTTGGTACCTAGAAGTAGGGTTAGAAGTATGGTAACTCTCAGCTCTGGATCGCTCCTGGCAGGCCTGGTATCAGCATACTCTTGCCAGGCGCTCAGACTTTGCTTCGCAGCTGGTGCTGCTTGCTGCTGCTGCTGCTGCTGTGAAATCCTGAACCTCCCCCGCCCTAGATCCCTATAACCTCCTAAGCCCCAACACCGCGCATTTAATTTTGCCACAGGGGGTGGACGCGTTTCGGGCTTTCGGCACACTTCAGGTCGTCAAGGTGCCGGACAACGACTCCAAGAAGAAGGCCCTCTCAATTAACCCGGAAGCCCGAAGCTTCGAGGGCTCTAAGTAGGGCTTAGTAGGGCCTTAGGGTATTCTGAGGGTTCTGCGGTCCTTGAGCTCCGAAGCCCTCAACCGCAGCAAGTGCGGGGTTCTAGCCTCCGAGCCAGCGCCAAACTGGGGGGCAAACCAATGGTCTGGGGTTCTAGGGGGGCCCAGTGGCTTTGAGGATTTCGGGTTCGCATCCGGTCCAGAGTCAATGAGCTCATGCGTCATGCCATGTCATGTGAGGCTTTTTTGTATTTCTCATGAAGCATGGCGCATGCCGGCATGCACGGAGATGCCAAAGCTAAGCAAACAGGCTTCGAGGAGAGGCTTCAATACTCATGAGCCCAAGAGCCTGCCTGCTCGTAATAGCATGTGTTCGAGGAATCTGCTTTTTGCCGGAGTTTTTGGGCTCCACCTGGCTGTTGCACGCAGCAAAGTACTCCGTACTTCCCTTGGAGTCATGGCACGCTCATCGTGGAAAGTCTTGAGCGTGGTTGCTGCGCTGGTCGCGTTGTACAACTTTTGCAACAGCTTGAGTTTTGTGCCCGGGCCCTTGAGAAAGCAGCTGCCGGTGGCCGCCGCGTCTGCAGCCGGCATGATGATGGCTCCAGCTGCTTTCGCTGACGAGATTGGTGACGCCGCGAAGAAGCTTGGTGATGCTTCCTATGACTTCGCGAAGGAAGTGGACTGGAACAACGGCATCTTCTTGCAAGCTCCTGGCAAGTTCCAACCTCTCCAAGCCCTGAAGGCGATTGACAAGATGATTGATATGGGAGCAGCCGCCGACCCCAAGCTCTTGAAGGCAGCGGCGGAGGCCCATCACAAGGCCATCGGAAGCATCTCGGGCCCCAACGGTGTGACTTCTCGAGCGGATTGGGATGCGGTGAACGCAGCTCTGGGCCGCGTTGTGGCGTCCGTCCCCAAGGCAAAGGTCATGGACGTCTACAATGCCGTGAAGGACATCACTGACCCCGCCGTGCCCCCCTACATGAAGTCTTTGGTCAATGGCGCAGATGCCGAGAAGGCATACAAGGGCTTCTTGGAGTTCAAGGACGTGGTGGAAAAGAGCATTGGAGTTGATTCAGATCTATGTTTGACTTTCTCAGATTTCCCAAGTCGTTCTGCATCTGCGTCGCGCGTTGTCCTAACATATTTCAACTGAATTCCTCAAACAAATCCAAGGAACCAAGTGACTGCGGTTGGTGCTCCTGCCACTGTGCCCACTGGTGACAAGATTGGTGCGGCAGCGAAAGCCCTTTCGGATGCATCTTACCCTTTCTTGAAAGAGGTGCAGAATTGCAAAGAAGAAAAGTTGGGGTCGATGGCCCGTGCTATTGTCTCTTTGTAATTGCCGGAGATAAACTTGATTTAGTCCCCCATGCCATATCCAGTTCCCAAGGTGCAATGGTTTTCCTTTGACCGAGCCTTCTCTTGTTTGTGTGCGAACCGTCAGGTGGACTGGCTGTCCGATGTTTACCTGAAGCCGCTGCCAGGCACCACCGCCCCGAAGGTGATGACCGCCATTGACAAGATGATCGTCATGGGCAGCCAGATGGACGGAAACCTGTTGAAGGCTGCCGCCGAGGCGCACCACAAGGCCATTGGCAGCGTCGATGCCAAGGGAGTGACGTCTGCTGCGGATTACGAAGCAGTGAACGCAGCAATCGGGCGCATTGTCGCATCAGTGCCAAAGGCAACCGTGATGGATGTGTACAACTCCATGGCTACAATTGTGGATGGATCCATTCCCAACAACATGTTCTCCAAGGTGAATCCTCTTGATGCAGCTGCCGCTGCAAAGGGCTTCTACACCTTCAAGGATGTGGTGGCAGCGTCGCAGAGGTGATGAGAGTTTTTGGGCGCTGTGGCGTCGAATGGTCGGACCCCTTTAGGGCCACATTTAAAAGTAATTGTTCCAAATTACTTTTTTAACTGTACAGCGCAGAAGAAAAGCGGAGTCGTTGGCGATTGACGACAAAGTTGCGCCTTGAAGCAGTGTTATATGGGCTTGAGATTGGCAGGCGCGACGTTCAGAGAATATTCTTGCTTTAGTAGCATTGTTGGAAAGTGCTTCCTTGCCGGAGTTTTTGGGCTCCACCTGGCTGTTGCACGCAGCAAAGTACTCCGTACTTCCCTTGGAGTCATGGCACGCTCATCGTGGAAAGTCTTGAGCGTGGTTGCTGCGCTGGTCGCGTTGTACAACTTTTGCAACAGCTTGAGTTTTGTGCCCGGGCCCTTGAGAAAGCAGCTGCCGGTGGCCGCCGCGTCTGCAGCCGGCATGATGATGGCTCCAGCTGCTTTCGCTGACGAGATTGGTGACGCCGCGAAGAAGCTTGGTGATGCTTCCTATGACTTCGCGAAGGAAGTGGACTGGAACAACGGCATCTTCTTGCAAGCTCCTGGCAAGTTCCAACCTCTCCAAGCCCTGAAGGCGATTGACAAGATGATTGATATGGGAGCAGCCGCCGACCCCAAGCTCTTGAAGGCAGCGGCGGAGGCCCATCACAAGGCCATCGGAAGCATCTCGGGCCCCAACGGTGTGACTTCTCGAGCGGATTGGGATGCGGTGAACGCAGCTCTGGGCCGCGTTGTGGCGTCCGTCCCCAAGGCAAAGGTCATGGACGTCTACAATGCCGTGAAGGACATCACTGACCCCGCCGTGCCCCCCTACATGAAGTCTTTGGTCAATGGCGCAGATGCCGAGAAGGCATACAAGGGCTTCTTGGAGTTCAAGGACGTGGTGGAAAAGAGCATTGGAGTTGATTCAGATCTATGTTTGACTTTCTCAGAATTCCCAAGTCGTTCTGCATCTGCGTCGCGCGTTGTCCTAACATATTTCAACTGAATTCCTCAAACAAATCCAAGGAACCAAGTGTCTGCGGTTGGTGCTCCTGCCACTGTGCCCACTGGTGACAAGATTGGTGCGGCGGCGAAAGCCCTCTCGGATGCATCTTACCCTTTCTTGAAAGAGGTGCAGAATTGCAAAGAAGAAAAGTTGGGGTCGATGGCCCGTGCTATTGTCTCTTTGTAATTGCCGGAGATAAATGAGAAACTTGATTTAGTCCCCCATGCCATATCCAGTTCCCAAGGGCTGCAATGGTTTTCCTTTCCTTTGACCAACCCTTCTCTACTTTGTTTGTGTGCGAACCGTCAGGTGGACTGGCTGTCCGATGTTTACCTGAAGCCGCTGCCAGGCACCACCGCCCCGAAGGTGATGACCGCCATTGACAAGATGATCGTCATGGGCAGCCAGATGGACGGAAACCTGTTGAAGGCTGCCGCCGAAGCGCACCACAAGGCCATTGGCAGCGTCGATGCCAAGGGAGTGACGTCTGCTGCGGATTACGAAGCCGTGAACGCAGCAATCGGGCGCATTGTCGCATCAGTGCCAAAGGCAACCGTGATGGATGTGTACAACTCCATGGCCACAATTGTGGATGGATCCATTCCCAACAACATGTTCTCCAAGGTGAATCCTCTTGATGCAGCTGCCGCTGCAAAGGGCTTCTACACCTTCAAGGATGTGGTGGCAGCGTCGCAGAGGTGATGAGAGTTTTTGGGCGCTGTGGCGTCGAATGGTCGGACCCCTTTAGGGCCACATTTAAAAGTAATTGTTCCAAATTACTTTTTTAACTGTACAGCGCAGAAGAAAAGTGGAGTCGTTGGCGATTGACGACAAAGTTGTGCCTTGAAGCAGTGTTATATGGGCTTGAGATTGGCAGGCGCGGCGTTTATTCTTGCTTTAGTAGCATTGTTCGAGGAAGTGCTTCTTTGCCGGAGTTTTTGGGCTCCACCTGGCTGTTGCACGCAGCAAAGTACTCCGTACTTCCCTTGGAGTCATGGCACGCTCATCGTGGAAAGTCTTGAGCGTGGTTGCTGCGCTGGTCGCGTTGTACAACTTTTGCAACAGCTTGAGTTTTGTGCCCGGGCCCTTGAGAAAGCAGCTGCCGGTGGCCGCCGCGTCTGCAGCCGGCATGATGATGGCTCCAGCTGCTTTCGCTGACGAGATTGGTGACGCCGCGAAGAAGCTTGGTGATGCTTCCTATGACTTCGCGAAGGAAGTGGACTGGAACAACGGCATCTTCTTGCAAGCTCCTGGCAAGTTCCAACCTCTCCAAGCCCTGAAGGCGATTGACAAGATGATTGATATGGGAGCAGCCGCCGACCCCAAGCTCTTGAAGGCAGCGGCGGAGGCCCATCACAAGGCCATCGGAAGCATCTCGGGCCCCAACGGTGTGACTTCTCGAGCGGATTGGGATGCGGTGAACGCAGCTCTGGGCCGCGTTGTGGCGTCCGTCCCCAAGGCAAAGGTCATGGACGTCTACAATGCCGTGAAGGACATCACTGACCCCGCCGTGCCCCCCTACATGAAGTCTTTGGTCAATGGCGCAGATGCCGAGAAGGCATACAAGGGCTTCTTGGAGTTCAAGGACGTGGTGGAAAAGAGCATTGGAGTTGATTCAGATCTATGTTTGACTTTCTCAGAATTCCCAAGTCGTTCTGCATCTGCGTCGCGCGTTGTCCTAACATATTTCAACTGAATTCCTCAAACAAATCCAAGGAACCAAGTGTCTGCGGTTGGTGCTCCTGCCACTGTGCCCACTGGTGACAAGATTGGTGCGGCGGCGAAAGCCCTCTCGGATGCATCTTACCCTTTCTTGAAAGAGGTGCAGAATTGCAAAGAAGAAAAGTTGGGGTCGATGGCCCGTGCTATTGTCTCTTTGTAATTGCCGGAGATAAATGAGAAACTTGATTTAGTCCCCCATGCCATATCCAGTTCCCAAGGGCTGCAATGGTTTTTCCTTTGACCGAGCCTTCTCTCTTGTTTGTGTGCGAACCGTCAGGTGGACTGGCTGTCCGATGTTTACCTGAAGCCGCTGCCAGGCACCACCGCCCCGAAGGTGATGACCGCCATTGACAAGATGATCGTCATGGGCAGCCAGATGGACGGAAACCTGTTGAAGGCTGCCGCCGAAGCGCACCACAAGGCCATTGGCAGCGTCGATGCCAAGGGAGTGACGTCTGCTGCGGATTACGAAGCCGTGAACGCAGCAATCGGGCGCATTGTCGCATCAGTGCCAAAGGCAACCGTGATGGATGTGTACAACTCCATGGCCACAATTGTGGATGGATCCATTCCCAACAACATGTTCTCCAAGGTGAATCCTCTTGATGCAGCTGCCGCTGCAAAGGGCTTCTACACCTTCAAGGATGTGGTGGCAGCGTCGCAGAGGTGATGAGAGTTTTTGGGCGCTGTGGCGTCGAATGGTCGGACCCCTTTAGGGCCACATTTAAAAGTAATTGTTCCAAATTACTTTTTTAACTGTACAGCGCAGAAGAAAAGCGGAGTCGTTGGCGATTGACGACAAAGTTGCGCCTTGAAGCAGTGTTATATGGGCTTGAGATTGGCAGGCGCGACGTTCAGAGAATATTCTTGCTTTAGTAGCATTGTTGGAAAGTGCTTCCTTGCCGGAGTTTTTGGGCTCCACCTGGCTGTTGCACGCAGCAAAGTACTCCGTACTTCCCTTGGAGTCATGGCACGCTCATCGTGGAAAGTCTTGAGCGTGGTTGCTGCGCTGGTCGCGTTGTACAACTTTTGCAACAGCTTGAGTTTTGTGCCCGGGCCCTTGAGAAAGCAGCTGCCGGTGGCCGCCGCGTCTGCAGCCGGCATGATGATGGCTCCAGCTGCTTTCGCTGACGAGATTGGTGACGCCGCGAAGAAGCTTGGTGATGCTTCCTATGACTTCGCGAAGGAAGTGGACTGGAACAACGGCATCTTCTTGCAAGCTCCTGGCAAGTTCCAACCTCTCCAAGCCCTGAAGGCGATTGACAAGATGATTGATATGGGAGCAGCCGCCGACCCCAAGCTCTTGAAGGCAGCGGCGGAGGCCCATCACAAGGCCATCGGAAGCATCTCGGGCCCCAACGGTGTGACTTCTCGAGCGGATTGGGATGCGGTGAACGCAGCTCTGGGCCGCGTTGTGGCGTCCGTCCCCAAGGCAAAGGTCATGGACGTCTACAATGCCGTGAAGGACATCACTGACCCCGCCGTGCCCCCCTACATGAAGTCTTTGGTCAATGGCGCAGATGCCGAGAAGGCATACAAGGGCTTCCTGGAGTTCAAGGACGTGGTGGAAAAGAGCATTGGAGTTGATTCAGATCTATGTTTGACGTTCTCAGAATTCCCAAGTCGTTCTGCATCTGCGTCGCGCGTTGTCCTAGCATCTTTCAAGTGAATTCCTCAAACAAATCCAAGGAACCAAGTGTCTGCGGTTGGTGCTCCTGCCACTGTGCCCACTGGTGACAAGATTGGTGCGGCGGCGAAAGCCCTCTCGGATGCATCTTACCCTTTCTTGAAAGAGGTGCAGAATTGCAAAGAAGAAAAGTTGGGGTCGATGGCCTGTGCTATTGTGTCTTTGTAATTGCCGGAGATAAATGAGAAACTTGATTTAGTCCCCCATGCCATATCCAGTTCCCAAGGGCTGCAATGTTTTTCCTCTGACCGAGCCTTCTCTAGTTTGTTTGTGTGCGAACCGTCAGGTGGACTGGCTGTCCGATGTTTACCTGAAGCCGCTGCCCGGCACCACCGCCCCGAAGGTGATGACCGCCATTGACAAGATGATCGTCATGGGCAGCCAGATGGACGGAAACCTGTTGAAGGCTGCCGCCGAAGCGCACCACAAGGCCATTGGCAGCGTCGATGCCAAGGGAGTGACGTCTGCTGCGGATTACGAAGCCGTGAACGCAGCAATCGGGCGCATTGTCGCATCAGTGCCAAAGGCAACCGTGATGGATGTGTACAACTCCATGGCCACAATTGTGGATGGATCCATTCCCAACAACATGTTCTCCAAGGTGAATCCCCTTGATGCAGCTGCCGCTGCAAAGGGCTTCTACACCTTCAAGGATGTGGTGGCAGCGTCGCAGAGGTGATGAGAGTTTTTGGGCGCTGTGGCGTCGAATGGTCGGACCCCTTTAGGGCCACATTTAAAAGTAATTGTTCCAAATTACTTTTTTAACTGTACAGCGCAGAAGAAAAGCGGAGTCGTTGGCGATTGACGACAAAGTTGCGCCTTGAAGAAGTGTTATATGGGCTTGAGATTGGCAGGCGCGGCGTTCAGAGCATATTCTTGCTTTAGTAGCATTGTTGGAAAGTGCTTCCTTGCCGGAGTTTTTGGGCTCCACCTGGCTGTTGCACGCAGCAAAGTACTCCGTACTTCCCTTGGAGTCATGGCACGCTCATCGTGGAAAGTCTTGAGCGTGGTTGCTGCGCTGGTCGCGTTGTACAACTTTTGCAACAGCTTGAGTTTTGTGCCCGGGCCCTTGAGAAAGCAGCTGCCGGTGGCCGCCGCGTCTGCAGCCGGCATGATGATGGCTCCAGCTGCTTTCGCTGACGAGATTGGTGACGCCGCGAAGAAGCTTGGTGATGCTTCCTATGACTTCGCGAAGGAAGTGGACTGGAACAACGGCATCTTCTTGCAAGCTCCTGGCAAGTTCCAACCTCTCCAAGCCCTGAAGGCGATTGACAAGATGATTGATATGGGAGCAGCCGCCGACCCCAAGCTCTTGAAGGCAGCGGCGGAGGCCCATCACAAGGCCATCGGAAGCATCTCGGGCCCCAACGGTGTGACTTCTCGAGCGGATTGGGATGCGGTGAACGCAGCTCTGGGCCGCGTTGTGGCGTCCGTCCCCAAGGCAAAGGTCATGGACGTCTACAATGCCGTGAAGGACATCACTGACCCCGCCGTGCCCGCCTACATGAAGTCTTTGGTCAATGGCGCAGATGCCGAGAAGGCATACAAGGGCTTCCTGGAGTTCAAGGACGTGGTGGAAAAGAGCATTGCAGTTGATTCAGATCTATGTTTGTCTTTCTCAGAATTCCCAAGTCGTTCTGCATCTGCGTCGCGCGTTGTCCTAGCATCTTAAACTGAATTCCTCAAACAAATCCAAGGAACCAAGTGTCTGCGGTTGGTGCTCCTGCCACTGTGCCCACTGGTGACAAGATTGGTGCGGCGGCGAAAGCCCTCTCGGATGCATCTTACCCTTTCTTGAAAGAGGTGCAGGATTGCAAAAAAGAAAAGTTGGGGTCGATGGCCTGTGCTATTGTGTCTTTGTCTTTGCTGGAGATAAATGAGAAACTTGATTTAGTCCCCCATGCCATATCCAGTTCTTAAGGGTTTGCAATGGTTTCCTTTGACCGAGCCTTCTCTAGCTTGTTTGTGTGCGAACTGTCAGGTGGACTGGCTGTCCGATGTTTACCTGAAGCCGCTGCCAGGCACCACCGCCCCGAAGGTGATGACGCCATTGACAAGATGATCGTCATGGGCAGCCAGATGGACGGAAACCTGTTGAAGGCTGCCGCCGAAGCGCACCACAAGGCCATTGGCAGCGTCGATGCTAAGGGAGTGACGTCTGCTGCGGATTACGAAGCAGTGAACGCAGCAATCGGGCGCATTGTCGCATCAGTGCCAAAGGCAACCGTGATGGATGTGTACAACTCCATGGCCACAATTGTGGATGGATCCATTCCCAACAACATGTTCTCCAAGGTGAATCCTCTTGATGCAGCTGCCGCTGCAAAGGGCTTCTACACCTTCAAGGATGTGGTGGCAGCGTCGCAGAGGTGATGAGAGTTTTTGGGCGCTATGGCGTCGAATGGTCGGACCCCTTTAGGGCCACATTTAAAAGTAATTGTTCCAAATTACTTTTTTAACTGTACAGAAGAAAAGTGGAGTCGTTGGCGATTGACGACAAAGTTGTGCCTTGAAGCAGTGTTATATGGGCTTGAGATTGGCGGGCGCAGCGTTCGGAGCTTTTTCTTGCTTTGGCTTAGCGAAGGAAGGACGGTGGCAGATGCCAATGGTTTTTTTCTCTGTGTGAGTAACTTGCGGAGATCCCAAGACAAAGCAAAAAGGTTCCGAGGAGAGGCTTCAATGCCCATGTTCCCTAGGGCCGAAGTCTCATGTGCTCGAGGAGGTGCTACTTTGCTGGATATGCACAGGCGCGGATTGTCACAACGTCCAAGGCCTTGCAGGCTACCTGAAGCCAAAGGGTGGCATGGCCGACATGCCAGGGCAAGGAAAGGCAAGGAAGTTGCAGCGCCGAGCTGTGGAACCCCAAAAAAGCGGCCAAGAGGAGGACCGCAGAACTCTCTCCGACAGGAAGCTGCTCTGGAAGAATTCTGAGGCACATCTGTATCCGACATCAAGGACCTATTGTGTTGACGCTTCGCCTGTTGCTGGTTTGTTCGAAATTATCACACGCGAGCCTTTAACCCGCCCCCTAAGACCTCAACCCTAATCCCGAGACTGTTAGGAACTTGCCTGCGCCTTCTTGCACAAACGAGGCCTCGTGCCACAGCTGTTCAACTGTTGACGAAATGCGTAAGATGCATTTTCCCCGCAACCCTGAAACTTGAAACCCTAAACCCTAAACCCTAAACCCTAAACCCTAAATCCTAAATCCTAAATCCTATAAACCCTAAACCCTAACCCCTAAACCCTAAAACCCGTAGCTGCAACAAACATGCCGCTTCGCGGGAAGACCTCGACCTCGCTGCCAAAGAAGCGAGTCAAATCCTCCGCTATCACCACCTGCTCGTTTTCGGCGGCGCGCAATAGCTGATGGTACGCATCACGCACAGACCGACCGTGCACCCCACCAAGGGTCCGACTGCCCAAGATGCCGTCGACCCAGCAGCGAAGCCTCGAAACCAGGCATTTCGCCCCGATCCTCCATGGCATGAAGAACACTGACCGGTCGAACGTCAGCACGTGACCACACCGCGGGCACGACACCTTCCTCATAGCAAATAGCCCAAATGTCGCCGAAAAGCCAGGCAAGAGCAGCAGGGACTCCGCTGACCAGTCGTTCGGTCCCGCCGCGCGTCCAATTGAAGCCTTGGCTGCTGCGCGCAGGGCCTCGACAGTCCACAACAGCTCAGGATGGTCACGTGAGCCCCCCGCAGAAGCAAGGAACCTTGCGACTTTGGCGCGGTCCACGGCCGGATTCCTTGTCCAGCGTGGCAGCCAAGTGTCCTCAGCCGTCTGGATGACCTCCGTGGGGTGTCTGAAAGGGTTGGCCCGCCACAAGCTTGGGCCCTCCAACCTCACGCTCCAAGTGAGCTAGCTCGCCGCCTGATCCACGTCCTCTGTGCTGCCAGGGAGACCCTCGTCCCAGCCTGCCACGCCTTCGCGCGCTCGAGTCAATGAAGTCTAAGAGCTCATCGGCGTAGTCCTCAGGTGAAGTCCAGTCCAGCGACGCCAACCACTTGAAGTCATCTTGCAAAGCCCACAACTGACCCTGCGCGCGACGACGTAGCTGACGGTCCCAGGGGCATTTACGGAGGTGTGCTAAGCGCCGCCCAAGCCTCCGCAGGTAAACGTGCGTGTCGCGCTGCAGCGGTGGCAGGCGCCTGTGGGCCTTGGACGGCTGGTGGCTGGTTTCTACAGAAATCCTGGCGCAAGGGTGCCCGTTGTCGCCGATGCTCGCCGCGTGCTTAATGGCGGTGTGGAGTTGTGCAATAGCTACCGCGACCTCGGGAGCCAAATCGCTCTCCTTCAGGGACGACAGGTATGTTTGGTCCGACCGTGCTAGTGCTCTTTTGGATGAGGCCTTTCGCTTCAGCTGCGACAAGGTGAAGTCGGCGGTGGGCCGCGTGGCTTCGTCCTCCGAGGGGATTGCGGTGTAGCCAACACCTTGGGTTACGAGCTTCGCAGGATGCTCTTGGCGTTTCTTTCGATTTTGGCCTTGAGTGAGCCTGCTGCTCGTCGCCTTGCAAAGGTCGAGCTAAACAATCTGCGCCGGACTGTCAGGCTAGTGCAGGTGGTGGCTCAAGCGTTGGCGCGCTCACTTGCAGTCCTTGGTACACTCAACTGCGGTATTCTGCTCTGGCTACGGGCTGCTCCGGCGTGGGAGCGCTTTGGCCTCGACCGCTTTGATTGTAGTTGTGGTTTAGAGATTTCCCGAGACCACGCTCATCCCAGAAGGATTGGTCTCGAAGTGATCCTCCCCGTGCGGAGCTACTGCTGTCATGACCAATGCTGACCATTTACATGGCGTGGCGTGCTCTCCACCGCCATGTAAATGTTGGCTCAGAGCTCCATTTACATGGCCATGTAAATGTAAGCTCAGAGCTCCATTTACATGGTGGGGAATAGTTAGAACTTCGAAGTTAGAACATTCAACTTGCTTTGGTGTTTCTATCTTGATAAGTGAGAGTCAGCCGTCCCCCTCACTTAAGGGCACCTGTAGTGTAGCGGCAACATACAAGCCTCCCATGCTTGTGCCCCGGGCTCGACTCCCGGCAGGTGCATCATCTTCCTGTGAAGAGGCCATCTCAAATGCTTGAACTCCAATTCCTAAGGGTGTGCTCTGCAGAAAGCTTCACTGTGGCACACTTGGCTTTATTGGTATGTTTACTCTAGCTTTTTCTGGAAATATGCAGAAGCCCGCCTAGCTCAGTCGGCAGAGCGCAAGGCCCTTAACCTTGTGGTCGTGGGTTCGAGCCCCACGGTGGGTGTTTGCACGCACAAGACATGTGGCAAGAGCTGAAGGGAACCCTTCAACAATCGATAACATCCCAGACTACCTCCTTTTGTTTTTCATTCTTTCATTCGTTCTTTCATTTCTTGCATGCGCACAAGACTCGTGAGGACCTTCCTGAGTCCCTCGTTGACTTTAAGGATGGCAGCCTTCGGACAAAGGTTTCAGGGAAACTTGGTTCACAGTTGATGTGCAGGACCTGGTGGGTTTTCTGCTTCGGGGTCAGCCCTCCTTCTTTGCGGGCTCGTAGAGCGCAGACCTTCAAAGCTCCTTCTCGGAATTTGTTGCAGTCTCACGTTCTTCGTGCGGCGTATCAGTGGAGGTTCTCGCCCCAGCGCTGCCTACTCCGACGTTGGATCTCTGCTACTGCTCCGGGCGCCCTTGAGGATTTGGGGGGATACCTTCTCTTGGGAGTCTCGGCCAGGGGAAGTCATTGCAGGATTCCTCGAAGTTTTCGACCCTAATGCGGCCTCAGAGCTGTTGGCTTCCAGTGGTAAGATTTCGAAGGAGCTTGCGTCTTATTTCGGCTGCTCCTTCCCCCTTCCTTCCATGCAAATTGGACCCTCTGGTTGGAATGGGGCAAACAAGAGGATTGGCAACAGTATCTGAAGCGAGCCCTGAAGGAAACATCGTTTGGCATCGTCAGGCGGCGAGATCATCAGCCAGCTGGGAATTCGTGTGACGGAAAGGGACTCTGGGTTCGTTTCCCCCCAGCGCCGATGGTCGATTAACTGGATCCCGCACAGCTTCCGCAGGGACACCGCCTTGTTGCTCTTGGAAAGATGGCCTTCCGCAATGTTGACATCAAGATGAGGCGCTCCGCTAAAGCTGGGGCCAGGTGGCATTTCACGGCTAAGAGGAGCGGTGATTTGCGTGTTGTCATTGGTGACGTGGAGCGCGAACAAGAGGCCTTTCAAGTCCAGCCTGTTTTGGAGAACATGTGACGCTCCAAGGCTAGTGACTACACCTGTGCGCCTCGAACGTAGGGTTCAGTTCACTTCGGTTCACTGGCCTTCCCCGGACGAGCAGTGTGACGCACCAGAGGACCTTGAGAAAATGTCTGACACAGTCCCTGGCGAGCTGCAGGTCCTGGGTTCTCACAGGCAGGACTTCTCTCTGAGCAGATTCATAGCCAAAAGCGCTACCAGCGTCCCCTGGACTCCCTCGGGCACCATCAAGAAGAATCCTGGATGTGGAGATTGCGTTTATCACGCCTTAGCCCAAAGCCTCAACGCCTTTGGAGACACCAGTCGCGACGGTGGTGCGAGATCCCACCGACATATCAGGGCCTTTGCCTGTGCCTGCGTGACGAAGCACTTCAAGCGCTTTGAAGAACTCTGTGCCAATGCCACTTTCTCCCAGTACTTAGACCGCCAGAAGGCCCCTGGGTGCTGGGGTGGAGCTCTTGAAATCCTCGCTTTCGCTGAGGCTCATGGCGTCCAAATTTGGATTGGGAACGACCAGGGGCAAGTTTGGACCTTCAATGAGAAGGGTCGAGACCAGTCGGTCTACCTGTGGTACGCTGACCCACTTGAGTGGGCAATCAAGCTTAAGGAGCAACGTGAGGCCGGTGCCCCTGGACCTGCGCTTCTTCTCCGAGGCGGCGCCCCTGACACATGCTCTCTGAGGCTTTCAGACTTTGCTTCCAAGAAAGCGGTCACTACCCTGTCCGACTTTGGCAGTGTGCCTCCGCCTCCGAGCCACTTGACAGCCCACTCCCGCTGAGCTCCGACATTTGCAGGATCGAGGACATTACGAAAGTGATTCTCGGCTTGGTGGTCCAATTCCTTGTGGTGGCCCAGGCTTCCTGGCCCCGGTCAGCCTTTGCCTCGAACCTCACTTTGGATTCCGATGGCCGCCGCCCAGCGTTGATGACTTCCAGGCGGACCCCTCCAACGCAGTTGACGATGCCTTTGTCAAGGAGCCCTCTGCTGGAACAGCCTCGACACGGTGCTGGTCATGCCCTTTGTGTCCTTTTCAAAAGGTCGCTAGCGCTGCCCGTCAGCTGACCGTGCAAAAGTACACGCGTAATGTTCGGTGCCGCCCTGGAAGACCCACTGATCACCGAAAGCGTCCCTCTTCTACCTTTGACGTTAAAACGGGATCCATGGCCTCGTGGCAGTGTCCCCATTGCGCCTTTGCCGTGGGAAGTTCTATGCTCAGCAGACTTTTACTGCTATGCGCTGGGTTGGCTTCACTCCTCTGAGTTGGCCGGTCCTTAAGAACCATCATGGACAACATCGTCTCAAACTGCATCGTGTTTGGTGCTGCCAAAGTTGCCAAGTTCGATGCCACAATGTGCCCGAAGCCAAGGCGCATGTTTGTTCCCGTGGCCCCTGCAACTTCGTTGCGCTGCCGCTTTGAATAGAACCGAGAAATACAGCTGTTCAACAACCAGCAGCTCCCTTAGCGCCTGTTGACGAAATGCGCAAGATGCATTTTCCCCAGCCCCCATGCCCGCAACCCTGAAACCTGAAACCCTAAACCCTCAACCCTAAACCCTGAACCCTGAACCCTGAACCCTGAACCCTGAACCCTGAACCCTAAATCCTAAACCGTAAACCGTAAAACGTAAACCCTAAGCCCTAAACCCTAAACCCAAATCTTAAACCCTAAACCCTACACCCTACACCCTAAACCCTAAACCCTAAACCCCAAACCCCAAACCCTAACTTGCTGCTTTTCCGTTTGCCCCGCAGGTCAGACGGCAGATTCAGAGAAAGGAGTGAGAGCGCATCCTCCGACATTGGACCCCTTTGTTGCCGCGCAGGTTGCATGCCAGCAGAATCTTCCCCCCCATGCGACAAAAAAACTGTGCCAGCCATCGGTTTAAGGTTCTGGGTTCTGGGTTCAGGGCCTACCTCTGAGGTGCCAAGCCGAAGGCACCGCTAGAGCATTCAACCCCACTCCACGAGCTTTTGAACCCTACGCCGCAACCCTGCTTTGCAAGATTTGGAGGTGGGGGGTGGGGGATGGGCCGGGATGGGGTCGGGTTGCTCTGTGACTCAAACGTGCCCGTCCAGGCCTTCAGTTCGCAAAACCCGCAAGGGTTTGCCAGGAGTCAGGGTTTTGTTTTAGTTCATACCCCCCGTGCTCTAAAATTAAGGAACGGATCTTCTCTTTCCGAGAGTATATACGTATGTAGGGTAATTTGGGTAGGATTTTCGGGTCGCCTCTAAACCTCCAAGCTCAACTCCAGAGCTGAAAGCAAACTCGCATCTCCCACAGCAGCCTTCTCTGGCCATCACAGCAGCTTCCTCGCGAAAACATCATCCCAAACGTTGTTGGCCCGAAGCCCGAAACCGGACTTCAAGGACTTCAGCCTTTAACCCTTCATGCCAGTTGCCACGCAACATAATCTGCGGCCCCAGGCCGAAGCGCTCGACTCTACCGAAAGCTTTAGAGTTTGCAGTTCAGGGTCTGCCAATTCAGGGAGCAGGGTTTTAGGGGACACCCCCGCACCTCAAGCCCTCACTCTCCACGTTCACAGCAGACCGAACGCATGAGCCACCCGCGGGGCACTCCGTGATGCCTCCATGTACGGTGGCAGCCTCAGTCTTGGGGCAGCTATAATGCACCCTACACCCTCACCCACCCTGATTGGAAGAGCTGTACCCTGAAACAGTCCTAAAGATCCGACCCTGCACCCCCAAGCCGGTAGAATCCTGAACTTCGCCCCAAAAAGCCCTCCCTCAAATCTGCTGACCCCGCCAAGGCAAAAACCTCCAGACCATCCCACCCGGCGTGGCCGCGGTCTCGGGCAACCTCGCGGTGTTGCGTACGGGGCTCCTTGGGGAGCTTTTTAGGGTTTCGGGTTTAGGGTTTAGAGTTTGAGGTTTAGAGTTTAGGGTTTAGGGTTTGGTCCTGTAGCCCACATGACTTAAACCTCTAAACCCCCAAGCCTTCACCGCGATCCCCGAGACCCCTGAACTTAAAGCCAGGACCTGAACCGTCAGTGAAGCCTTGCTCGAAAAACCGAGGCGAAAATCACAAGACGCGATCACAAAACAAGCAGAGTGCTGTTCACAAAACCCGTCCCTGACAAGCCCCATGCCCTTTAAGGGGTTCAGGGTGTAGTCTCGCGATGAACTTTTCAGGTTTGTGATCAGGCTTCAGCGTTTTTTTTTACCATGAGGGGGCTCGGTGCTTTGCGGTCTGGCCTCACGCTCCAGTTTACATTTTCGTTATTCGGGCACCCCCGAATACCCAAACCCTCAGTTCCAAACCCGAAACCCCGAACAGCCCCTCCCCCCTAAATCCTAAACCCTAATCCCGAAACCCTAAACCCTAAACCCTAAGCCCTAAACCCTAAACCTTAAACCCCAAACCCTAAACCCTAAACCCTGAACCCTCCTCCCCCCCAGGATGGCAAGGCTCGGCTGGAGGCCGTCCGCCAGCGCGTCAACGGCAAGGAGTGGGGGAAGTTGAAAGGGTGTTAGCGTTTGGGGTTTAGGGTTTAGGGTTTAGGGTTTGGGGTTTAGGGTTTGGGGTTTAGGGTTTGGGGTTTAGGGCAGGCTGCAGCTTGGGGTTTGGGGTTTGCCTTGATAGCCTGCACTGAAAGGTCCGAAGCCCAAACCCTAACATTCAGAACTCGCGCGTGGAAGGTTTCCGGAGCTCACACCTCTCGGGACCCCAAAGCCACCTAAAACCCCACACCAAACACCCAAAAACCCCCCCAAGAGGGGTGAGGCGGCCTGGGGCACCCGTCGCCTAAACCGCAGGAGGGACCCAAGCCGGGCTCTGCGGAGGCAAGAAGGGCCGGGGGTGAGAGAGAGGGTTTAGGGCCGCAGCTTATAGGGTTTTGAGGGTTGAGGTTCAGGGCTACCCCAAACCCTCAACCAGGGGTCGGAGGTCGCAGTTGGGATTTTCAGGTTTCGGAAGGATGGGTCCAGGGGCCCAGATCCTTGCAGCAGGATAAGATCAGCTACATGCGCAGCGACCACATGTTGGTGCGCTTTCTCATCGCCAGACAGCCCCGCCCTCAATGTCACACACCAGCGTGTCGTCGCTGGAGCTCCCTCTTGATCCTCGCCGACTCGCTTAGTTGCTGACACCAAAGCGCCGGCTCCGGCGACGTCAGGTGGGACGTTGAGAAGGCGGTCTCCATGCTCGAAGGCCACTACAGGCAGGGGTGCAACTTGCAGTTTGGGGCTTTGGGGGGGAAATTCTCAAGTGGCCCAGGAGTGTTCAAAAACAACCTCAGCTCTAAATCGGCCCAGACGCGCCAGACCCCACGGCCCAAGAGTGTCGGGGGTTCAGAGCTTTATTGGGCGGGGGTTTTGGGGGTTTTGGGGATGGAATCTGGGTCGGGGTGGGAGTTGCTAAGTCGCAAGCCCCGAAACCCCAAAACCCCAAAACAAACGCCCAACATCTCAACTAAACGTCCCAAAGCCCCGAAACACAAAAGCGTGTCCGGGCCTGTCCAGCAGGTGGCTGGCTGAGACCAACATGGAGACGCTGCTCAAGGACCCCTTTCCGGAGGAGGCGGGGGTTTAGGGTCGCAGGGTTTTGGGGCTTGTTGGGTTATTTCCCGAAAGTGTTTGCAAAGTTTTTTCAAGGACTGCATTGTTGATGCTTGCTTCTAGATGCACACTGCGCGAAAAGTGGTTTATCCGCAGCATGCTGGAAAGCTCGGAGGTCAGACACGTGTGCGCGGCGCGTTGTCATGCGCAACTGTTATCGTTCTTGGACAAGCACAGAATCGTCGTGTCAACAGGCCAACACTCACGACAATAACTAGGAGTCAGTTGCTCAGATTGTGCATCTCCGTGTCAGAGCTGTGCTCGTCCGTGCTTGTTTTGCGCTCGGAAGCTGTGCTTTGCTGATTTTCGCCAGTGGCCATGGATTATCAGTTCCAAACTTCACATGCCGTGGCAGTAAGGATGGGCAGCGTTGTCAAGTCTTCGCTTTATCTGCTCTAGATGTCCTGTACATAGGTACATAGCCATAGGCTTTTCGCGCGCGCGCGCGTGCGCCCACCCTTTCAGGGCCTCCAAGGGCCCATGGATGACTGTGGACTTGGCTCTGCGCAGCACGTCAACAAACAGGTCCTCCCGGACCAAGGTCGCCTGCCCAGCGAACCCCAAACTGTCATCTAGCAAGGCTCTGAACCCTCACCCCAAAACCCTACAGCCCCCTGAACCGAAACATACAACACAACCCCCAGAGTTCCAGGTTCACATCAAGCGCTACTACCCGCAGGCCCCTGTTTTCGGGAATCGGTGAGTGGAGGGTCTTGGGGGCTTGCGGGCTCATGGGCGGCTCAAAACCTTCAAACCCTCGAGCCTTAAGACAACTCGAAAGGACGCCCCCTAAAACAACCCGAGCCCTAGAAGTCTTCAAACCTAAATCTTCAACTCCTACACCCAAAGCCTACACCACTGCCTCTCCACGGGCCTTGCCAGGGATTTGGGGTTTTGGGGCTTGAGGGGCTAGTGCCAAAGCCTTAAATCAAGATGCGGCGACCATGACAAGCTGGGTGCCAAGTTGGAATGGCTTTTCATGTCCCCTACCCTCGCGCTTGGATACTTCTGGGGAGTCTGCTTTGGGTGAAGCTTAAAGTTGAGGCCTTTCCTGTACCAGCTTCACTGGGATTAGGCTCTGAGACCCTCGGAAGCAGGACATCCTTCTTCATCGGCGGTTTAGGGTTTAGGGTTTAGGGTTTAGGGTTTATTAGGGTTTAGGGTTTAGGGTTTAGGGTTTAGGGTTTAGGGTTTAGGGTTACGATCTAGTTCGGCCAAGCACCAACCCTGACGGAGCAGCGACTCCTCAAGCGCTCGGCAAAAGATGCAGGGACCATGGTGCGAAGACTAAACTCGTTGTTTTTCCAGCAGCCAGCGTCGTTGTAGTATTGCAGTAAACGTACAAAATCGTGCAAATCTGCAGTAGAGATCAGTTTAGTCGATACTCTGGATACATAGTTCCGTCTCCCTGAAGTTTGGTTCCGTGGGAGGCATACCACGGCACGGACAAGCTGGGCCGTGCGGGGGCCTGGTCTCTTTAGAGCCCACCCCTCCTCTTGCGCAAAGAGCTGTCAGATAGGTCAGTCTAGTCGCCCGCAGCCGGCTTGGGGCATAGGGTTTAGGGTTTAGGGTGGCCTAGGGCTCGTTGATTTTAAGCATTGTCGCCCACACGCGTGCGCGCGCACGCGCCTGACCCCTGGTTTCTGCTCTGCATGCTCTGCTGCAACAAGCCCTTGTCGCTTTCCCATGCCAACCCCGCTGATGCTGCTGATGCGCTGCGGTTTTTGGGGAGGACACACTGTAGATACTGTACCGTGTGACAGGGTACCAGAAGCCTTTCGGCTTCACCAATGCATGTCCGCCAAAAACCCAGACCTTGCTCCAGGTCCTTTGTACATTGAGCGGCCCGGCCACATCGACATGCCGCGCTTGCTGCAGGCAGTTTGGGGCCAGTATGAGGTGCCATCCAGCACAGGTGGAGCCATGAATCCTGGGTACCATGGCGGCTACACACCGTCGCCAATCATGATTCCGAGAATGTTGCGGGCTGCTTACCTCAGTGTTCGAGAATTGAGGGGCTGGGGGGTTGAGGGCTCAGACTTGCTCTGGTGACGATGTTCGGTTTCAACCTGCCTGCGCAGGCAACGTCCTGTGAAAGGATTCTTCAGCACGGAGCTCGGTCTTTCGATATGCCTGTTAGTGTGTTCTAGCCAACCGTCCGGAAGCCTGCGCCCTTAGCATCCCGTTTCCTATGCAAGAATCTCGCCATCATCCCAAAATTCTCCGAAACGACGACAAACCACGACCCCCGCAACTCTCTGAGAGCCCCAGGACCGCTTAAGTCGCCCCAGCTAGGTACGTCTACGCGCAGACGGAGCTGCAAATACGTCGTCGGCTGCCGGTGCGGCTCTTTCAGTGCATTTCTGCAGCCTTCATCTGTTTCTGGGGTGGGCTGGGCTGGGCTGGGGTGGGTGTGGAGGTGCCTCTTTACTGTTTACTGTTTTGCTGTCGAAGCTACTCAAAAGATTGCCAGCACCCTCGCCCTCAGCCCTTCTGACTATATGACTGTTTATAGTGACCACACTCCAGCCGAAACAGCACCTACACCCAGCAAGCTTGTGGCTTTCAGCCATAAGGTCTCCTGCTACTGAGTGGCCTTTACTGGAAATTCAGAAAACCAGACTCTTGAAGCCGAAGCATGAAGCCCGAAGCCTTCAACCCAAGCACTGCAAAACCTGAAGCCCAAACCCCCAGGCCCCTAAAGCCCCCTAAAAGCCCCTAAAAGCCAGCCCCTAAACCCTCCTAAAGCCCCCTAGAGCCCCCTAAGCCCTCCCTAAAGCCCCCTAAAGCTGTGGGGGGAAGCTCAAGGCCTGCTCCCTCGTTCGTGGAGAAGTGGTTGACAAGCCGGCGCCTCGGAGGGCTGCGCTTGAGGTGGGCCCAGGGCTTCCCGGAAGCCCTCAAACCCTAATATCCCTAAAAACCCTAAAACCCTAAAAACATCGAAAAACCCTAAACCCTCAAAACCTTAAAAACCCTCACACCCTCAACCCTAAAGCCTACAACCCTAAAACCCCTCAAACGCTAATGTCCCTAAGAGCCCTGAAGGGAGGGGGGGACTTTAGAATCCTAAACCCTAAACCCTAAACCCTAAACCCTAAACCCTAAACCCTAAACCCTAAACCCTAAACCCTAAACCCTAAACCCTAAACCCTAAACCCTAAACCCTTGAGGTCCTTGAACATCATGGACTTGGAGGGCCTCGGCTTCTCAATTGCCCCGGGCCCGGGGGGTGCCCTGTTGAGGGGGGTTTAGGGTTTAGGGTTTAGGGTTTAGGGTTTAGGGTTTAGGGTTTAGGGTTTAGGGTTTAGGGTTTAGGGTTTAGGGTTTAGGGTTTAGGGTTTAGGGTTTAGGGTTTAGGGTTTAGGGTTTAGGGTTTAGGTTCACAGTTGAGGGTTTCAGGCTTGCGGGGTTTAGGGTTGAGGGTTCAGGGTTGAGGGTTTCAGGCTTGGGGGGTTTAGGGGCTTACGGCTTGGGGGGCTTCGGGGTTTAGGGGTTAAGGGGTTTAGGGGTTTAGGGTTTTAGGCTCCATCCAGAGCCAATGTGAGAACCCTGATAGCCTCGCCTGCAGAGGTCACGCACACGACTGCGCGGAAGGTGGTCAAGGACATTCCTACCCCAAACCCGTATTTCACCCTATAGGAGGAGCTTTCCGCCCTCACCTGCTCCCGAGGTCGTAGGCCTAGGCAGAAAACCAAGAACTTGTCGCTTCGTCACCAACTTCGGATGCAGGACGTGGTCGCCATGTTGCAGAACCATTATCCCGAGTGCAGCGGAAGGACGCGCGAGCTCATGGGGCTCAGGTCTTCGGATTTGGATTTGGGGTTCTAGGGTGTAGGGGTTTGTTTGGGGTTTAGGGTTCAGGGGTTTACGGCTTGAGCGCAAAGGTAGCTCGTTTCTGGGTCTGGGGTGCGCTAGCTTGGGCTCCGGGAATCTCGGAGGCTTCTGGCTTTTTGCATGAGGTTTTGTAACGGACCCATGATGCTTGTGCATAGCATGTGTTGAGTTTGGGTGGCCATGCATCATTTCCCATGCTGTCCTTGCCATTTTGGCTAGAAGTGGTAAGTCATCTCTTGCGCCTTCGGCGTGGCCTTCAGATGTGGACTTGGCTCCCCCACCCTTCTGTCGCACAAGATTGTGAAGCCATCGACACCAGGGATGCTCGATCTGCGGGATGGGGGGTTCGACTCGCCGTTGGTCGTGTCAGTGCATGTGCAGGCGCGCGTGCGGGCGCACACGTGTGTGCTGCACGCGGCCCTAGAGGGTGGCCTTGAGTACCATTTCTGAAGGCTTGGAGAAGACAATGCGTTTCTGTCTTGGAAAGTATTTGCTAAGATCGCGCGTTGCCGTTGTCAGGTCTCGAGATTCCTCAAAGATAGGCTTTTGTAAATTTGAACATTACCCTTTTCTTGTACGCGGAGAACCAAAATGCCACAAAACAACAACAGACGCAATCCTGGAAAGCATCTTTCCCGGAGGGTCTGGCTCCCCAAAGACTCTCAAATATTGAATGTGTTGTTTCGTTTTGTTCTGCTGATACTTGTCGACGAAGCTTGTGCATTGCATCCTTCGTGCGCGGAAGGAAAAATACAAGTTTAAAGCTGATAGTCAGCGACGCTGAAAAGTTTTAGTCTGAGTGGTTACATGTATCGTTGCGTAGTTGTACTGTATGTTATAGCTTCATGTAAACGTATCTTATTTGATACACGGATATTCGCACGCGTATCTGTATGAGCATGGGGCAGGTCAAAGGGCAAAATGGTGTAAATTGAACTGAGACGTCACATTGCACTTCTTGTTCGTGCAGGTCCGCAAACATGAGGACAACATGAGGGCGCGCAAGCACAAAAACCTTGTATTGAATAATATAGGATTCTTTTTCATAATCCCACAAGTTAAGGCCATGGGTCTTATAACTTTTTGGGCATGAAGGTCCTATTTAAGCTTTGGTTGTTTTCGATCGTTTGTATGTCGAATGAATACAAAGATTGAAAGTTACATAATGGGCTTGAACTTGAACTTAACTTGGTTCATCTTGGTACCCTAGTAGCTTGTTATGAGCAAATATGAGGATCCCCATGAAGCTCACTGGGGTTCTCAACGGTGCTTAAAGGCCCTAAGAGTGAAACGAGGATGATCATCATCAACGCGCCGCGGGTTTTCGGCATCGCCTGGTCGTTCGCAACTGGACTCGGTTGGCGGCGAATTCTGAGTTTCTTGCGCTTGGGTCTACCTAGACCTCTGACTTACCCATCATCACAGCTGCTTCCGCTGCCTTTGCTTCAGTGTCCCTAGCAGACGCCATGGGACATGTTGGGGGTCCACATAAGGTTTCGGGTTCAGGGCTTGAGCTTTCAAATTTCCTTTGGGGGGCCTTTGGGGGGGTCCTTTGCTTTGAGGGTTTGACCCTACTAGTAGCCCAAACAAAACCTTTCGGCTGGGGGACGCCAGGTTGGTGTCCAAAAAGTCTGAGCCGCAAGGTGCATTTAAGGTCTTGGGCTTTTCGTTGCAGCTCAGGCAGGGGTTTGGGGCTACGGGATGTTTAAGGAGGATTTAAGGGATTTAAGGGTATTTAAGGGCATTTAGGGCACTAAGGGTATTTACGGGCATTTAAGGGTATTTAAGGGTATTTGGGGGTATTTGCGGGTTTTTAAGGGTATTTAAGGGTATTTGAGGGGTATTTGAGGGTTTCAGGTGTTTTGGGCTTTTGGGAACTGCTGCGAAGGTAAAGCCGCAGCTGGATGCGAAGACCGTCGAGAAGATCTCGATTTTCGGCAGTGATCAGCGGGAGGCGCCAGCGAGAGAGAGCCCCACACGCCGATTCAGGGCTTATTTTCCAGACTTCCATAGCGACAGTCCCCAAAAGTCCCCATCCCAAAACCCCCAAACCGCAGAGGCTGTTGCAACGCTTCCTTATTACGGCAGCCTATGCGTGCCCTGCACTAGCCACCCCTACCCCACAATGGCATAATGACCTTTAAGTAGGCCTTATAAGTAGGCCTTATTTGGGTCCCATTTTGGGTAGGGCGGTGGTTGTTAGGGTGGGGGGTTAGCATGGGGCCCGAATGGACGCCAATAACGCTGGCCCAAAACCCAAATCCTGCTCTCGAACCTTGGTTTCTCACCCTCAAGCCCAACACTCCAAAACCACATAGATCCAACCTCTCGGCCAACTTTTAAACGGGGTTAGGATCTAGCACTTCCACAATCCCTAACGTCCTATAACTCATCCTCCCAGTCTCCCTTTTGAAACTACCTTCCTAGAGGTTTTTAGCGGGTTTAGAGTTTAGGGTTTAGGGTTTAGGGCTTAGCGTTTTAGAAGTTACGGTGCAGAGTTTAGGCCCCCAGAGCCAGGCGTACGTGCAGTGCCTCCTGGACCTGGTCGACGCGGACCAGCTGCTTGGGCCCCCGGATGGGCTGGGCATACCTACTTGGAGGTTCATGGGCAGTTTAGGGGTTTAGGGTTTCGGGTTTAGGGTTTGGGGTTTAGGGTTTAGGGCTGCTTGGAGGTTCATGGGCACTTATAAGTAGGGGAACTATGGTTGCAACCTTACTTAGGGTACTTATAACCCTACTTGTAAGTACCCATGAACCTCCAAGTAAGCCTGAAGAGGCTCTATCTGTGGGTTGTCCCAAGTAGGTCCTGTGGGGGGCTGTTGAGATTGGAATTCTTTAAGAAGTGTAATGTGCCTCGAAGTCAGAGGGCGCCAGGAGGCGCCTTAGTTTAGAATCCCCTCAGGGGTGAGTTAGGAGACTCAACCCGAAACGAAAAGCCCCGGATTAGAAGGGCCTTCCATATGCAGGACATTGGACTCTCTCAGCAGAGTCTTGCGGTCATGTGGGTTCCAAGCCCAAACAAAGCATTCAAAAGCCCGAACCCAGAAGCAAGACCCTCACCAGCCTTGGGTCGGCCAGGGAACCGAAGCTTACCCAAGCCCAGCCTTTTAACGACGAGTTTTCTTGCAAGGCCTGCGATGTACGGCGGAAGGTGCATGTGTGATGGTCGGGTTGGGGCCTGAGGGGGGAGAGCCCGGGCTTGCTGCTGCCTGGGGAGGTTGAGGACCTTGCCAGCTTCCTCAAACCCTAAACCCTTCGCAGGTGTGGGGGTGGGGGGGGGCAAGTGTCGGGCTTTGAGTTCCCCACCCTTTGAAGGCTGAGAGCGTCGCTGCTGCTCAGGACAAGCTGTCCTGCATGCGCGCCGTGAAGGGGCCGTGGGCGGACCCCGAGGTCCGCCAACCTTTCGTGGGTTGGACGTTGGCTGTGCATCATCCCGTCCTGTAGCACCAAAACCCTAAAACACTTAACCCAAACACCCGGCCCTAAACCCCCCAAAGAAAGTAAAACCTGAAGCCCAAACCCCAGCATGGAGTCTGTAGGAATGGGGCCTGGGGCTCCTGTGTCTCTGCATAGATGTACAGGTCTAAGGGCAACTCCCAGACCCGAAAATTCAATACTATGTCATCTTATGCGCCCCAAAGACTCACAGGCTTCAGGGTTTTGAAGGACCAGGCCAGGGGGAGCAAGGTGTGTGAGGATCACTTCAAGTGAGCCGCTGTTGCTGGGCGCACACGCGAGGTGCTCAAAATCTTGGAGGAGCATCCGCTGGATGAGGCCGAGAGACATCTTTGACTGTGACTGTGGGACCCCGACCCGAACTAGCCCCTACGTTCGGGGGCAATGAGTATGAGGGGTGGGGGGGGGGGCGGGACACAGGATCCCAAAATTGAACTCAAGCTCGACGGGCGTATAGTGCTTGTGGGGTTCTTGTCTTCGGACTTGAGGATCCTGCCTTGTTTCAGCATGAGTTTTTGGGTGCACGGTGGGCGGGGGTTTCCTTGAAGATCTCAGCCCTGAGCCCTGAACTTGACAGCAGGTCCTCACTCCCGAAGGCGCCACGCTGCTCAAGAAGTCGCGTGAGGCGCGGGGCATGGTTTTGTCTTCGCGGCTGTAGGGGTTGGGTACCTTGGATTGAAACAGCACTCCTCGTGGAGAGATGGTGCATATGTGACCCTGGTATGTCAGTCGGTGAAATGCTGGGGCCCTGATCGATGAGGCATCAAAGCATTCACGCTCCCCTATTGCTTTCATACAAGCTGCGAAGAATTCTCCGACCCAGTCAACCCCCCCATTTGATGGGCATCTTGGCCTAGGAGTTTGAGGCAGTCGTTTTGGGATGCACCATTTTTTCCGCAATGGTCTGCATTGGGATCCGAAACCCTAAACCCAAGATGTGGCGGTGTGAGTGGTGTGACCTGGCAAGCTGTTGCACGGCCAGCTTGGTTCAGCACCCGGCAGCAACCTTCCTGTAGAGCGCTAGAAGCATCACCTTTAAGCTCCAAAAGAATCACCGCTGGCTTGAAACGTTCCTGAAAAACTCGCTGGTGGCTCAAGCATTCGGGCTTACACCTCTGACGTTCTTTTGCCTTGTACAGTGAGCAGCTGTGACCATGCCGATTCAGAAGGTGCATGCGCGCCAGATCTTCGATTCCCGTGGCAACCCAACCATAGAGGTGGAGGTGACCACCGAGGCCGGCACCTTTCGCGCGGCTGTGCCCAGCGGAGCCTCCACCGGCGAGAATGAGGCCTGTGAGCTTCGCGACGGGGGCAAGGACTACATGGGCAAAGGCGTCTCCAAGGCGGTGGACAACGTGAAGTCGAAGATCGCACCCGCGCTTCTTGGAAAGGACCCAACGGATCAGCAGGGCATCGACAAGATCATGATCGACCTGGACGGCACAGAGAACAAGACCAACCTCGGAGCGAACGCCATCCTGGGTGTCTCGATGGCCTGCTGCCGGGCCGGTGCTGCACAGAAGGGCCTGCCGCTCTACAAGCACATCAACGAGATCGCCGGGAAGCCTCTGATGTGCATGCCCGTGCCGTGCTTCAACGTGATCAACGGGGGTGTTCATGCCGGCAACTTCCTGGCCTTCCAGGAGTTCTTCCTCATCCCGGTGGGCGCCGAGACTTTTGCCGAGGCCATGAAGCTGGGCTCAGAGACCTACCACAACCTGAAACTAGGTAGGCCGTTGGTACGCTTTATCTTTTCCCTTAGTTAGTTTAAGAGGATCCTATTCAGGAATGCTTTTCTTACAAAGTAACCAACAAAGAAAAAGTGCCCTTATGATAGCATGGTTTCTGGGCTACCGAGGAAAGGAATCATCAAGAAGAAGTATGGGCTGGACTCCACCGCGGTGGGCGACGAGGGGGGCTTCGCCCCGGCCGTGGCCGACCCGGAAGAGGGCCTCAAGCTCCTCTTGGAAGCGATCCGCCAGGCGGGCCATGAAGGCAGGATCCTGATAGGCTCGGACCCGGCCTCCTCGGAGTTCTGGAAGGGTGCCGAGCAGAAGTACGACATGGACTTCAAGAGCACCAGCCCGAAGCCGGAGAGCATGAAGACCAGGGAGGAGATGGTGGCCACCTACAAGCGCTTCTGCGACACCTACCCCATCGCGCTGCTGGAGGACCCCTTTGCCGAGGAGGACTTCGAAGGCCACGCGCAGCTCACGGCGCTCGTGGGCGACAAGGTGGAGATTGTTGGAGACGACATCTACTGCACCAATGTCAAGCGTGTGCAGATGGGCCTGGACAAGAAGGCCACCAATGCCATGCTCCTCAAGGTCAACCAGATTGGCAGTGTCTGGGAGTCGATCGCCGCATGGAAGCTCTGCCGGGAGAACCAGTGGGGAGTCTTTGTGTCGCACCGCTCGGGCGAGACCGAGGACACCTTCATTGCTGACCTCACCGTGGGACTCGGCACTGGCCACCTGAAGACCGGCGCGCCCTGCAGGAGCGAGCGCCTTGCGAAGTACAACCAGCTGCTGCGCATCGAGGAGGAGTCGTCCCTGCCATACTGCGGGGGCCACTTCCGGGCCCCCTGGGCCATGCCCGCCTAGGGGCCCAAGGTTTGGTAAGGTCAGTGAGAGCTTTCGACACTTGTCTGTGGACCATTCTCGAAGGCTCGAAAGAGCGATGAAGTAGAGTTCACGAACTTCAGTCTGGTTGGCTTGGCCAAGCGATACTTGGGCAAGGGGCCTGCTAACTTTTTTAACGGATTGCCACAGATCGCAGTAGACCGACTGCAAAGATGAATCGATTCTAGATCCGCCTGGAACCACTAAGGAGTGGATCCAGTCGCTCCCCACATGGCATTTGTACAGGACTCCCGGTGCCTGGATCTGTACAGCTTTCCAGGAACTCTGGAGCGACTTGAGCCCAGACTTGCTCGAGGCTTGGGGACTTAGCTGAGAAGAAGAAGCCGCGCGCCTTCCCAGACCCCTGGGAGGATCCAAGAAGTAGAAGGACCAAGTAGTACCCAATACTACTATTGGGTCATTCTTCGGAACCCTGAAAGGGATCTACTTTTTTGGATCCTCCCAGGGGTCTGGGTTGCTGATCTGCCAGTGCGAGGGCTTACGGGCGCCTGCGTATCCGGAACTTTGAGAATGCTCGGCCGTTCAGGGAAGAGCTGTCTCCCCAACATCCATGCCAAGAGAATCCCCAAACCCCTATAATGCCTTAACCCCTGGGCAAACCCTAAAAACACCCTGGGCAAACCCTGGAGAACCCTTGAACCCAGAACCCCGTGAACCCTGATTTTGTGCAGCAGGCGGTTGCCACGGTCGCCTCGGAGCCCTCTGCGGCGTCAGGCCACGGCGCCTGGTGGTGCCCGGGGGGGCTTCGAAGTTTTCTGGGGGCTTCAGGGGGGTTGTTGAAGGGCTTTAGGGTTCTTTAGGGACGCTGACGTAGGTAAATAAGTGGAGGAGCCCTAAAACCTAAACTCTGTGGCTTTATGTAGAGAAGGATGTGTCCTCCTCAGCTGTCTATCTTCTCCAAGATGACTGGGCTAGAGGTTTTGAGGTCGTACTGCAGCAGTTCATGGTGTCTTGGACAGGAGGGACCAGGGACTGTACTTCAGAGTTCCGGGTTTTGGGGGCTTAGGGGCTTTGGGGGTTTACAGGGTTCGAAGGGGTGAGCATAGAGCGGCCAGCAGGTTTTAGCATGTCTAGGGCTTGGGGCTTGGAGGGAAAAGAGAAAGCTTATGCCCTTTGCAGCCAAAGCTCCAGAACTGGGCGCTTTCCGAATGCTTTTACCTCCCTGCCACAAGGGGGGCCCACATCTGTCGAAGGCCCCTCCCTGACCTTCGATAGGCCGATAGGTTTGGGGGTCGGGGAGCTTCAAGCGTTCGCGCAGGTCATGCGGAGGAAGCGGAGGCACGTGGGCCGCATCGCTGCAGAAGTTGAAGTGCACCCGACAGACCCCTCTCCAGCTCATGAGCTCCAGAACCCTAAACCCTAAACCCTAAACCCTAAACCCTAAACCCTAAACCCTAAACCCTAAACCCTAAACCCGAAACCCTAAACCCCTTAAACCCTAAACCCCTTAAACCCTAAACCCCTTAAACCCTAAACTAAACCCTAAACCCTAAACCCTAAACCCCAAACCCCAAACCCCAAACCCCAAACCCTAAAGCCTAAACCCTAAACCCTAAGAATCAGCGATGGCAGGCTGAAGAGCAGGAAGTACCTGCCGATCTCATTTCAGAGTTCAGAACCAGGCCAGGACATAGCCCCCAAGAGACTGAAGGGGATCTTCTCAGGGCCAGTTTGGGGGCAAACTCGGAAGTAGGACGAAGGGTCCCTACTTGGAGGTTCACAGGTAGGGTTATAAGTATGGTAACTGTACTTATAACATCTTCTAACCTTATTTAGGGTACTCATAGCCCCTACTTTTAACTACCCACGAACCTCCAAGTAAGGGCTCCTTCCTGGAATCCCTTCAGCATAGGCACCCGGGAGCCTCGTAATCGGGCCTCAGGCCTCCGAAATCCTCCGAAGACATCAGCCCTGAACCCAAGAGCCCTGACCCCCAAAAAAACCCCTCAGAAACCCCCTTGTTGTTTGTTCCTTTGGGGAACCCGGAGGCCTAGATCCTGCTGAGCCTGAGTCCGCTGGTGAGGTCTGCCGTGGTCCTGCCCGAGCTCGCCGAGGCGGAATTCGTCGAGGCTGCGCGGAATTACGGGTCGAGACGCTTGCAGTAGGGATTCAGGAGTTTAGATGCGCTCAGCCCTGGCACGTTTTCTTGGGCGGTAACATGAAAAGTGCCAGTGGAAATCTCCACCTCCTACGCAAGGAGGATCGGATCCCTCCCACAACTCCTTTGTACCCCAAATATAATAGAATCCCCTCAAAAGGGACCCCCAAAAAGGGTACCCCACATGCCGAGAGGATTTCAGGGACCTTAAGCCCAAGCCCCGAGCTTCTGCCCGAGGCTGAGCGAAAAGTTGCTGTGATCATGGATGAGTATAACGACCTGGACGAGGCCGCAGAGCGAAACAGACGAAGCCCCCAAAAGCCCGAAGTCCTACTAGCAAGAATATTAATGATAGTAGTCGTAGTAGTGGTAGTGGTAGTGGTAGTGGTAGTAGAAGTAGTAGTAGTAGTAGTAGTAGTAGTAGTAGTAGTAGTAGTAGTAGTAGTAGTAGTAGTAGTAGTAGTAGTAGTAGTAGTAGTAGTAGTAGTAGTAGTAGTGGTAGTAGTCACATAGAGACATGAACAACGCCGCACAAAGTGTCAATGCTGTGCTACCCTGCTCGGCCTTTACAGGCGGAGGGGTATGGGTACATGATCCAAAAGGCAACTATACGTGTATGGATGGTACCATGCGGGGCACTGTGTTGAATCTCACACTGCCGGGAGTCACTTTTGACCCTCAACAATGGCACGTAACACGCCCCTGGACGGGAGATCGCATCACGATTGCAATCTTCACGGTCAGGGCCGTGGATGAGCTCATCCCTGCACATGTCGATACGCTTCGGAGACTGGAGTTTGCACTACCTGCATCACCTACATCACCTGCACCACATGTACCACCTGCAACAAACCTTGATAGTGAGTGAAAGGCCAGTGTGCCATCTTTGGCCACTCTAGACCGTCAGTGTGCCCTGACTGGGCCACTTGTCCATAGACCATGCCGTCTAGTGTATAGCACCTCCACGTCCTGTACATACTACGTGACGATGCTTCAACTACTGGCCGAGACGCTGCATCCGATACTGTTTGCCCACTGCCCCGGCAATTCATGCTGAAGCAGTTTTTGTCTGTGCCACTGTGCACCAGTCTCTTGACTGGTTGAGTAGGACGCAAGTTTGCAGCTATTCGTAGCGGGACTTGCCCATTATGGTTCTAGTGCTCATGAAGCACCGGTGCAAAGCACTGCCATGTACCTGACGCCAAGCTGAGTGACCGGCTGCGATTAGAATGAAAAAAATAGTAGTAGTAGTAGTAGTAGTAGTAGTAGTAGTAGTAGTAGTAGTAGTAGTAGTAGTAGTAGTAGTAGGAGGAGAAGTAGTAGAAGAAGTAGTAGTAGTAGTAGTAGTGTAGTAGTGGTGTAGTAGTAGTTGTAGACTGCTACTACCAGTAATCATAGTCATCATAGTCAGAGTAGTATACTAGTAATACGAGTAATGATAGTAAAACGTAATCATGAGAAGAAGAGTACGGCCCTGCTCTCCCTAAGCCTCGTACTAGTCTGGAAGCTCTGAATGTCTAGGGCAGCCCTTTGGCCAGCGGTCGGTTTCCTCACGTTGCGCGAGTTCCGGGGACCGCAGCAGCATGAGCGAAGCCTTGAACTATTAGAGAGTTTTTTAAGGTGCCCAGGGTGTGGGCTTCCGAAACGGTAAACCTTAAACCCTAAACCCTAAACCCTAAACCCTAAACCCTAAACCCTAAACCCTAAACGCTAAACGCTAAACGCTAAACCCCAAACCCTAAACCCTAAACCCTAAACCCTAAACCCTAAACCCTAAAAACCCCTAAACCCCTAAACCCCTAAACCCCTAAACCCCTAAACCCCTAAACCCCTAAACCCCTAAACCCCTAAACCCCTAAACCCTAAACCCTAAACCCCCGATGCCGAGTCTCCGATCTCAAGCCACGAGGTGCACATGAAGACCTTGACAAATTGGGTGGCCGAGTTCAACTCTCTGGTGCAGGCGCCGCCCTCGCTGGCACATGGGCGGAAGGTTCCAAACGAGGGCCTCCTCAATTGTAGGCACTCTTTCAGAGCCAGGTTCCCTATAGACAGGCCCCCCTCAAAGGTGCAGTAGCTGTTAACAATCAGAGCGATGCTTGTGGTTATCACCATCGGTGCGGCCTTTTGCTGTAAGCGTGGTGAGGGACTGGCAAGGATGTTAAAGCCCCATCAACCAACTGTTGCTCGAGTTTTCAAGTGTCGCCGTGCAGGCGCCTTAAACCCTCCCCCAATTAAAACCCAGTGCCCGAATCCTCCATCCGCCCTACACTGTTACACTCGAGCACTGGCAGGAGATTGGCCGGCCCGTGCTTGAGCGGGCGCAAGGCTACTACGACACCCGGGCCATCTGGCAGCAGGCGATTCAGGACCGCGTTGCCTGCAAGATCCCACCCGAGGGTCTGAGGGTGTTTTTGGCTTTTGTATTTGGTTTATGGTTGTTTTTTGTAGCCGCACGAGGGGAGGGGGCGGGGGGGCGAGGGAGCAGAATTTCATGCAGTCGAAACTCCAACATGCAAAAGTTTCTTGGCATTTACAGCATTTTGTGTGTCTGGCTGACGCGGTGTGAGCACAATCTGGCAGATGCATCCAGAAAATCTCAACGCTGCTTCGCTGCTTTGTATGTCAGATTCAGATCACGATGCACATGGCAGCATTCATGCTTCCACAAGAAGACTTGCTCGCAAAGCACCTTGCAAGAACTGCTGCGAATGCGTGCAGACTCGGCGCCCTAATTCATCAGCCGCCCGCCCGCATACAGCCGACTCGCCCCACCCTAGAGCCTTAAATTCGAAATGCTGACAGGCGTCATTCCCTCTGCCCCATATCGGGCAGGACTTTGCCTCGCAGCAGGGGGAGCTGGATCGGGTGAACGCGGACCTGGAGGCATGGGTTGTTGGTTAGTGTTTGTAGGGTTCAGGGTGAGGAGTTCCACGGAGCTTGATGAACGCCTAGAGGGCTGCAAGGTGACACACCTGCGCTTCGCGGAAAATTTGTTGTTGCCCTAAACCTGTTTTGGCATGAGCCTTGGAGCTGTAGCCAAATACAGTCAGAGCTACTGATGCCTCGGGCTCTGGGAGATTCGGGTGTCGGAGGGGCTGAGGGTTGAGGGCTTTAAGACCTTTAGGTTTTTGAAGGTTTCGGGTTTAGGTTGGCTCAGGTGATCGTCCGACTGTGAGGTTAGGAGGGGGGGAGACCTAAACCCGAACACTCCCAGACTGCACCCCCCTGGAGCCCCCTGCTCCGGAACAAAAACACGCACAGAGCTGAAACTAAGCAAGCAATCTCTGAAGCACTTTGAGGGTTTAGGGCAGCTCGTTTCGGGCGGGGCACGGAGTTTCCTGGCTGGAGTTTCCTGGCTGGAGGCCGCAGTGAAGAACCTGGCGAAAGCAGAGGCAGGATGCTGCGCGAGCTTAGGAGTTTAGGGTCACAGGAGGTACCCTAAACCCTAAACCCTAAAGTTTCTAAAGTTTAGGCCTCAGGGTTTCGCCAGCATGAGGAGTTTCCGAGTTGCTGGGATTGCCCCGAACCCCCAAACCCTGAACCCCTAAACCCAGGAACCCCGACTGAGCAATGGGTAGTGGATTGGAGTACTGGGTAATGGTGGGAAAGGTGGAAAAAGCGGGGCCTAGACCTGGACCCAGGAAGAATGGGCTTGCAGAATACCAAACCAAAAAGCCCCAAACCCGAATACCCCAAACCCTGGTACCCCAAACCCTGAACCCAAACCAGTTGCTGGTTGCACTGAGCCCCACAAGGCGGCGTTTGAAGCCTTCCTCCGGGGCAGCGACGCTTTGTCGGACCAGCAATGGGAAGAGCTCGCGCCCGCCAAGGCCGAGAGCGAGGGAATACAAGGGCCCAATACACTAGGGTTGAGGGTTTAGGGTATGGGGGAAGACGTACTTCAGAGAGTTCTCAAGAGGAGAAGATTGGACGCTTTAGGGCTCAAGGCCTTAGTGACTTAGTGTGCCAAAGCTTTGTGGCCGAGGGATGTCGAAACTGTGCTTCCCCTTTTGAAACCTTCATCTTGCTGGACCCGCTTGCAACAAAAGGGGCCTGGCAAGAAGGGACCCTACCTTAAAAGGACCCCAGAACCCGAAACCCTAAGCCCCGCGACCCTAAAAATCCTAAGCCCTTGGCGTCGGCAGGTCGGCGAGGAAAACGATGCAGAGCTCGACAATGATCCCAAGCTGCTGCGGATGATCCGCGCCGGCGCCTCAGTTGCTTGCAGGTTTACCCTAAACCCTAAACCTTGAGGGCTTAAGTCAAAAGCCCCAACCCGCATGTCGGACTTCCCAAGCCCTGGACCCTAGTCGCTCATGGTCATCGGTCGAGAATACGGGCGCCTTTGGTACTTGTGGGTTATAGGGCTTATAGCCCTAAAAGTGAGGGCGGAACATGCGGGCTTTCCCTCTTTGAAGGGTATGGGCAAGAGGTTAGAGGTCCACAGACGGCTCCTTCTCCGAAGCCCCGAAACTTTGTAACGCAACTGCGGATTCAGGGTTTCGTGTTTAGGGTTTAGGGCTTCGAGGCCCCTGAGCCCTTACAACCCTGAAGCCTTAGAGCATCCATCCTGAAGAGTGCGAGGTCTCGCGCCTGGGGGACACCGTCGCCAACCTCCAGCTGCATCCTCAGACTCCCCCTCGAGTTGGGCTTGGGGCTTGGGCGTTAGGGCTTCGGGTTTAGTTTCAGCGTTTTATGGGCGTGTGGCTTCACAAGAATTTCAGACCCAGAATTAATTCCTTAGGTGTTTTCAACACCCGTTTGATAGGTGAAGGCTCGCAAGTGTATCAGGGGGCACTACTTTCTGATAGCATTATCAACATGATGAACTTCACGTTACCTCGCTTTCATGTAACTTGCAGACACGCCGTGACACACCCGTTCTCGCCAGAAATGAATGGTACCCTAGCTTGGCCAGGATTGTCGTTGTCAGATGCACGGAGGAAGGGAGGAAGGGAGAGGGACAGAGAGGGGGGAAGAGGGAGAGAGAGAGAGAGAGAGCGCCTCAAAGCCCTGAGGGTTGCAAGTGGGCAGCCTGTGGGTATGTCTGAGAATTGACGCGCTTTCGTTTGGAACTGAACCCTAAGCCGGAAGCCTCAACCCAAGAACCCCAAGCCCAGGACCCGGCGCGACCGTGAAGCTGCGGAGCTGGGTATGAAGCGCGAGGAGCTGGAGGAAGCCAGGAGGCCGTGGGCTTCCTGGGAGCCTTTGCGAGCTTTTGGGTGTATTTGGGGTTTAGGGTGTCGGGGCCTTTTGTGGGGGCACGAGTACGCTCTAGTGGTTGTTCAGGTTGGGTTCGGTGTGCGGTTTGGGGATGCGGGGGAGCTTGCTGGGGCTGAATGAGGTGGAGCGCGGCGTCGTCAGCGAGTTTTCCCTGCGGTTGGGGCTTCTTGGGCTTTCCAGCCAGGGTGTTGGCAGGGTCTTGCAAGTTTGGTCTGTACACAAGGAGAATTTCCCCCATTTGTCTTCAGACAAGACGGGAGAACCTGCCCAAATTGCATGACGACCCAAAACTCGAGCCCCCGAAAGCCCTAAGTCACTTGGCACTATGCTCTCACTCTTTCGAGATGCTCGGCCCTTCTTGGCGCAGAGGCGCTTCGAGTACGAAGATCAGGCGCACAGCGCATGCTCGGAGCTTGGGCATTGGGCCCTTTAGGCTTCCTCCCAAATCTGTCCGTTCGGAGTATGTAGCACTGGATGCAGGATGGGTTTGTGGTGGCTGCTTGAATAACCCCTTCTTGAGATCCCCCTACGACTCTCTTCAAGTCCTGGAATTGACAACTGCCAGCTCCCGAAGGCCTCAAGCAGCCCAAGCCCTGAACCCCCCCCCCCCAAAAGCCGTGAAAAAAGTTGCCTAAGTCCCGTATAACCCCAAACCCCCTCAACAACAAACAAACTCCCCAAGCTCCCTGAGTTCCCCTAAACTTCCTCAGCTTCCTTTAAACTCCCCCCAAGCCCCCCGAACCGCCAACCCCAAACCCCAACGCAAGGCCGACCGAACCCCAAACCCCAAACCCCAAACCCCAAACCCCAAACCCCAAACCCCAAGCCCCAAGCCCCAAGCCCCAAGCCCCAAGCCCCAAGCCCCAAGCCCCAAGCCCCAAACCCCAAACCCCAAACCCCAAACCCCAAACCCCAAACCCCAAACCCTAAACCCTAAACCTTAAACCCCAACCCTTTGACCCTTAACCCTAAACCCAAGGCACCTGGAACTGCTCCGTGAAGCGGGCGGCTCCCTTCTACGAGAAGCGGCGGCTTCACGAGCCCCGCGCCTGGGAGAACGCCGAGTTTGGTTTCGGGATCCAAGGGATCTTGGTTTAGGTTGAGGGTTTAGGGTCTAGGCTCTAGGGTTTAGTGTTTGGGGCTTAGGGTTTAGGGTTCAGAGCTCAGGGTTGAGGGTTTCGGGTTTGGGGATCTTAGCTTCAGGGGTTTGCTTGAGGCTTTTGGGTCGGCTTAGGGCCGGCAGGGGGGCGGTTTCGAGTTTTTTGTTTTGGGTAAAACAGGGCTGTTAGGGTTCAGGGGCCCGGGGCTTCCGGGGCTTAGGCTTAGGGCTTTAGGGGTTCGGGTTCTTGCATGGGGGGCTCGGGCGGGCTTAGGGTTTAGGACTCAGGGAAAAGGGGGTTTAGGGCTGGAGTTTTCTGAGCTTTAGGGTTGCGCTTCGGGTTGTTGGGGCTTTTAGATGTGAAGTTGCGGCTCGGTTTGCCTCGGATCCTTGCTGGACTTCAGGGGTTTCGGGTTTAGGGTGGTGCAAAGGTCCCTGCTTTTGGGGATGTTGGGTTTCTCAGGTTCAGGGCCTAAGGCCCCTTTCACAAGAAACCTTGCGCCAGCCCACGACTCCGAGAGACCTAAGCCAAACCCACAAACTGAAGAAAGCACTAAAGCCACCTATACCTCAAACCCCACAACCCTAAACCCTGAACCCTCAACACTCTAAAGCCCCGACACAACATCCCATGGAGGCTGAAGGTGGACCAGCAGCTGACGCAGCTCCATTCTGCCTCGGGCTGAGGATGCAAATGTGAGCGTTCACATGGGCTTGGTCGGTTGTTAGTTTGTAAAGGGGGCGTGCGAAATCTGAACAAGGAGCCCCAGATCAGAGAACGCTACAAGGCACAGCACCTTCCCAGACACAAAGCTTGTGCTTGATGTCTCATTCACTTTCGCCTGTCAACCTAGCTGCGCCCATCACAGTCATGGTATTCACTTCACGCCCGGCGTGACAAGGCGTCGACATGAGCTCCAACTGGTTTAAGGCCAAGTGCCCTGAACCCTAAACCCTCATAACGCTCAAAGCTTTCAAAACCCACAAACATGACCAAAATACCTGAAAACCCTCAAAACCCACAGAGCCCTCACAGCCCTCAGAACCCTCAGAGCAGAGCCCTGAAAGCCCTGAAAGCCTTCCCAAGTGCGCACTTCGAGGTGGAGCGGCGCCTGCACGAAGCCCGAAAGCACCTCGCGGAGGAGCCTTGGCTCTTCTTGGGACGCAATGCCTGGGTTTAGGGCTTAGGGCTTAGGGCTTCGGGCTTAGGGTTTAGGGTTTAGGGTTTAGGGTTTAGGGGCCTGGGCACCAGGGTCTAAAGGACTTTTTGGGGTTCAAGGGTTTTTTGGGTTTCTATAGAGGTATGTTTTGTCTAAGGGTTTTAGAATACATAGGGTTCTAGGATATTTTTGTGTACAGCTTTTTGGTTTTAGGTTTTTTTGGGGGGTTATTTTTTGGGATGTAAAGGCTGTTTCTTTTTTTGCGGGGGCTTGGGGCGCATGCGTAATGTCCTAAGCCTAAACTTGCAGATCCCCCAAACTTGGAAAAATCACAGAGTTTTCTAGGTCCGAGCCGCAACGGCCTAGGTGCAGGGCGCGGAGTCTCCGGTGTCGGCGAAGAGGAGGCCGAAACCCCACACAATCTGAAACCCCTTGAGCCCTAATTAAACCCTCAACCATAAATCCAAAACACCCCAGGATGTTCGGGATTGGTTTGTTTAATTAAGGGCTTGTGGTTACAGCTTAAACGCTCCTGACCTGCTGGGAGTAAACCTTTTAAACCGACGCCCTAGGCTCTAAGCCCCAACCCTGAGCATTCTCTCTCTCTCTCTCTCTTTTTCTCTCTGGTCCTTACTATGAGGGAATCCTACTATTTTCGGAAACCCCCGTTTCTCTCGTTCTCTTTGGCTCCAAAGCTTGAGACTCCAGGCAGTACCCTTGTGGCCGTATTCCCTCCTTTCTGGGATAGCTAACCCTGGTGAAGGGAATGGGAGGGGAGGGGGGGCGCGCCATGGCGCGCCTGAAGGGTTGAGGGGATGAGGGGCGCAGGGCTTGAGGAAAAGTCCGCAGGTCGCAGTCGCGGCAGCTTGATGAGCTGAGCCTGCAGAGCTTCGAGATCGCCGGCGGAGAGCCCTGCGAGGACGAGTTCTTCGAGCCTGAGGCCCAGGCTCAAATTGCTCTGGGCCTTGGCAGGGTTCGCGGATTGTATGTCCACTTTGTAAACGCCCCCAAGCGGCCTCCTTTCGAGTCTCAGGGCTTTAAAGTCTTGGGGAAAGATCATGGGCTTGGGGGGTGCGACGGTCTCGGTGAGATTCGGGCCTTTAGGGTTTGCGGGCTTAGGGTTTTGGGCTTCGGATTGAGGGCTTTATCTCGTCGGGTTGATGGGGATCTGAACGCTAAACTACGGCCTGGATTCAGTTACTTGCAGGAACTGAAAATCATCGAAAGTTCAAATCCCCGAATCTAGGCCCCCCAAGCCTGCCCAAAGCCCAACAACCTAAACCGCCCAAAATGCCTGAAGCCCTGGGGCCTCTCCGAAAAAGATGAGCAGTTTAGGGTTTGGGGTCTTAGGGGGTTAGCTTTCAGGTTCAGGGTAGTCGGGTTTTCTGCAAGCCGAGGTGCGACGAGGGGTCCTCAGACACGGGCTGAGCGCTCGGCAAGCTCCAAGGTCCGTAAAACCCAAAGCTCTCCGAGATATTGTGGTCCGTTCTCCAAAAAGTGGGCCCTCTTGGGGTAAGTACCCTGAATATCATATGACAATGGGGAACCACTCCATGTGACACCAGCACCACTGACTATAAACCAACTCTTTCCTGTCAAGCACCCATCGCGGGCCGAGAAAGATCGGATTTGATTGCATCGCTTCCGGTTTCAGCGACCCCAGATCGCAAAATACCCACCTGTGAAAATGCGCGCGCACCTTGGGGAAGTGGGTTGCTGACGAGTTTCGCAATGACGTGTAGTGTATGCTTTGCTTTTATTTTGGTGCCATCAACCTTGTCCATTGGGTCGAGACAATCAATACAGATGCGCATCGCAAGTAGTCGAGCCATTCCCCTTTAAGACGAAGTGCAACGATGCATGACTGGTCTTTGACCAGCTTCAACACCTCTGACCCAAGCCTGTCATACAGCGCAGCGCCGCAGACATTCCCTAAACCTTAAGCCACAAGCTCCTGAGCCCCAAACCCTAAACCCTGAACCCCAAAAATCCTAAGCTCCGAACCTCCCTGACCAGCTCAGCCCTATCATCCCCGGCCCTAAGCATGCCTTGATCTCACGAAGCGCCCTTTTGAGCCGCTTTGCCCGGGAATGCCATGGGTGATGTTTGCGGCCGACGAGAGCTAAGGCGAAGAGTGCAGGATTCAGGTTCGGGGTCTTGGAGGAAGTCAGTTGGTTTTCTTTTCTTGCGTCCCAGCAGTACCTGCCACATTGAGAAACAGCGCCCTCCATCCATTTTCTAGCGGATTTGTCTTGAGGGCTTGTGCTGAACCGGCCTACCCTGAGTTGTTCGTTGGGCGGTTTCACGCATTGCGACGTGGCAACTGGCATGGGCAAGTGGAGGGTTTCGGGCCCTGCAAACTGAAGGTGAACCAGGGAACACCTGGATTATGGTTTGCAGCTTGGGGTGTAGGGTTCGTTTCGGGGTCTCGGTCACGGGTCGAAGTTGCTAGATTGGAAGTCAGGTGTGCAAGATTGAGTCTCCGAATGTAGGAGCTTCAAGCGCTTGTTCGAAACAGTGGGAAGCTGTAGTTGCACTCGTTGGGCGCGCTTACGTTCCGGCCTCCTTTGTTAGGAAGTGCTAGGGTTCGGGTGGATCTGGGGTTCTTTTTGTACAGGTCTGAAGTGGAACTTTGGGCCCAAAGCACCTAAACCCGAAAGCCTCCTAAACTCCCCCCCTAAGGCCCAAACCGCAAACCTGAGGACCTCAGGCCCAAAACTCCGCCCTTCCCTCAGCTTGGGGCCCAAAGCTCCAATTGGGGTATGGGTTTGGGGTTCAGGGTTCAGGGCGTGGGGTTCAGGGGGTTCAGGGGGCTTCATGATGGCTTCAGCAGGCTGGATGCGCCGCGTCTCGGCCATTGAGCGGGAGGCACCAGGGCGAGCGCAGTCCCGGTCGCCAAAGCCTGCCTGCGTCTACCCCGCTTGCGTCAGTTCTTGTGCCCGCATCCTTTCAGCCCTAACCTCCCAAAAACCCAGCTGGCTCCAGATCTTCCGTGGCCAGCATGAGTTTGGTTCGTGAATCGTGCCGCGGAGCTTTTTGCTCGTGCCACGCTCCTCCACACTTGCAGGGCCAGTCACATTGCCATGGCGTTCGTAGGGGCCCCAAACCCTACATTCTGAACCCGAACCCCCAGAGACCCGTAACTGTAACCCTAAACCCTAAACCACCCCAAACCCTAAACCCTAAACCCTAAACCCTAAACCCTAAACCCCAAACCCCAAACCCCAAACCCCAAACCCCAAACCCCAAACCCCAAACCCCAAACCCCAACCCCAAACCCCAAACCCTAAGGCAAGCCCTGTTCAGGTGGCCCGATCTGCCAGGGCACATGAGTCAGGCCCTCGGTGAACCCAGATCCTCGGGTTTGGGTGAGGATCCACACCCGAAAGTCTAACACGGGGGGGGGGGGGGGTCCTGGTTGGGGTTTTTAACGTTTAACATCCCCAAACATATTATAAGCCCTAAGCCAAGTTCTACAAACACTGAAGCCCTCAAGCTCTAGAACCCTAAACCCTAAACCCTAAACCCTTAACCCTTAACCCTAAGCCCTTAAACCCTAAGCCCTTAAACCCTAAGCCCTAAACCCTAAGCCCTCAGCTCTAGAACCCTAAACCCTAAAGCCCTGCGACCCCCACGCCGCCTGACCAGGGACCGGAGGGCAGCCAAAGTGGCAGCCCGAGCTCTTTAATGGTTTGGGGCAGGGTTTCGGGTTTCGGGTTTCGGGTTTAGGGTTTAGGGTCTAGGGGTCAGGGGTCAGGGGTCAGGGCCGAGGGACTCAAGAGGCTTGAGCGCTTGTATCCGGCCATGAGTGCGGTGTCGCCGAATTCAGCGACGGATACCTTTTGTTCAAGAGAATTGCGGCCCCAAAGCCCCAAATTCCAAAAGCAACTCCGTGCAGCCGTGGCGTGCCCGACCAACAGGCAGAGACCTGATTATCGGCAGGCTCAGAATTGTCGTTGTCACTTTTTTCTGTGCGGGGAGGGGTGATATTCGGGTTCAGCAGGCCTGAACCCCAAACCCTCAAAGCCCCAAGCCCCCTGAGCCCTCCCAAAGCTCCCAGGACGCCGCGCCCCGAAGTCAGGCACCGAGCCAGGGTTCAGCAACCAAAGCCCCCGATAGTTCGACGAAGCCCCTTAACCCCCCCCCCCCCCAAAAAAAAAGAAAGCAAAGTGTACAATGTTGCCGAAACCCCAACTCCAAAAGGCTCGAGGTTTCCTGCGGCCATTCCTCATGTTGACATTCGAAAAGCTGCACTTCTACAATAAGGAGGGCTTTTGAGTAAAGTTTTGCTTGTGTTGGGATCAGTGCGAAGCACGTTGTAAGCCTTGCATGTGGTTCCTATGTCATCTATGTCGCTCCTTATCGTCAAGCCGTGCCGGCAAAATCAGTGGGCCTGTGTTAGTGCATCATCAGCTGCCCGTTCGCAACTTGAAAATGCCCTGCTCTGTCTATGATTCTATGCCCGAAATGCAGAACAGCCTCAGAGCCCCCACCGAATTACAAGTCCTCTTTGGCAGCTTGCCTTTCGAAAAGGTGCGACCGACGCCGCTGGTGGGGAGGGCCCAGATGAGCAAGCTTGCCGAGGACCCGTTCTTTCTTCTTTTGAGGTGGAAGTCTGAAACCCAGGCCACTCCCTGAACTCCAGATCTTAAATGTCTTAAAGCCCTGACCCCAGCCCGTTTCACCCCCTCAACATTTTTGGTATCCCCATTTATGGGATATTCTAGTTCTTCGGCCAATGTTTTCTTGACTTGGGCTGGGAGAACGGGATTCGTGCTGAATATTGGGTTTAAACTTATGTAGGGTTGAAGGCTTTAAGGGCTTCACGACGATGGGTTTAGATACAATGGGGTTTAAGATGTCACGTGTACGGTTCAGGGGGTGGAGTTCCGGGTGTAATGCTAAGGGTCCAAGGCTTCGGGTAGGCAGTGTTGAAAGAAATGGTCCCTGATGGGTCGACCGGCATGCAACAGCACGGCAAAAAATGCAATTCCCGCCGCTTACGCCCAATCATCCCCACACTGTCTTAGGGATTACATAGGGTGGTTTTCACAAAGCCATGAACCCTTAAACCCTAGGCGCTGAAACCACAATCCCCCTAATGTTCTCCAATCCTCAAATCCGCCTAAAAACCCTAAAAACTCTGAAAACACGAATCCCCTTAATTTTCGCGTGCAGACTCCTCAAACCCCCTTAAAAACCTAAAAGCCCCAAAAGACCCTTTCTCCGATCCTCAAATCCCCCGATGCTCTGAGTGCGTACAGACCGGGCCAAAGCTCGCGAAGCGCGGCACGAGGCCCTCCTCGATGCCGTCGTTGCCTCACCAGCGGTGTAGGGTTTTATATGGGTGTACAGAGTTGAGGGTTTAGGCTGTAGGGCCGAGAGTGGAGTTGAGGCTTTAGGGTGTAGGGGGTTCGGGTTCAAAGTTTAGGTTGTGGGGATGCAAAAGTTTGTTTGTTTTTTTCCATTTTTTTTGGGGGGGGGGGGGGTGCAAAAGCCACATGCTCGTGGCACGAGTGTGTGTGTGTGTGTGGCAAGGCACAGCGCATTCCTGCCATTCAGCCCATGAATCAAGGTTCGTGCGGTGATCGTGTGGACTTTCTGCGCCGTGATGCACTCCGGCCTCGTTTGGACGGTGGCACATGCCCCTGCCCCAGAGCCTCAGAGACCTTAGGGCTCAGGGGCTGCTTTCCGTGACAGAGTCCGTTGGAATCCCTGCGCTCTGCTTTCCAGAATTCGTATCACATGTTATTCTAGACAGAGATTCTACATAGGGGGTTTGGGAAGGGAGGTTGGGAAGACCCACTACGAAAGGAATACCCTGCAGGAACCACGCACCCACCCCCCCCCCAGGGTATGCGATTCCTTGGGTCAATGACAAAGCCCACGTTCTGCTCTGTTCTACATTTCCAAAACAGCCATCCATGACTGTGCACGACTAAGCGACGCCTGTGCGAGAATAGGCGCATGCGCCGTCCTGTGGGCCATCGTGACATCGATTTTCGCGTTTTGGGCCTGTTCCAGCTTCTGGTGCTGCAATCTGAAAGGCCTTAGGGGCCGCCCAATACCCCTGAATAAATAGACCTTACATGAAATAGGGATCCTGAATATGATTTAAAGTTCCTTAGTTGAGGGGTATAAAGGCTCTCTGGGTAGGAACTTGCAGGTCCCAGGTCGAACCTTTAAGAACCCTAAACCACTCCCAGTTCACCGTGAGCCTACACCTCACTGCCACCGCGTCCGCCCTTGTGGCGGGCTGAGCTGCCAATCTGGGGGGATTTCCGTGCCACTTCTCCCCAAAAGAATTCTGATTTTTGGTGGATTCTCATTCCCCAATTCCCTAGTGTCGCGTAGCCATGCGCTTTCACTGGGGTGTTCAGCTCTCCAGAATTAGCCGATGCTAGGGTTCAGGGTTGGGCTGTAAACCCTACTGCTCCAGTGAGCAAGGGGATCCGAGTGACCTCAGGGTCCATGCACCCTCAACCCTAAACCCTCAACCCTAAACCCTGCAGTTTCGTTTGCGGCTGAGGCTTGGATGATGGTGGGCTCTTTACCCGCAAGCAGCTCAGTTGCCTGATGTTTCACTGGCCAGTGGAGCCTTTAAACTACCCTAAACCCTCAACCCTTAACCCTAAACCCTAAACCCTAAATCCGGCACAGAAGCCATATAGTCATCTGGATTAGAGTTTTCACCATGCTTTTGAGCGAGCGTATAAACCGCAGTAACCACGCCCGCCAACCCTGAATAAGGCGCAGATAACCCGTAAGTATGCCCATAATGGGCCTATTTTGAGTTGGCGTGTGTCAGGGGTGGTAAGCAGAGGATCCCATGATGAGCCCTAAGCCCTAAACCCTACCAGGTGTTTTCGGCTGAGCGGCTTCTGCAGCGCACCGCCTCCGGCATCAAGCTGAGTGGCATTTCCGGGGTCCGCTGCCCAGCCAGCCGTGACCGATCCTTTGCACAGTTACAACCCTAAGGCCTCAACGCCAAACCCTCAAACCCTCGACGTCGGAAGTGAGGATGGTCCCTTGCCGTGCCGCGGCGCTCCCTTGCCCACCCTCGTTCCACTGCCGCCGCTGCCAGGACACTCTCTGACATGCGCGCACTTAGACTCTGGTCCCCTTTTTGGTACGCCAAACTTTCCCTTGAAGCCCAGAATGGGGCCCAGAACCGGCTTCCGAAAACCCCGAAACAAGAACCCTCCTGAAAAATCCTTCAGATAGCTGACACCGAACAGAAGGCTCAACTTGGTAGGTGGAGAGGAAGGACACTTGGGAACCGCTCTGACATTTTGTGAGACATGTTGCGACTCCAAAAGCAAACTTTGCAAAGGGTGGGTCGCCGCAGCGCAGCACGAGCATTCCGTGGGCTGATTGCATAACCAAAATCCAGCCTGGCCACTACGCACAAGGTCATCCCAATCCCGACCTTGCCGCCGCGCGGTTTTGAAGACCCGAGCAAGACGGGTGCCTCGCGTAGCAACTGGGAAGAGTGGATCGTCAACCTGCGTGGAGAGGACGCATGGCTTGCCGGGCCCAGATCTTCGGTGCTCTTCCGGGAGACAGCCACCTGATGCAGGTCCCTGCAGCCTGGCCGCGCTGCACCCTTCAAGCATGCAATCTGGTCGAAGCTCCAAACCGAAGGTGGGAGAGAACTTTCCAAAGAACGAGATGCTGACTGTCAAGGGTGAGATTGTGAATCTAGGCAAGCCGCGTGACTTCCCCAGCTTTGGTTGGGACAATGAGTACGGCCATCGCAGGGTGCAGGTGGCGGACTTCGCTGCAAGCAAGTACCTGATCACAAACGGCCAATTCTGGCACTTTGTGGCGGGCGGCGGGTACCGAACTGAGAAGTATTGGTCGGAGGACGGATGGAACTGGCGGAAGTACCGGAACATGAAGGGCCCTTCTTCTGGAAGCAGGATGGGCCGCAGGGATCTATGCAGTTCAAGCTCCGCACCATCTTCGAGGAGATCGATATGGTCTGGAGCTGGCCCGTCGACGTCAACTACCAGAAGGCGCGTGCCTTTTGCGCCTTGAAATCCGAGCAGGATGGTTTGGCTGGCAGCCCTGAGGCGTACCGCCTCATCACGGAGGCCGAGCGTCAGTTGATTCGGCATCCGGAGGCGCGCACTGAGAACATGGCTTCCAGGGCCTACGACCGGGCCATGCACGCAGGTGGTGAAGAGTATGCTCTTTCTGGCCGGAATGCTGCCAATGCCAACCTAACCTATGCCTCTCACAACGTTTGGGAATGGACAGAGGACCATTTCAACCCGCTTGATGGCTCCAAGGTCCATTGTACCTACGACGACTTCTCCACACCGTGCTTTGATGGGCGACATCACATGATCAGGAGCATGCGGTGGAAGCCTCCGGGCTCTAGGCATCGGGTGCGCAGTGGGTGGCCCCTCTTTTGAGTTGGACGCCGGTGGCATTGCAACGGATGCCCGTTTCCCGGCAGCGTCCCAGACACTTCGCCTTGACTTCACATCGCCTGGACCGCCGGAAAAAGTCCCGAACAGGACGCGCGCTTACCACGCCAGAGAAGAAGCAGGCGAGATTGTGGGTGTCTGGCCCCTTCATGGGACTGCGTCTTTTGCAAGTCTTTGCCCCTGCCGCGATTGTGCTTCATGCTCATGTCTTTGTTGTTTTAACACCCGGCAAGTTGTGGCTCATTTTACCCGCAAAGCCATCCGAACGACGTTCTATGTAGCTTCTGTGAGAGATGTGAGACAACTAGTCCACGTCCCAAGTAAGCTACATAGAACGTCGTTCTGATGGCTTTGCAGGTACTTGCCGTGCATTTCAGTCAACGGCAGCAGGAACATATATAGAGTCAATTACAAAAAAGCAGCTTGTCTCGGACTTGCATTCCTTTCCTGACCTGCGTTGCATTTCGGTCAACGGCAGCACGAACATGTATAGTGTCAGTTCGTTCCAGAAAGCAGTTTGTCTCTCATTCCGTTTCCTGATCTTGTACATTTCAGTCAACGGCAGCAGGAACATGTATAGTGTCAATTACCAAAAAGCAGCTTGTCTCGGACTTGCGTTCCGTTTCCTGACCTGCGGTACATGTCAGTCAACGGCAGCAGGAACATGTACAGTGTCAGTTACAAAGAAGCAGCTTGTCTCGGACTTGCATTCCGTTTTCTGATTTGCTGTACATGTCAGGCAACGGCAGCAGGAACATGAACAGTGTCAGTTACAAAAAAGCCAGTTTGTCTCGCATTCCGTTTCTTGACTTGCCCTATGTCAGTCAACGACAGCAGGGAACATGTATAGTGTCAGTTACGAAGAAGCAGATTGTCTCGCATTGCGTTTCTTGATAAACCCTGAGGGTCAAATCGCTGTTCTCGACGTTGGGGTCGGTGCCTGTGACAATAGGAAGCTCACTTGTAGGATACCCCACCCCCTAAGCCCTCGGCTGAAAGACTGTGGGTTTAGGGCTCAGGAGATTAGGGCCCCTCTCGGGGTCCTGTTTTTCAGGAGCCCGATTGTACAAGGCTTAGAACCACCCCGGACACTAAGCCCTAAACCCTAAACCCCAGACCCAAAACCCTAAACTTTGAAAACCCTTTAAAAAACCGCCCTCAAGACCCTGCCAGAGAGGAGGGCCCTGGTTCGGACCGAGACTTGCGCGGAGCTGAGGTTTAGGGCCTCATTTGGCTCGAGGGTTTGGCTGATCGGGGCACAGGCTGAAGTTTGGGGTTTGAAGGGTCTGCTGAGTTTAGGGACTCTGGGAAGTAGGGTTTTTCATTGTGTGGGCCTAAGAACGCTTTGTTCGGGGATTATTCGGGCAGGGGTTCAGCGTGCTCGCCTTACAGTCTCCCGACTTCTATAGAGTTCAAGGGGTGCAAGGCCCCGAAAAACAAGGATGCCCCAATGCCTCAACCCTGAATCCCTCAACCTTAAACCCCTCTGAACCCCAAACCCTAAAGCGCTTTAGGGCTCAGGGTTTCCCGACAAGCGCCGGGGTCGGGTATTGCAGCAGGTCCGCCTTGCAACAGGCACGGCGACTGGCCTGTCTCTGGTGGCGCTGGCCAGGCCCATGCCTGAAGCCTGAAACCTGAAACCCAAGGCTTTTGGGGTTGCTTTGGTTTTGAGCTTAGGGCTTGAAGGTTTGGTTGGTTTAGGGCTTCGGGGATATCTTTAAAATCTTGAGATGTCTTGAGGGTCTACCCTGAACTCTAGAGCCCCTGGGGGTTTCGGGCATAGGAGAGAAACATCCTACAGCCTGAAGCAAGTCAAACCTGTAGTACAACGTGTGGTTCAGACGTTGTGGCTCCAGATGACTATTTAAATCTAGGTAAAGGTAGGGGCACAAAGTGTTTCTCCTCCCCCCCCCCATACTTGCCACCGAAAAATGCTGCCAAATCCAGCGTTTAGGGAAGTTTGCCACAGTTGTGTTTTCACCCGAAACCCCTAAACCCCTAAACCCCGAACTCCCTAAACCCTAAACTCTTCTGCAGCCGAAATGCCGCGCGTTTCCTCGGTTCAGGCTCTGCTCTCCCTTTGCCGCTGCGCTGGGCGGGTCGCTCGCCTGTCTTTCCTCTCAATATTCAAAAGCATATAAGTACCAGTACCAGCAGCTGCTAGCAACAAAGAGCCATAGTCATCATCAGCATCATCGTTGGCGTTGCCATATTGGTTTCGTAAAAACACTAGACACGGTTCACCATGGTCATAACAACAATAGACAAGTATGTACACCATTGCGTTTTCCCAAAATTTCGTGAGTTTGGGGGGGGGGGGAGTAGCAAGAACACCGAGAAAACAGCACTTTCATGAACGACTCTGCTCGAATCATTTCGCGTTTCAAACAGCTGTGGACCATGACAAGGGGGGTTTAGGGTTCAGAGCAAGGCGTTTGGGGGTTTCGGAATCGTGCAATGTCTCACGTTGCTTCATGGCATGGCCTTTCAAGTATGTTAGATGTGTGTCCATGAAGAGGCTCCAGGGATGAGTACTCAAAGAATCTGGGGCGTGTACTCCAAACACAAGGGGCTTGGGGTGTATATGTAAAATTGCAGGCTTATTTAAGAGCCTCCGGCTCAAGCCGCCGACCCCGCTGGAGCATAGTTGAGACCCGCTCGCATGGAAGATCATTCTCGGCAGAGTTCTGTGAATCGTTTGGGGGGGGGTAGGGGGTAGCACCAGGACAAGCTCAAGCCAAAAAGACAGGTGGGTGGGGGTGGGGCGGGTGGGGGGTGGGGGGTGGGGTGGGGGTGGGGGGGGGGGGGCAGTGGGGGGGGTGGAGGCGGGAAACGCTGATTTTGCTGAGGGCGCCCCTACCCCCCATGCTGAACCCCTGTTTACGCTGTGCGGGTGGCGCGGTCCTCCACGAAAAAATTGTGCACCGACCCCCCCCACCCCCCCCCCCCCCCCCCCCCCCCCCCCCCCGCGTTTTGGGGGGGGGGAAAGAGGGAGGTTTCACCTCCTTTTCCCATCCAACACGCCGCCAGGGTCGGCGGATACTTTTCAAACCCTAAGCACTCAACCCTAGACCCTAACCCTAAACCCTAAACCCCAAACCCAAGCAGCCAGGTGTGCTGAGACTGTTCTGCTGCTCGTCAGGGCGCCGCTCTCAGAGCCGGGGAATCTGGGGGCTCGAAAAGAGGGAGTTCCAGCCTCCCAGCCGAAATAGGCACCTTCTTAGGGGCAACCCTGGAAAAGGTCGCAGAGCTTAACTGCTTCAGATGCGGCTCAAAAAGAGGGATTCAGGGTTTAGAGCGTATGGGGTGATCGAAGCATGTTGCAGGTGCGCAAATTGCCACGGTATCGGACGTTTCGCGAATTCTCATGACGACTCCTGAAGAACGCCTACTGTCGCGGACCGCAGGGCGCTCCCCTGCCCCGAGCTGCAGTGACCCTTAGTACTGGGGTGTAAGGCAAGGCTCGAATTCGTAGTAAAAGATGGCAGGGCTCTGAGAAGGTTCCCCTACAACTCTGCCTAGGCCGCCTACGCCTGCATTTGGATCTGCGACTGGCGCCTGCAGCAGATGTGGCGCAAGAGGAAGTAGAAAAGGGCTTGCTGGTTGTGGGGAAGCGGCGGAAGTCGAACGTCTTCCGCAGGGATCCCTTGTAACGCGTTACAAGGGAAGGCAGGCTTGCATCGGGCTGTGAGCTGCTGAGTCTGAAGCACACCCACAACCCAGAACAGATCAGCTTAACCACTCGGCATTTCGGATGCGCATGTGACCGGCACGAGCTTCTGCAGGTAAACTGCTGAACAGCCCAGGGAAGTTGAAACGCTTCGCATGACCGAGCGCCTCAGGTGCTAGAAGAAGCAGCAAGACGCCGACACTGCACCACGACACGCGGGTGTAATCTCCCGTGTGCCAACACACACTGCCCTTAGCCTAGTAGCTTCAGCTGCAATGTCTCCCGCGACGCCGGTGTTGCCCGTGCCGCAGCAAGCGCTGCGCGGATATGACGAGCTTCCCGCGTCTGCCATGTCCTTAGTTGGTTTCTGTCGGTTCGCCCCCTCTCCTGACCCTCACCTCATAGGAGTAGTTCTGTTAAATAAGGTTCGTTTTGTTATTACTTGGGGAGATGTCAACGGAAACTACCCAATTTGCAGCTTCCCTGCTAAGAACCAGTAAGGACTCCTTTTTCAGTCTCCTGCAACAGTACTGCCTCCGCCCGAATGGAGGTGAAGGAGACTCTGAACCTAGCACATCAGCCCCATTTCATATTTTGGTGTTCAGGGTTTGGGGCTTGGTAGGGCTTGAGGGCTTGGGTTTCGAGAGGAGGGTGTTGAGTCTCAAAGGCCGCCTGCACATGCCTGCACGTCTACAGGACCTCCTGAAGCCCTCATCTTGAAAACAAGTCCTCAACCCTAAGCCCTTTTCTGATTCAACCCTACACACTCGTCTTCGAAGGCACCTCCACCTTCAGCATCGATGCAAGGGAACGCCGCGGTGTCGAGCCCTCGGCAAGAAGCTTGCGGATGCAGGGTTCAGAGTTTTCATGGAAGCTTTCCAGGAAATATTTGACGATTTGCCTCCTAGTATGATGCAAGGTCATGCACCTAAACCCTAAACTTTAAACCCCAGTTAGAGTCCTCAACCCGGTTCCCCGCAACGCCCCTCGATGCCAAGCAGAGGCCGTCGGGACTTGCAGTTCCGCTGGCCGGGCGTCAGACAGAGGCTGGGTGATGAACATTAGTCGGGTTCAGGGCTCTGGGGTTTCAGACCCTGAAATCCTATAAACTATAAACCTCCCCCTTGAGAAAGCTCTCTCCAAAAGGCGCACCAAATTAGAGGGCAATTACGCACGTAACAAGGTGGCTGTTTGGGTCAGGGGTCTCCACTAGGGTTCGGCTTTGTCGAGTAGAAGCGTCAAGCCATAAACCCAAGGCCCCAAACATTTAGGTTGGGGGGGTCGATCCAAGCTACGTTCCCTGTCTGGGAGCCTTTATTATCGCAAACTCCTTGCTAACAGAGGGTGCCAAAGAAGCCTCAGGATTGCGATGCCAGTCGAGCCCTCAACCCTCATTCACAAACCCCCCAAAGCCCGAACCGATCAATGCCCCAAAACTCAACTCCGGGCTCTTTCTACCCAGAATTTGTGTTATCAGTTCTGCCTACACAGCAAAGAGGTAATGAACAGACGCCCGAAGCCCCCGAAGGTACATAATGGCCCTCAACCCTAAACCCGAAACCCGAAACCCTAAACCCTACACCCTACACCCTAAATCCTAAACCCTAAGCCCTAAACCCTAAACCCTAAACCCTAAACCACCACCTGCTCCGCTGCAGCATCCATGCCCGACTCGCTGCCGCGGCCTCGGAGAGCTCGGGGCTTCAGGGCCGGTCGTCCTCCAGCCTGAAAAAGGATCCCTTAGGGTTTAGGGTTTAGGGTTTAGGGTTTAGGGTTTAGGGTTTAGGGTTTGGGGTTTAGGGTTTAGGGTTTAGGGTTGGGACCCTAATTTAGAGAACTACCCCTCCTCACCAAATCGAGCTACTCGAAGTCAGGCCTCAGCCACGCCCAATGGGCCTTAAGAGGGAGCAGCATCTCCCTAAACCCTAAACCCTAAACCCTAAACCCTAAACCCTAAACCCTAAACCCTAAACCCTAAACCCTGAACCGGAGTTGAAGGTTCCGTTTTGATGCGGTTTGGGGAATCGGGTTGAGGGTTTTATCACGCTCTTCTGCAAGAACAGGTGTCGCGACGGCGCTGGGCCTGCACATCTTCGTGGTGGCGCTGGTCAATGTGCCTGGCTCCCAGCGTCAGCCGGTCTGAACGTTAGGCCCCCAAACACCTCAAGCCCTGACCCTGCAAACTCCAAATCCTACACCCGAAGCCCGCAGCCCTAATCCCCAAACCCAGAAGGATGGTGTGGACGCTGTACCTCGTCCTCCTGAGCGACTCCTATCCGTGGCCGATGTGGGCTTCGGCCTCAGCGCCGCCCAGGGCTTCAGGTGTCCAACCCTAAGTCAGGAACCTGTAAACCCAAAACCCCCAACCAGTAGCCCCGAAAACCCTACATCCCCGATTTCCGGGCTCACCGAAGCCCCGTTTGGGGTTGGGGTTCTCTCGTAGGCTTAGGCTCTACACCTACATCCTCTCCCCGAATCCCGCCCCAAAACAGCATACCCTCACTCTCAACCGACAGCACCCTCAGGTCACTTTCGGCACCGCGCTCTCGGTCTTCGCACATGTCGTGAATGCACCCCGGCTCGCACGTTTCTGAGTAGTGGAGTAGGCGACCTGTGACTTCTTTCTGTGGCCCCAGGTAGATCCCCGCAGAGATTAACCGTTTGTTTCCCTAGCGAGACTTGCTTGGTCCTTGTGGCCGGCAGTCATTTGGTGCCCTGGAGCTTGAAGCCCTGGGTTCGGGTCTGGCTCACCTTAAATACCTAGACCCTATGGCCAGGTTGGAGGGTTCTAGGGCTCTAAAAGCAAACCCTAGGGCCGAAACCCTGAAAGCCCTAAAGCTCCCCCCCCCCATCCCGAAGAAACGCTGAACAACTTCAAACCTGGTGGCAGCCGAGGTACTGCCATGGACCTTACCCAGCACGGGACCTCAGGGGCAAGCGTTTGAACCACGTATATGGGGGTTTCCGAAATTAGGGGGGGTACCTTATCCCTGATGATAAGGGAATCCTACTGTTTGGGGACTATACTAGGGGGGTACCTTGTTTTCGTAAACCCCCATGCTGAGTGCTTCCTAAGCCTTGAGCCCTAAACACTAAATTGGTTAGTGGATTTTGCCCGGAGCCTGCCGGTCCGACCCTAAACTCAAGACATAAGCGTCCCATACCATCAGAGAGGGCTCCCTGGTAAAGGGTGGGGGGGGGTATAAGAAGGGTATCAGGGAACCCTAAACTAAACCCCCACATCCTGAATCCCTAAGCCCTACAACCCGAAACCCGAAATCCTATGATGCAGCGACCCAGGGCGACAGAGAGGCTGCCCAAGGCCTGCCTTGTTGTGACGTTTAGAACTGAGGGTTTTGGTTTGGGGTTTAAGGTTTGGGTTTAGGGGTTTAGGGTTGTAGGGTTTGGGTGTTTAGGGTTAGGGTCGAGGGTGTAAGGTTTGGTTGTTTCGGCGCCTTCGGGTTTAGGATTTGAGGGCGAAGGAAGCAACCTGGGAACCGCTCAACAAGTGGAACTCCTGGGGTGCAGGTGGCTGCTGACAGTCCTCGGCAATATTGCCGGGGCCTCTGCGTGGTCGGGTTCTTCAGTGCTTGCACGACCCGGTTCTTATGTACAATGTAGTAAACAAGACGGTGTGTAATTTAATAGATGTACAATCTAGATTCAGAATGTACAAATACAACATCAAAGGGAGTACATGTTTTCGTCACTCCCGCCTTGGCCTAGCACCCCAACAGCATCCCAACAGCACTCCAAGGCCATGCCTAGGGTTTAGGGTTTCGGGGTTTAGGGTTTAGGGTTCACGAGGATCATGTGCAGGGGACCGAGGGCCGGGACCGCCAATTCAGACCATTACAAAGTGTAGCGATGGGGCATCCCTGCCACATGTTGACAGCACGGAGCAGTTTTTCAAAGAAGTCCGCAAGGGATGAAGGCCCAGAGTCCGCAGGGTGCAGCGGCGGCATGCATGCTATGTGATGCCAGAAGTGCTTCGACTTTGAGTTGACCTGCACCAAAGGGTCTCTCTGCATTTGAAAGGGTTTGTGGAGGGAGCGCCATCGCAGGGATCCCTGAGCTGAGTCAGTCTTTGGCCTGCTGCAGGGGTAGGGGTTGTGGATCTTGCTAGTGTGTAGGATAACGCTTAGAGCTTGGGCTTAACGCTGAGGGTTCTTTGAGGCCCTGGGTTCCTTTGGGATCTTTCTGGGATGCTTAGGGCTTGGGGTTTAGGATTTGTGGAATGAGGTCAAGCTCCCACAGCGATATAAGTCGCTGCATGCTTGGGGGCTTAGGGGACGTTTGGGTTGAGGAATGAGGGGCGGGGGGGGGGGGGGGCGGGCCCAAGGGGTTTCGGGCTTGAAGATTATGGGTCATCAAGGCTTAGAGTTTATTGGTAGTTTAGACGTGTAGGTAGACGTGTAGGGGAATTCAGGGTTAGAGTGAAATTCGGCTGAGGTGCTTGGCAACTTTGCCGTTTGGACTGTGCTGGGTCCTCGGCAGCTAGCGGTCTTGGCATCCATGTCCTTACTTTTTGTTAGTAGGGAATGAGGGAATGAGGTACCCTATATCATCCCTTAAAGGGTATATATAGGGGATATAGGGTACCTCATTCCCTCATTGCCTACTAACCCAGAATAAGCTTCTCTTAAGCCCAAGTTAGGGACCTGAAGCCGTGGGCCCTTGGGGTTCAGGGCTTTAGGGGGCAACTCAAACCCTAAACCCAAAGCCACCAAGCCAAAGAAGCACTGAGGTATTGTGCAAATTTTGCAGGGCTAGGGAAGTAGGTACCTCGGTGCCAGCCTTTTTTAAGGAAATGTAGAGGGCCACGCCAAGTTGGCCACAAAGAGCTTGTAGGTCAGCAACGTCAAGGCCTTGGGGGTTGAAAGGTTTGGGCTTGTCAACACTCGGCTTTCGGTCTTCCGCTGCGGCTTGGGGCTTTAGGGGTTAGGGTTAGGGTTTAGGGTTGACAGCCCATGGGCTCCTCTTCTCTTGAACGCTTGTTCATATTTCTGGCTCTTCAATACCACTATCAAATCACATGCGCTGCTAGGCCCTGCTTTTCATGAATGAGCTGTGGACAGGTGGTCCTTCACAGGCTTCGACGACTCCTTGTGGCCGCCGGGAGCCCAGGGCCGGGTTTAGGGTGTAGGCCGTTTGAGGGCATCTCGGGCCTCAGGACTTGATTAAGGCCTAGGGTGGTCGTTTGTGGGGTAGGATGTGGCGTTTTGTGGTTCAGGGCTGGAGTTCTTAAGGCCTTAGGGTCTTGGGTTTTTGGGGCTTGCGGGTTTCGGGCTTGCATCGAAGCTCTTTCGGTTCAGGAACAGGCTTCCGCAACAACTCCGCAACGCGGTCTTGACCCGGGGCTTGGAGACCCACAAAGCCCCCCGAGGTAGCCCGCCCGCCTCTGAAAAAGCCTCCGCAATCCTGGGCCCTGAACTCCCTGTTCGGCCCGGCTTGCGGGGCTCCTGCAGCCCTCCGGCAACTCCGAGGATGTGGGTGACGATTCCGAGCGTCTTCGCGTCTTGCGTGCTGATGGCCGCAGGGACCTCAACATACTTGGGTGATTGAAAACTTGGGGCTGCAATTTAGGTTCCTATGCAACTATAATGGGTATTTTGGGTATGTGTTTTTGACTGGCAAGTAGTAGTGAATTCGAGACTTGTTCAAATGGTTTCAGTGGCAGTTTGGTATGCTCGGGGCCCCAGGGGAGACACATCCTGTAACAAGTTCTCCGGCAGTTTCCCGCAGCCACCCCTCTCCCGCCCCCTTCTCCTAAGTCTCAAACGGGTGCCTCTGAGGTAACCGTGGCTTGCCACTGCTGCTCCAAGACGCGCTTCGACAGCACCCGGGACTCCTGCGACTGAACACCCCCTAAACGCGCAATTAGAATCTTTCGTAGCTTGGCAGTGCAATGGCTTCGGGCGTTTGGAGGTTCGGGCTTGAGGCAAGTGAATCACGCTTCCCGTGACCCCCTACCTGTCCCGGGCCCCCCCGAAAGGACATCAGTTTCTAGGAGGTGTTTTTGGCAGGAGCGTTTTTGTTCACGCACCGCAACCCCAAACCCGAAGGCCCCGGCCCCTAGCCCAATCCCTCAACCCTTGAGGTCTAACCTAAGCCCGGCACCGCTCTCGATGCCTTGTCTGAGGTGATGCTGTCAGGTGGCCTGAAATTGCTGGCTCCTCGTGGGGACCCATGCGTGAGGACCTGGTGAGAGAGCGGCTTAGGGTTTAGGAATGGTTGTGGTTGTAGGGGCAACCATGGGTCAGGCTTTACTGGCTGCCAGCATCAGGGCAGCATTACGACATTGCGACCCTCGCCGAGTCTTCAAAGTTAGTCCAAGCTTGTTTGCCCTTCAGCGGTGGAGTAGAAGCCTCCCGCAGCTGCAGAAGCAAACTTTAACTTTTGTCCTTCTCGTCATCGAAGGCCAGATCTCTCAAGGCAGCGTAGTGTACAGCGAGGCCTGTCTGGTTCTGCCCACGCGGCCGAGGAGGAAAAAAGGGGCTGCTAAAATGTTGGGTTGCATGTGCGGGTTCATCTAAGTGCTGGGCCGTGTTTTGAGGTCTGCAGTATAGACAGTATAGTACCTAAATGGCCACATGGCTTAGCTCAACCCACCCCCCCCCTTCCCCTGGTCACCCAAGAGCCGCTTACTACTCCTGATCTTTGAGTCTTGGATCTTGTAGGTTCTTGTTAGAGTTCAGGGTGTGGGGCGTACAGTTCACAGCCAACCTCCCCCTCACTCTTGGCCGCGATGGACTTGATTGACTGGGCCTATGCTGCTGAAGGAGCTCTGGGCGTGTGCCCCCTCAGTGTCACAGTGAAGCTCTGCCAGCACATTTACAAAGCATATCAGCTTGCCGATAACTGCATAGCAGCGTGGTCATCTGGCGATTACGTATTAGTCAAAGGCGCTAACCTGGGTGAAGGCTCCTTTGGACAAGTTGCGGTCTGTAAGCATCGGCGCACTGAGGAGGAATGCACGGTCAAAATGGTGCACAAGGAACGTAGGTCGACGCTGGTGGAAATTGACATGCTGAAGAGGACAGACAATGCAAATATTGTCAAGCTTCGGGGCATTTACCAACAAGGTACACTCATGTACATCGTCATGGAAAAACATGTCACTGACTTGGACAACGCAATTCAGGACCCTGATGGAAAGCCCATGAATGTGGCGCACATCGCACGCCAGATTGTTGCCTCCGTTCACTATCTTCACCACAAGAAGCTGATGCACCGTGATGTGAAGTGCGATAACTTTCTCATGGACCGCAGCGACCTGTTGGACAAGCAGTGCAAAGTCGTTCTTGCAGACTTCGGCACGGCGTGCGAGGCCGAGCCAACTGATCGCTTCACGGAGCAAGTGGGGACGAAGACGTACTGGTCGCCCCAGGTCTACGATGCCAATTACGGAACAGCGGCAGACATCTTCGCTTTGGGTGTAGTTATGTTTACGTTGCTCAAAGGCAGGTATCCTTTCAACACCGAGAACAAAACGCGGGTCATGAAGGTATTCATCCCCAAGGTTCATGGAGCGGCATGCGTTGACTTCACCCACAAGTTGCTCCAGAAAATTGAGGAGGACCGCGTCACCGCTGCTGAGGCCATGGCTCACGAGTACATCGCTTAGCCAGGGCCGGAAAGCAACATTTGCATGTGCATTTCTGAACGGGGACCCAATTGCTTTTCCTTTTTGTTGGCTTGGCGTTTCCTCGTCTAGTTGTTTTGGAAGGAACGACCGGACCTGTAGCGCTTGATAGACAGAAGGGTTGGGGGCAGGGGGTAGGTTGGGGGCTGGGGTTGAGAGGTGCGGGGACAGTAGGGGTTCGGGGGTAGGGCGGGGGTAGCACTACTACTACTACAAGAGTCAAAAACGATCCCAACGCCTAATTTATGTTTGTTACTGCTGTTCCCCCACACCTGGTGGGGTAGCATTGGCAGACACTCGAAAAGTAGCACGAAAACTAGCGCAGGCATGAAATCGAGTAGTAGTCCTTGAGCGGAGACGTGCTCTCTGTTCGTTCCATATGTTGATGGTACACTGGGGTCGCGTTCTTCATTCTCAAGGCGCACCACATGATGCCATATGATGGCGCTCTGCCGGCGTTTCGCCTCAAGTCTTATTGATTCTTTGTGACTGTTTTAGGGTTTTCTTGCTCCGGCAAGTTTGTCGGATATCTCTTGCTCACTGCAGCTGGCTACCATGAGGCCTGACGCAAGACAAGCATGAGCCGTTACCTTAGGGCAGCAAGAACTATTGGAACAGAACCCTGAACTCTGAGCCCCAAGGCCCTGAACCCCCAAAGTCCCTGTAAGGCCCAGCTTGCAATGTAAAATTATTACACCCTGCAGACAAACATGTTACTGGATGGTTGAAACCCAAACCCTATGCGCGATAAACCCGAGAAATTCTCAACCCCGGACCCTAAACCCTGAAGCCCCAAGCTTTGACACCTAAGCCTTAAGACCTATAGTCGCTACAGGCAAGAGGAGAGGGAGAGAGGGAGAGAGAGGGAGAGAGAGGGGGAGGGAGAGAGAGAGAGAGAGAGAGAGAGAGAGAGAGAGAGAGAGAGAGAGAGAGAGAGAGATGCCCGGAGGCTTCGGCCTCCATGCCCTCCGAAAGAAAGAAAAGAAAGATATGCGAGAAGAACCTTGTGGTCCGAGAAGAACACGCGTGAGGTGGCACCAGGCGCCAGGAGTTTGAGCTTTGAGGTTTATAAAGTTCAGCTTCTGGGAACATGGCCAGGTCCACGAATGGCGTGGTAGGCCTCTTCGTGCTAGCAGTGAAGGGCTCAGAGCTGTTTCTGAATTCGACAGTGTGGCGGTAAATTGGTTCACGGACTTCCGGAAGGTAAGCTTAAAACCCCAAATCTCCAAGACCGTGCACTCCCAAACCATCCCCAAAGCTCACACCTCACCCCCAAAGGTCCCAAACCTCCCAAGCCCAAAAGCCTGAGCCCCTAAACCATCCTAAACCCCGGACGTCCCTACGTTAAGTCTCTAAGCCCTCCAAGTGGAGAGCTCGTGCCCACGAGGTTTTCCTGGCGTCGACGAGGCCGGCAGGTTTGACTTTGGAGTTTTTTGACTCTGCACTCGAGATCACCAAACCCCTGAACCCGAAACTACACCCAAACCCATTACCATCTCGACCATTCTTAAATCAATGCTTGAGTTTCGTCGCGAATTTCAAGCACGGTGCTGGGGCTTCAAAGCTAAGTGGATTGTGATGGTGGTCCTCCTACCGGCCGTAGGGTGCGAATCACACAAGTCACCGCGCGTCGTCCTCCTCGCTCAGGTGGTGTTCGTCGTTTCTGCCTTCGCCCTCGCCCACCGCGTGATGCGCTTACAGGTTCGATGAAGAACGTGGAGTTTGGGCAAAAGCATCGCAGTGCGGCAAGAGGCTAGAGGTTGTTCTAGTTTGGGCCTGGCATTCGGAAGGTTTCGGCTCCATAGGTTCTGAGAGTTCTACTTGTAGGCTTCAGGACGCGCCACAGAATCGCAGCAGAAGCTGAGGCAGGCAACCGACTTGGCCCTCGAAGAGAAGCAGGAGCCAACGTGCAGCAAGCCCACGCAACGCCTTGAGCCGGAACCCTGAACGGCCCACAGCCCAAAACCCCAAAGCCCGCAGCCACTCAGCCCCGACTTTCCTCAACCGTAAACCCCAAACTCCAAACCCCAAACCCCAAACCCTAAACAAACGCCAGGGCCGCCGCCCGCTGCTGGCCGCGGCTGCGGGGCTGAGCCTGGCGTTCAGGGCCCCAGACAGGGCTTTAGGGTTTGGGGTTAGGGTTTGAGGGTTTTAGGGTTTTAGGGTTTGGGATTTTAGGGTTTGAGGGTTTTAGGGTTTGGGGTTTTAGGGTTTGGGGGTTTTCGGGCTTTGGGGTCTTAATGTTTTAGGGTTCTAGGCGTTTTAGGGTTTTAGGGTTTTTGCGATTTTTAGGGTTTTTAGGGTTTCTAGGGTTTAGGGGTTTTTTGGGGTTTGGGGTTTGGGGTTCTAGGCTTTTTTGGTCATTGGTTCTTGGGGAAGTGTAGGTGGTCAAGAGTCCAGGGTTTGGGGCACAAGGGTTCCTGCGAAGCTATGAAACCCCAGAGCTCCAAGCCTTACACCCCAAACCGTAAACCCTAAACCTCTCAAACCCTGCGAACCTGTAACCATATTACGCCCTGCAACCCTTTTTCTCGCCGTAACCCAGGTCGAGTGCCGAGGCTGCCATGGCCGGGCACCCCAAAGCGCCAAGAGATTGTTTGGGGGGTTTAGGGTTCAGGGTTTAGGGTTTAGGGTTTAGGGTAAGGGTTAAGGGTTAGGGCTTTGGGATATAAATTTCATGTGGTCACCTCGAACCCTCAACCCTAAACCCTTTCAGGTTGTTGCACTGCAGGATGATCCCTTAAACCCAGCTCCGAGTTTTGGGTTCCGGGGCTTTTTGTGTTTTGTGTGGGGGGGGGGGGGGTTTTGGCTTAGGAGTCTATGGTTTAAGTTTAGGGTTTGAGAAATGTTTCTGGCGGACTTAAGGCCACAGATGCGGAAAGCTAGAACGGCGGTTAGCAAGGGCTTGGTTTCCTCCAAACGCTTCAGTGTGTGCCGAAACCACCCACGCACCTCCGACATGCAAAGCAGGGGCTCATCCTTTTTGCAGCTTTAAACCCTAAACCCTAAACCCTAAACCCTAAAAGGTTCGCAGCTTTAGGTGCTCACACCCCAAAAAGCCAAACACCGCCTCTCCCCCAGGCCGCAGAGGGCGACTTCGACGTCGTTCCGGGCCTTGGCATGTGGACATGTGGGGTTTAGGGTTTGGGGTTTGGGGTTTAGGGTTTAGGGTTTAGGGTTTGGGGTTTGGGGTGTAGGGTAAGTTCTCTAAATTAGGGTCCTTTTCGGGGCATCCATATGAAAAGGTTGCCGTATTGTGTGTCGGCCCCTGATGTAGAGAACTGCCCCTCTTCTGGCCATCGAGGTGTCTGGCTTCGGAGTCTATGAGTTTAGATTCAGGGTTCGCTCGGTGTCTTAGGGTTGAAGCTGTAGGATTCGTCTTCAGGGGGGTGCAGGGTTTTGATTGGGTTGGGCTGCCAGGTTTGGAGTTGAACATCTTTGCTCACCTGCGAGGAACATCCGCTTTGGCTGCAGGGGTTGGGGCTTTACGGAGCGACCTGTGTGAGCCCTAAACCCTACGAGGCCCGCGTTACGACAGCCATCAAAGGTCATGGACGTCAACCTCGGTGGCAACGAGCCCACCACGGTGCGCATTTTTTTGCCAGGGTAATCGAGTACAACTATACTATCGGGTACCCTCAATGTACCCCCAAATTAAGATAATCCTGCATGCTTGCAGGAACCTGCAAAAAAGGTACCCCTATTTTGGGGAAGCCCCATACAGCCAGAGATTCTAAGGGATTACATTGGCAAGCAGTAAGGCCGCTGCGGTAGACATCGGTAGACACAAGGGTTTGTGGTAAAGGACATTTACATGTTGGTATTTTGCGGGAGAGGGGGGGGGGTGTTCGATCTGAGGAGAACCCACTGCCATGCGTTTCAGGGTTTTGGGGCTGTTAAACGTCGGGGATATTTCCCGAGCCGCTAAACATGGTTCGTAACATAGGCTTTCCCATTCATAGTACCTGGCCTTCTCGGCTAATCCGTTGCCAAACGCAATCACATCCGACACAAACTGTTGCTCGGGATTTAGGGTAGCCCTAAACCCTAGTGTTAGCCCCAAACCGCAAGCCCAAACTCCAAGCCCTGTTTCCCTGCCAGACCAGCATCAAGATCCGGGTTCATCCAGAATGGGTCGCGCTCTGAGGCTGCCAGGACAGACTGCAGGCAGTTGTGATGCGACTCCTAGGTACTCAAACCTTGTGTTCTTGTTGAGGACAGTATCCCGCTCAGCCCGAGACCTGCAAATCCGAGACGCGATCGTCCTGTTTTTCACTCGTGGAGGGCATACAGTCGGTTTTAACCCACCACCTCTCGTTAAAAGAACCCCCGAAGGATTACCCACCTTCTGGAGACCTCTCCCCCGTAAACTCAGGGCACCACACAGGGCTCCGAAACCCTCAGCCCCAACAGCATTTTCCAACTCTGGAAACCAAACTGCCCTGGTGCTGAGGCGCCCAAAGGTGCTGCGCAGTTCAAGAAGTCGGGGCTTCCCAGCTGTTGGGGCTCGGGCTTGACAAGAGGATCCCGGTAAGGATCCCCTGTTTTTAGGGTTTTAGGGATGGTCAGCTCTCTAAATTGGGGACCCTTTTTCCCTGTTCTAAAGGGTACCTGGGCCGAAGCCCTACAGGGGGTTTGCTCTAGAATGGGGTCTCGTTTGCGTTCCATACTTTCAGAAACGGGGGTCGTTTAGAGAAGGCGTGTCAGGTATGTCCCAGTGAATCCTAGAGCAATCCCCCACATCCGTGAGCACCACAAGCGTCTTCTCAAGCCACAGGCTATGAAGTCCTGGACCCTTTCCACCCCAAAGCCTTTGCCGTCTGCGGTTAGGGATTGCAGGTTCATGCTTGGAGTTCAGCAGGAGGTTTGGGGCTGAGGGGTGAAGGTTTCTGGGATGAATCTGATTGAAATGGGCAGCCTAAACCCTGAACCCTGAACCCTAAACCCTAAACCCTAAGCCCTAAACCCTAAACCCTAGGATTTTCAGTTCCAGGGGGGCTTAAGAGCCCCCCAAGCCCAGACCCCGAGGTTGATCGAGCAGGGCTGGTATGACGACGCCGGGGGACCCCGTGAAGTCGAACCGACTCAGGGCTGACTCTTGTGGGGATTTCGGGGAACCCTTCGGAACCCAAAAGCCTAGGACCAAACAGAGGGGTCGGAATAATTGCTAGGAGTACTCCCTCATGGTCCTTGTATTTAAGCGATAATCACCGCAGAAGCCGTTTCATACTCTCGGCTCATCGTGTGGCACCCTAAGCCGTGCACCCTCACTGGACCCGACACCGTGGGATGCCACCCTAGACCCGAAACACCAAAGCCCTAGGCCCCTACCTGAACCCCGAAGCCCCTTGCCGAGGCTGGGGTTTTCCGCGTCGTTCCCGGCTTCGTGGCGCAGTGCCATGGCGAAGCATCTAAGCCCATAGAGGGCTGCGGGGGGTCTAGGGTTAGGGTTCAGGGTGTTGGGTTTAGGGTTAGGGTTATTAGAGGGTTTGGTGAGGGGTAGGGGTTAGGGTTGTTCTTTCAGGGGGCGCTGTCGGGTGTCAGGCTTCTGCCCAGGGCCATCTGGCATTACATGTATTACATCATCGTGTTGGGTTTTAAGATTGAGAGTTCACGGTGAAGGGGCGGAATGCTGCAGCAGTTTATTCCGACAGTCGTCGATCAAGCCAAGTTCTGACACCCCTGCACGACCGCAAGGTGTTAAAAGTGATGGCTCAGCAAATTCAATCTTGCTTTGCTTTGCAGCCAACTGCTCGCAAATTCATAGGCACATGCATGTTGGCTTCGGGCGAACATATTCATGTACAGTTCAAGTTGTGTAAAATTGTTGTCTACGCCTTCTGCATCCTAGGCTTTACCCTCTCCCGTGGTCCAGACCGTCAATCAACAGCCTGACAGAGCATGTGTGTTGCCCTGGACGCCAGCTCCCAGGCCCTAAGCCCTAAGCCCTAAGCCCTAAACCCTAAACCCTAAACCCTACACTTGGCCCTAAACTCCAAAACCCTCACAAGGTTCGGCCTGCCCGCAAAGCCGCAGAATCGGCTGGCCAACATCCCAGATGATCCGGTGAAGGCCCCTCCCCAGTGTGAGGCTTCACGGTCTGAGGAATTGAGAGACCCTACTGTAACCTAGTAAAAACCTAATAACCTGAACCCCAGACCCCTGAACTCCTAAACCCTAAACTTTAGGCACTAAACCTTTTTGGGGTGGGGGGGGGGGGGTGTTGGGATTACCAGACCGGCTTGAGAGCCAGCAATTGGGTGGATTTGGGGTTCAGGGTAGGGGGGTCTTCAGGGCCACCCCTGAGCTCTGAACCAGGTCAGCAACAAGCGTGGGACACTGGTGTCCGGGCCCCATCCATCGAGTTAGGGTTTAGGGTTTAGGGTTCAGGGTTTAGGGTTTCCTACATGCAAGCCCAAACCCCCCAACAGTTTGTAGAACACCCTCAGAGCAGCTGAAGTAAGACCCGAGCCCGGGCTTCAATACGTTCCAACAGCCGCAGAACTCAGAAGGCTCAACTTGGTAGGTGCTTGGGAGCAGCTCTGACATTTTGTGAGACATGTTGCGACTTGGAGAGCAAGCTCTGCGAAGGGTGGGCCGCCGCAGCGCCGCACGAGCATTCCGTGGGCTGACTGCAGCCTCCAGACCAAAATCCAGCCTCGCCACCACGCAACAGGTCATCCCGACCTTGCCGCCGCGGGGTTTTGATGACCCAGGCAAGACGGGCGCCTCGCGTAGCAACTGGGAAGAGTGGATGGTCAACCTGCGTGGAGAGGACGCGTGGCTTGCCGGGCCCAGAGACTTGTCCTGGTACACCGGGAAGCCGCCCGTGCCTGGGCTTTGTCCTGGTGTGTCCCCAGATGGAGCCCTGCGGGCGCTGCCCATGCCCAATCTCAACCAGGTCACCAGGAAGCAAGTCCAAGAGTACTTCGACAACTCCTGGACACTGGTCGAGGTGTTGTTCGCCGGCTTCCATGGTGAGGAGCCTTTCTACAGGCCTCCTGTGCACGGCCTCCGGCATCCTCAAATCTTCTACTATGGGCACACTCCCTGCTTCTACGTCAATAAGCTGCGGGTGGCTGGAGTGCTCCAGGACCCTGTGGATCCGTACATGGAGTCCGTCATGGAGGTTGGAGTGGACGAGATGCTATGGGATGACATGCACAAGAATGATATGGTCTGGCCCACAGTGAAGGAGGTCCAGGAGTACCGGAAGAAAGTGTACAAGGTCGTCAGCGATGTCATCGCCGCTCACCCTGACCTTGAGGACCATAATGGAACTTCGCCGGTGAAGATTACCTGGGATCACCCATTGTGGGCTATCTTCATGGGAGCGGAGCATGAAGCGATCCACCTCGAGACCTCTTCGGTGCTCTTCCGGGAGACGCCCAGCCACCTCATGCAGGTCCCTGCAGCCTGGCCTGCGCTGCACCCTTCAAGCATGCAATCTGGTCGAAGCTCCGAACCGAAGGTGGGAGAGGACTTTCCAAAGAACGAGATGCTGACTGTCAAGGGTGAGGCTGTGAATCTAGGCAAGCCGCGTGACTTCCCCAGCTATGGCTGGGACAATGAGTACGGCCATCGCAGGGTGCAGGTGGCGGACTTCGCCGCAAGCAAGTACCTGATCACAAACGGCGAATTCTGGCACTTTGTGGCGGGCGGCGGGTACCGAACTGAGAAGTATTGGTCGGAGGACGGATGGAACTGGCGGAAGTACCGGAACATGAAGTGGCCCTTCTTCTGGAAGCAGGATGGGCCGCAGGGATCTATGCAGTTCAAGCTCCGCACCATCTTCGAGGAGATCGATATGGTCTGGAGCTGGCCCGTCGACGTCAACTACCATGAGGCGCGCGCCTTTTGCGCTTGGAAATCCGAGCAGGATGGTTTGGCTGGCAGCCCTGAAGCGTACAGGGTCATCACAGAGGCCGAGCATCAGTTAATTCGGCATCCGGAGGCGCGCACTGAGAACATGGCCTCCACGGCCTACGACCGGGCCATGCATGCAGGCGGTGAAGAGTATGCTCTTTCTGGCCCAAATGCTGCCAATGCCAACCTAACCTATGCCTCTCAGTCTCCAGTGGACGCACTTCCGGCTTCCCCCACGGGACACCACGATGCCATGGGCAACGTTTGGGAATGGACAGAGGACCATTTCAACCCGCTTGATGGTTTCAAGGTCCACTATACCTACGACGACTTCTCCACACCGTGCTTTGATGGGCGACACCACATGATCATGGGCGGAAGCTACATCAGCAAGTCGGACAATGGCGCCTCGGGGTTCTGCCGGTACCACTTCCGGCCGCATTTCCTCCAGCACTCCGGCTTCCGGCTGGTTTCGTCCTCCTCGCCTGCACCAGCCACGAAATTAGATGGGTCCTTCATGCAGACCGCCAACGCGGAACAGGCACCGTCGGCACCTTCGCCCTCGGCTGCCGCTGCGGGTACCGGCGCCGCCGTGGCAGGCTCTGGCGGCTACGAGACGCAGCGGCTGGTGGATCAGTACCTCGGGCTTCACTTCCCTTCTTCGCACGGCGCTGTCGATCCGATCCTGGGCCATCCATCAGCTCCGGAGCATGCGCTGCGTTTCCCGCAGCGTGTCGCCAAGATGCTGGTAGAGGCCGCCGTGACTGGCAAGGCCGGTGGCAGCCTCCGGGCTCTGGACATCGGGTGCGCAGTGGGTGGCTCCTCCTTTGAGTTGGCCGCCGGCGGTTTCGATGAGGTCTTGGGCATCGACTTCAGCAGTGCTTTCATCAATGCGGCCAACAGGATGAAGGATGCTGAGGAAATTCGCTTCAAGCTGCCCCTTGAGGGCGAACTCGAGACCGAAATCACAGCGGCACATGAACCGAATGTCGATGCAGCAGTGCGACAGCGGGTTACATTCCGCACCGGTGATGCCTGCAGGCTGAAGGATCAGGTGGACGAGCTGGGCCGATTTGACGGGGCTTTGCTGGCAAACCTGCTTTGTCGGCTGCCGGATCCCGTAGCATGCTTGGATGGCCTTGCTGCCTTGCTCCGCCCGGGTGCAGCAGCCGTGATCCTGACGCCTTTCTCCTGGCTGGAGGATTTCACGCCGAAGTCGAAATGGCTCGGTGGATTCGTGGATCCCATTACCCAGACACCGGTGAGCTCCAAGGACCAGCTCCAGAGACTCATGGAAGAGCGCGGCTTCAAGAAGATCGGCGACCAGCAGGTGCCCCTCCTCATCCGCGAGCACCAGCGCAAGTACCAGTACATCGTATCGGAAGCCACCATCTGGCGCAAGAAGTAAACGCCAGCATTTGCATCTCCAGCCACGTCCACTTAACTACCGAGTGAACGCCATGAGTTCGCAGTCAGTTTGGTTTCAATGACAAGCGGCTGCCAGAAGCGAATGCCTGAACTGATGGCTGTGTGTGTGTAAGTTCAGAATACATGAGGCTTTGGTTCCGCCAGTGCCACTGTCGTTCAGTAGTTCAGGCACTTGCACAGACACCCTCTTGCGGGCCATTGCAAGATGCCGCTGGCCAATTCAGTGCCGAAAGCCCATTGCAATGGATGCCCGTTTCCTGACTTGCCGTACATTTCAGTCAACGGCAGCAGGCACATGTATAGTTTCAGTTCCAAAAAAGCTGTTTGTCTCTCATTCCGTTTCTTGATTTGCCGTACACGTCAGTCAATGGCAGCAGGAGCATGTACAGTGTCAGTTACAAAAACGCAGCTTGTCTCGCATTCCGTTTCCTGACTTGCCGTACATTTCAGTCAACGGCAGCAAGAAAATGTAAAAAGTGTCAGTTACAATAAAGCAGCTTGTCTCGCATTTCCACTATTCAAGGATATTATGTAGCGCATGCAGTGGCAGTGCCCCACGGCCTCTTCATGGATGAGATCGCACAGAAAACGAGGCTTTGAGACATGCCATGAGTCCACAGATTAGTTGTTTAGCTAGCACGGGCAAACTCACAAGCACTCGATGGGAAGCATCAGTCGTGCTTGTGGTGGGGGGTCTATCTGACTTGCCAACCCAATTGCACCGTTTTGACCTCATTAAGAGTTCGTTTAGGGACCATTCTTTCTCTGGTAGTCATAAAGGCTCTTATTCGACCCGCTGTGTAGTATTGATTTAACAAATGTTTATCCATTTCATCTGGGTGATTTAGATTCATGTTATATCTACTTTGTGATATGTTATATTTAGCAACAGGGAGGTTCGGGAACGTGCAGAGGGATGGTTTGGGGGTTGGGTCTGAGGCCCAAATCCCTACATCCGAAACTCTTCATCGCGGCTACCTAAGCCCTAAGCGTTCACAGCTGCCCAAAGTACCTTCTCAAGCTCGTGCTGAGGTTCGCGACGGCTGGGCCCAATACGCGAACCTCCCAGATGTTCATCAACTACAAGGACTAAGTGAGCAAGCCCTACTCAGCCTCATCCGACTGTGAAGCCCCGGAACTGCGAAGTCTCCGCCGAAAGAGCAGGACAACAGCTTCCTTGATCGGCAAGGCCCGGGTGTGTGTCTGCGGGGGGGCCATACTTGAGCAACGGAAGGAAGCAAAGGATCAGGGGGAGTCTTTCAGTGTTGAGGGTCTTGGGATGGCTTGGGACTTCCGCTTCATTGTTGACCATCTGAAGGCAAGCTCTTAGCGACAAACGAAGTGCTGTGGTGCCTGTGATTGTTGCACACACGAGAAAATCTTGGGCGAGGGGCTCCAGGCAACCCCAAGCCCCAAAACCGCAAAGCCTTTAAAGCCCACAACCCCTTCCCCCTTTTAAAAGACGTGCTGAAAATTCGCAGAGGTTTTGCCCCCGTCGGAGAGATACTGGACAACGGAATGGAGGCACTTTCATGACGACTCGGGGCGCTTGTGTGTTCAAGCTCCCGGCGCTCGCTGGGCTTCATAGTTTTGGGTTTGGAGAGAGGGGTAGAGTTCGCTAGAGTTTGGGATGTGTTGGGGGTTTTTGTCGGGGCAAGAGGGGTTGGTCACTCTCTCTCACACACACACACACACCTAGGGACCTGGTGGCAGCAGGTCGCCCAATCAACCCTGCCGCCCCAATCCCGGGTATAAAAGCTCTGAAGCTCCCACCCAAGCAGATGCGAACCAGCACCGCACGCCCACGGCCAAAACTAACCATAAGCAACCCTACACCAGAATCGGGCAAGAAAAAGAAGCTCCCTACAGAACCCCGAGCCCCGAAGCCTCGTAGTTGACAAGGTGGTGGAAAAGTTCTATGCAGGTTATGGCGAGCAGCCGAACCAAGGCAGGGCGCGGCCTTCTCTTATGGGCCTTTGGGGGGCTTCAGGGGTTGTAGGCTTGAGGCGTTTGCTTGGGTAGGTTGGTTTATCGTTTCGATCTGGGGCTGTGGCTTCCGGGTATCTGAACTCAGGGTTCAGCCTCGTCCAACTTTAATCGCAGGCTCAGGGGCATAGAGTTTGCAGGCCTTTCGAAGATGGAACCTCAAAATCGCTGAGAGGCCCAGCCCCGAAACACCCTAAGCCCAATATCTCAAGCCTAAACCCAAGAACCCTAGACGTACATGCAACCCCTAAAATCACTTGCAACCGTAGCTTCTGAGCCTTTCATTCTCGAAGCCATGTGCCTCTGGCAGCCAGGATTGATCACCAGCAAGGGCAACGCCTACTTGGACACACAGCCCCTCGCCGGAAGCCCTCGGTGCTGCTGTGAAGCCTAAGCTTGAGAAGCAGAAGATGCACAGCTAACAAAGGCTAACAACATGTTAAACGTATAAGGCATACTAGTATCTGAATAGTTCAGATATAAGAATACACTAATATAATCATATGACATTCTCTAACTGGTGCAAGAACCATTGTTCATTTCTAGGCGAGACGTTGCGCGGTCCGATTCATCGATGCTCTCATGCCGAGGTTTCCGAAACTGACCAAGATCACAAAGGCCACGGTCGTTTCCTAGGTGTGGACCTGCGGGCGTGCCGCAGAAAAGTGCCTGCACACCCACTGCAGAGTGGCTCTGGGTTTGGATTTTGGGGCGGGTTAGGGCTTCTGAGGGAACTTTCCTGTACCCTCACAATCCGAGAGGTGCAGGGCAATGGACTCTGCCTAAACCCCAAGCCTTCAACGCTAAAACCCTAAAACAAGGCCGGAGTCCCTACCCCCCCCAGACCCAGACACTGGAATTGCGAGACCCCGTGCGACCTGTGGGTTCAAGTGGGTGTTTATAGGTACCGACTACAGGGACCTCCCCAGTGGCCAGGCTTCGTGCCAGGACGTAGTGGTCAAGAGGGTTCGGAGCTACATGACATGGAGGTGAGGGTTTTCGGGGAGCAGGTTTGATGCAAGAGGCTAAAGGCCCTAATCATTAAAACATATTAAAAACCCTACGTCAGTACCAATCCTGGAAGCACAAAACCCTCGCCCGAAAATTCTGCAAGCCATGCGCGTCGCAGTCCTCGTGGCCACAGCCGCCGCCAAGGTGGCGGCACCCTGTCCCGTCATGGAGACCTTGGATGGGATGCAGTGCGGCTTGGTAGGGTCTAGGATTGAGCTTATTGGTTCGCAGTAAGCAGGGAATTATGGTATTCCTGACCCAGGCAAGGGACACTGGTAGGGTACGTAGTTTGCTCGACCGCAGGAAAGCCACGAAACGATGTCACATCGAAGCTCAGACAACAAACCCTGTACCTGTAGCACACGTAGCACGAACACGCCTACTAATTACATCATAGCCCCAAAAAAAATCATAAGCCCATCCCGAACAAAGATAAACAAAATCAAGTTTCGAAGACCGTCAAGCAAATCCGAAATCGAAGTGCCGGTTCCTTACGCTCCTAAACCCCGCTTGGATCATGCCACAAGCCCCGAGCCAAGCCCTCACTCTTGGCAATGAGAGCCGCTTGCAAGGTTATGGCCTGAAGCCCGACGTGGCCTCTTCGAGTCTAGCGCTGTGCCGAGACAGCTGCTGCCTGGACGAATCTTGCGAGGTGTGGCAGTTCAATAATGGGCACGGCTGCTTCCGCGGCTCTTCGAATCAATGCATGAAGCTGGGATTCTCCAGTCTGTTTTCGAGGGATAGGGTGCTCCATGTTTTGGCTTTTCTTTCGGACCAGGGCAACCGCTTAGGAAATCTGTCGACCCTTTCTGCGACGGCAGCCGCGGCGAGAGGTTGCGTGCTGCGGAGCGTGCCGGAGTGGTTTGGTTCGGCTCCGATTGGCACAACTACGCAGAGCTCGTACCTGTCGATCCTTACGGCCATGGACCTCACAGGGAGGTCTTGCAGACCTTCGAAGGCGAGTGGCTCCATTTTCATCGGGTTGGGCCGGGGCCTGATCAGCTGAATGTTGCCGCATCCTGCTGGTCCTACAGCCGCCACCCTTCCTGGTGTTGCCCGGGGGGTTCGCACGAAACTCGCGCTTGTTGGCCCTCGGTGGACATCATCACGCACTGCTGCGCGCAGGGCCAGTCTTCCGATTGGACGGTGCTGTACAACGCATTCTACTCCCTGACGCCACACCTCACACCTCAAGCGCTCCAGCAGTGGCACGAGCAGTTTCCGGGCTTTGCCATTGACGAGGGCGCCTACGAGGCGACGCGCCAGCGTTTCCGGGTCGGACAGCATCCTCCAGGAGAGATTTGCCCATCTGGCTCCATCCAGGGGACCATGGACTCCTCTGGAGTCCTCTGGCAGATAGCACTCCTCATGGCCTACTCCAGGAGCGCGGCCTCCGGCACATTCCTCAACATCGGGGCAGGAACGTGTCAGCCGCCGGATCCATTACATCGGCTCCTGGCGTCACCAGAGGGCCAAGGCCTGGTTGGTATTGCCGTGGACTCGAACCAAAGTCGTCTGGACGTGTGCCGGGCTACAATGTACCAGACTCCGGGCCAAGTGATGCCAGTGCACATGACGGTGAGCCCGACGCGTGCGGCGGAGCAGTTGCTACCGTACTTGGCATTGATCTTCGGGGATTCTCCGAAACCGTGGCCGCTGGACTTCCTGGTGGTCGATCTTGACGGTATTGACTGCCTTGTAATTGAAGAGCTGCTGCAGATCCTGAGGCCTAAAGTCATTCACATGGAAATCGTTCCTCACATTCCACCACCATTCCGCTTCTCGCTGCAATGGCATGCGACCCTGTCCCCTCATTGGGACGCCATGTACGATGTTGAGCTGCTGAACCCGTTTCAGGGTTGTTCCCTCAGCTACGCGCTGCACAAGTTTCGGCCCTTCGGCTACAGCTTGTGCTTGGGCTGCAGTTCAAGGAGCCTGGTTGAGGGGGCTGCTTCTCAACCCAACCGGGTCGTCCGTCGCATCACGTGAAGTTACGTAGGGTCCAGTGTAGATACCCCTTTTCAGTGTAGATACCCCCTTTCATGTAGGGTTCATTATGAAAGGGCTAAGGGGACCCAAGTTGAACTGAAAGAACTCCCAGAATGGAGCAAGGCTCCGCCTGACGCAGCATGACGCGGTACTGGTCCACAAGTCCATCGCCGCCATCGTGGAAAAGGGTTTGCGCGTGAAGCTTCCCCAGGATGAGTTCCAGTGCTACCGGGACAGCAAGCTGTGGCTGCAGGTGCCCGCCAGCTTTGTGCCTTAGTAGCCCAGTGGTACCCTTTACCCCTTTTTTTTTGGTTATGGGTTCCCTTATCAAGTAACCAACCCAAAAAAGGGTGCCCTTATTAGAATATGGTTACGGGGCTACTCAGGTGCGAGAATGGTTCTTTGCAGAGCATCCCTCAACGGCGATCGGAAATATTTGGTCCAACATCACAGCCGTGCACGCAGAGCTTGGGCGCACAGGGCTGCCCTTCACTCTCGACTCTTGCCTCACTACAGCAGATGTTTGTCCGGTGCGCGAGAGTTTGGGCTTTGCAGGGATCAACCAAGAATCATAAAGTGTGCTCGTTGTACGTTCTCCTGCGGCTGTTGGATAAGGACTTCTAGCTGCCTAGGCGCTGCCGACCAGGTTCGGTCTCCTGGCTCAGCAAGTGCATGCTGCTTTCAGGCCACCAGATCCCTGAAATCCTTTACAAGACTCAGACACCATGGGGCCTACAATCGGTCACCCCGGGTTGGCATAGGGGTAGCTTTGCCCCGAGCCCGAAATGTTCCAAGATAGCACGGGTGCCCTGCATCCAGTTGACTCAAGGGGGCGGAGCCTTGAATTAGAATTGCGATGAACCTTGTGCAGATTCGGGGGCAGGGGCAAATCCCCTGTTGTTGCACAGGGTGTTGAACAGCATTTTCCAAGAAGCGAACGAGATGCTTGCGCGGCTTAAAAATAGGCTGTAAGCTAAGGTTTCGAAATCCCTTATTGCAAAAAATTGCCATTTAGAGTTGTTCTGGTTACGGGACTAGGAAAATTGAAGGAATGGATCCAAAGGAGTTTTAATAACATTCAAAATAGATGAGGTTGAT